>JAQNBH010000001.1:3225459-3825459 GCA_028752905.1 Cladorhizidae sp. MBARI D1340-BT2
ACTGCCGTCTTGAGTCGGAGAAATGGTTTCCACCATTGCTTGGTCTGAGAAGAAGAAGAAGAACAACAACAACAACAACTAATGAACTAACAAATGCAAGACATTGAATGGCGAGTGGAGCAGACGTGATGGAGGGAGGGAGGGAGGGAGGGAGGGAGGGAGGGAGGGAGAGAGGGAGGGAGGGAGGGAGGGAGGGAGGTAGAGAGAGAGGGAGGGAGGGAGGGAGGGAGGGAGGGAGGGAGGGAGAGAGGGAGGGAGGGGAACAAACCAACAACAACACAACAATTTGCATCGCACGGTAAAGAAAGTTACTGTCCGGCATCTGCATACTTTTTCACGATTCTAAATTCTTTTAGCTTGAAATGCTCACCTTGTTAGCTGGCATTGCTCTGGCCATTGCCCGGCATAGCTGAAGGCCTAATACAGTACTGATCTGTACATTACTGATGCCATCATGATGTTGCTAGTTGTGATGAAAGTTCATAGATGCTAGTGGATCAAATACTTGAACTTGTTTCCAAACACTATAAAGAAATTTTTCACTCACTCATAATATTTCTTCGCACTTCTCCAGAAAACTGATCACACTTCGTACAGTGTAACTTCATTCCTTGTCAAGGAAAGAATTCCAAAGGCCCTTGCAGACAGACAGAGAGAACCCGTAAAACATGTTTCCTGGACCATTGATGTTGCAGCTCAGTTGCCCCTCTAAGGTAACAGAGCACATCCACAGCAAGTCACCAAGACATCACATGGATGGCGACTCTATGGAAATCTTAATAGAAAACCTAGCCACTTGAGCAAGGGGTGAAAGAACCTATCTATATTAGAGTCAACCAACCATCATTGAACCAAGAAGGTTGTGCTGTAAGCATAAACACTGCATGTTAGACAAGCAGGGGCTAATATGGCAGGGGCTAATGCAGCAGGGACTAATGCAGCAGGAGCTAATGCAGCAGGGGCTAATATGGCAGGGGCTAATGTGGCAGGGGCTAATGCAGCAGGGGCTAATGCGGCAGGGGCTAATGCGGCAGGGGCTAATGCGGCAGGGGCTAATGCGGCAGGGGCTAATGCGGCAGGGGCTAATGCAGCAGGGGCTAATGCAGGGGCTAATGCAGCAGGGGCTAATGCAGCAGGGGCTAATGCAGCAGGGGCTAATGCAGCAGGGGCTAATGCGGCAGGGGCTAATGCAGCAGAGGCTAATATGGCAGGGGCTAATGCAGCAGAGGCTAATGTGGCAGGGGCTAATGCAGCAGGGGCTAATGCAGCAGGGGCTAATGCAGCAGGGGCTAATGCAGCAGAGGCTAATGCAGCAGGAGCTAATGCAGCAGGGGCTAATGCGGCAGGGGCTAATGCAGCAGAGGCTAATGCAGCAGGAGCTAATGCAGCAGGGGCTAATATGGCAGGGGCTAATGCGGCAGGGGCTAATACAGCAGGAGCTAATGCAGCAGGGGCTAATGCGGCAGGGGCTAATGCAGCAGAGGCTAATGCAGCAGGGCTAATATGGCAGGGGCTAATGCAGCAGGGGCTAATATGGCAGGGGCTAATGCAGCAGGGACTAATGCAGCAGGAGCTAATGCAGCAGGGGCTAATATGGCAGGGGCTAATGTGGCAGGGGCTAATGCAGCAGGGGCTAATGCGGCAGGGGCTAATGCGGCAGGGGCTAATGCGGCAGGGGCTAATGCGGCAGGGGCTAATGCGGCAGGGGCTAATGCAGCAGGGGCTAATGCAGGGGCTAATGCAGCAGGGGCTAATGCAGCAGGGGCTAATGCAGCAGGGGCTAATGCAGCAGGGGCTAATGCAGCAGGGGCTAATGCAGCAGAGGCTAATGCAGCAGGGGCTAATGCGGCAGGGGCTATTGCAGCAGAGGCTACTATGGCAGGGGCTAATGCAGCAGGGACTAATGCAGCAGGGGCTAATGCAGCAGAGGCTAATGCAGCAGGAGCTAATGCAGCAGGGGCTAATATGGCAGGGGCTAATGCAGCAGGGACTAATGCAGCAGGAGCTAATGCAGCAGGGGCTAATATGGCAGGGGCTAATGCAGCAGGAGCTAATGCAGCAGGAGCTAATGCAGCAGAGGCTAATATGGCAGGGGCTAATGCAGCAGAGGCTAATGCAGCAGGGGCTAATGCAGCAGGGGCTAATGCAGCAGGGGCTAATGCGGCAGGGGCTAATGCAGCAGAGGCTAATGCAGCAGGGGCTAATATGGCAGGGGCTAATGCAGCAGGAGCTAATGCAGCAGAGGCTAATATGGCAGGGGCTAATGCAGCAGAGGCTAATGTGGCAGGGGCTAATGCAGCAGGAGCTAATGCAGCAGGAGCTAATGCAGCAGGGGCTAATGCAGCAGGGGCTAATGCAGCAGGGGCTAATGCAGCAGGGGCTAATGCAGAAGGGGCTAATGCAGCAGGAGCTAATGCGGCAGGAGCTAATGCGGCAGGAGCTAATGCGGCAGGGGCTAATGCGGCAGGGGCTAATATGGCAGGGGCTAATGCATCAGGGGCTAATGCAGCAGGGGCTAATGCAGCAGGGGCTAATGCAGCAGGGGCTAATGCAGCAGGGGCTAATGCGGCAAGGGCTAATGCAGCAGGGGCTAATGCAGCAGGAGCTAATGCAGCAGGAGCTAATGCAGCAGGAGCTAATGCAGCAGGGGCTAATGCAGCAGGGGCTAATATGGCAGGGGCTAATATGGCAGGGGCTAATGCAGCAGGGGCTAATGCAGCAGGAGCTAATGCAGCAGAGGCTAATGCAGCAGGGGCTAATGCAGCAGGAGCTAATGCAGCAGGGGCTAATGCAGCAGGGGCTAATGCAGCAGAGGCTAATGTAGCAGGGGCTAATGCAGCAGAGGCTAATGCAGCAGGGGCTAATGCAGCAGGGGCTAATGCAGCAGGAGCTAATGCAGCAGGGGCTAATGCAGCAGGGGCTAATGCAGCAGGAGCTAATGCAGCAGAGGCTAATGCAGCAGGAGCTAATGCAGCAGGGGCTAATGCAGCAGGGGCTAATGCAGCAGGGGCTAATGCGGCAAGGGCTAATGCGGCAGGGGCTAATGCAGCAGGGGCTAATGCAGCAGGGGCTAATGCAGCAGGGGCTAATGCAGCAGAGGCTAATGCAGCAGGGGCTAATGCAGCAGAGGCTAATGCAGCAGGGACTAATGCAGCAGGGGCTAATGCAGCAAGGGCTAATGCGGCAGGGGCTAATGCAGCAGGGGCTAATGCAGCAGGGGCTAATGCAGCATCGGCTAATGCAGCAGAGGCTAATGCAGCAGGGACTAATGCAGCAGGGGCTAATGCGGCAAGGGCTAATGCGGCAAGGGCTAATGCGGCAGGGGCTAATGCAGCAGGGGCTAATGCAGCAGGGACTAATGCAGCTGGGGCTAATGCAGCATACATGCCCAATTCTGCTACAACCTTTCCTAAAACATCCCGGGGTTTCCTGGATACCGGGACCATCCCAAGATGTCGCTAGTGAGGGTGACACTGAACATAGGTCCTGGAATCTGGGCTAGGGCTAGTTGAAGGCCAGAACCACATGCTACAGTACCGGCCAAAAATAACTTTACGTTGACGTTCTCTAACAACGTACGTTGTGCGCATGCCTGCCGGGTTCAAATGTAACTTAAGTGTTAACATTTCAGAACGCACAGCTAACATACGTACATACAACGCACCGTTGGAACGTACCATTTTTTAACCGCGAATCTGCGCACTTGACAAAATAAGACAATCCGCATGCATCTGTATGGCACAGTATTACCAACGTGTGCCACTATTCTACTGATTTGAACGGAGCAGCTCGCCAGTAGGACTATCGATGATTTACACGAGGATGTCTTTCAGGAAAGTTCTTAATTAAAGGAAACAATTTTAGCATTTGATGAAGTCTTATCTTCTGACTCGTGTGACCTTTGCGCTTTCTATTCAGTCTTAGGCTAGACACCAGCTCTTTTCAGAGCCAAACCTTGCTCCATCATGTAAGGTTTCAGCTATCGTAAGTATACCTGTCTAGCTGTTGCATCCGTCAAGCCCGCCTCTTTCTTCACGCTTCTTCTCGAATGGTTGCCACCGAGCTCGGCATAGCCATCGTTGCCATAGTTCCTATGGTGCATCAAATCTTTCTTCCCCAACATCTATAGTCTATTGTCTTCTTCTAATCCTCGCTGGTGTCATAGAAACCAACCAAGTCAATTCGTTTGTCCTGTGTGTGAGGATAAGATTGAAGATTCAACTCGTGAGTGTGATGGCCAAGATGCCATCTTCTGTGAATGTCCTTGTAACACTTGCCTCTTACCATATCAGCATTACAAATAGCCTCTATCCTCCTCCGACTCTTTCTTCTGCCATCAGTGTCAACTCCTGGCCTGGAAAAGTTAATCAACTCCACGAAAGACCCATCAAGCAACTAGCTGATCAGATATCCGTTCTAAATGCTCAACTCTCCACATCGAGCGAGAGTCAAGTCACATGTAACTCAAACCATCTGCTTCTGTCATAGTCTCTCTGCTGACCGACCTAACTCGTCCCAACCAGCGTAAGTTATATATCGTACTCAGAAGTACTCTCTGCTCTGCTCAAAATCTAACAGAAGCCAATGTCCGAAATTGTCCATCAGGCCGAAAGGAAGTTTAATTTGATTGTATTTGGAGTTAATGAATTATCAAATGGTTCACCCAGATTCCTCAGAGAGAAGAGTGACCTTGACAATAGGGGGTGGCATCTAGAGTGCAAAATCTGAAAGCTGGCTGGAAAATGAATTCTAATTTCAACTTCATTTAATTAAAGGGAGGAATCTGAGATGATCAATGGGTATATTTATTCCCCAGTCAGAATAAGATCCTACCAACATCCTAAATGGATGACACCTCCTAATTTAAAACGTGAATTGTGTTAACACTCGGAAAGAAATACAAATCTCATCCAACTTCTACTAACTTAAACAAACTCATGTCCTCTGCTCTCGTCTCATCATCACTGTCTAATGCCAAATTTAGCTTTGAAAATAATTGTATAAACGGGTTGGCTTATAATAATCAGTTCCAAGATTTGTAAGTACATTTGCAGGCTATCAGAAATCCCTCCACACTATTTCTAGACAATCTCAGAGTATCCTCCAACTCTAGAAAGGCAGATTTAAGGCTGATTCACAATATGCAAAACTCTCAAGCGATGCGACGCGTCATTTAAAAAATATTGTGAACACAAAATCGTGTTGCATCGAATCACGTCGCTTGAATAGAATCGAGTTCTATTCAAGCGGCATTGCGACCTGCAATTGCATCATTCTGGTGTGCGTTTATTCATCATTCTGGTGTGCTTTATTTTGATTTTTTGGTGCTTTCAAATCTGAACGGACGACGAAAGGCTTATCAAAGTAGTGAGAACTTTCCCTAGTATATGGATGTGCGTATGATATGAGCGCTGGCTTCCTTTAATTAATGGGCAGGGTTCCGGTTGAGTGAAAGTTCAAGTTTGCTCAAGCGGCGACTCCGTTATTGTGAACAGCTAAAAGTGATGCGACGGCCTAGCAGCATATTGTGAACCAACCTTCATAACAAGTATTTTCACTCTGTGTTTACCAGAAGCACTTACAACCTGCCTCCTACAGATTCTCTCTTCACACTTCAAATGTGTTAATATCTTTGGTAAAGAGGCATATTCAATCATATTATCACTTGACACAACTAGGTCTACACCACCGATAACTTCTCAAATCCTGTACCCTAGCCATCTACATATAATACCTATTACTTATTTATTACCTTTCCTTACACCTTCTCCCAAATGACTAGTGAGTTCATCCAATATATAAATCAGGTGACAAGTCATCCGCCACTAACTACTTCTAAGTTCCATCTCCCTTATCTTTGAGAGACTAATATATAACAAAATGGCTGTCTTTGTCTTAAAGGTCGATCTACCACTCAGCAACTACTTTATACCAATTGCTCATTAAATGAAAAATCTCAAGTTAATGTTATTTATCTCAATTTCTGTAAAGCCTTCGATAAGGTGGTTCCACCCACTGAGCCTCTCTGTAAGTTGTGGTCCTTTGGCATCACTGTAATTTATGGCACTGGTTTAAGGCCTACCTTTCTTCCAGGTCTTAATAAGTGTTCCTAGATGGCCAATCTTCTCCACCCCTACCTATAATCTCTGGTGTCCCCCAAGGAAGTATTCTTGGTCCCCTTCTGTTCTTGATCGATATTCCCCCTTGCATCTCAACCTCATCTATTATGCCAATGATACTAAGTGTTTTAAGTTGATAAAATCCCCATCCGATACAGCTTCTTTACAAGTAGATTTAACTCTCTCCAACTAAGTTATTCTTGTCCTTGTTCCGAGTGCTTTGACATACCTAGACGAGTGCTTTGACATTCCTAGACGAATGCTTTGACATACCTAGACGAGTGCTTTGACATTCCTAGACGAGTGCTTTGACATACCTAGACGAGTGCTTAGACATTCCTAGACGAGTGCTTTGACATACCTAGACGAGTGCTTTGACATACCTAGATGAGTGCTTTGACATTCCTAGACGAGTGCTTTGACATTCCTAGACGAGTGCTTTGACATACCTAGACGAGTGCTTTGACATACCTAGACGAGTGCTTTGACATACCTAGACGAGTGCTTAGACATTCCTAGACGAGTGCTTTGACATTCCTAGATGAGTGCTTTGACATACCTAGACGAGTGCTTTGACATACCTAGACGAGTGCTTAGACATTCCTAGACGAGTGCTTTGACATTCCTAGACGAGTGCTTTGACATCCCTAGATGAGTGCTTAGACATACCTAGACGAGTGTTTTGACATACCTAGACGAGTGCTTTGACATTCCTAGATACTCATCTTATTGCATTGCATGTTGTAAAGTCCAAAATGGAATGGCTTATACAGGGTAAGCATAAAGTCCTCCCCTGACTATGAACAGCCTAGCTGTCTGGCTATGGCCCAGTCTCGCAGTGGCACTTAAGGAAGCTCTGGACGCCCGGCCTGGTTACTTTGAGTCCTTCCTCCTCCACCAAGCTCTTTGAAATTGTTGGGGCCTTTAAAGCCTTTGAATTCGTTGTTTTTGTAGGTGGTAAACCATAGCACAAGGGAAAGAGATGGATAATAATTTGACTTCTTCCTGAGCGAGATAGATAACGAGCAATGAACGCGCTCGTGGTTTCGTTCATCACATGTGAACATTTCGTTATTTTAGAATGCAGTGCATCGTACCAGCTGCAAAACACACGCCTGCACGCTCACGATGGATGCTTGGAAAAACAGAAAGAAATGCACACACTCACTCACATTCAAAACATAGTATATGTTCATTGTTATGAAATGCGATGGAGAATTATGTTTGACCACTACTGTATACTGTAGGTTTACTGTAGGCTTTAACACCACCAACAATAACAAACACATCACTCTAACATTCTGTGGCCAACACACAAATACTGCACACATGCACACACACTCACACACACACACTCACTCACACACACACACACACACACAAACACTACAAAACATTGAAATGCATGGAGGAGGAGAGAGAGAGCATCATGATCCATCCCCACATGGAGGTGGAGGAGGAGGAGTGTACTTACCGACTGGTGTACGCTGCACCCTGACCCAGTGTCTCCATGGCCAACCAGGTGGACATGATAGTCGACTATCTCACTGGGATGCTGCATAGAGAGGGATCAAACACAGGAACGTACGGGTTAATGCAATGGTGAAAGACAAGCAGGGGTTAATTAATGCAACATACGTGTACATGTCTAATACTGCTACAACCTTTCTTAAAACATCCTGGGATTCTTGGATAACTGGGAATATCCCAACATGTCCCTAGTAAGGGCAGCAGTGCATGGGTACTGGAATCAGGACTAGGGTTATTCTAGGGCAGGGATATGCTAGGGTTAGATATTCTAGGGCTAGAAGTATTCTATATAGGACTAGGAGAATACTATTATTCTAGAGCAAAGGGTTTTCTAGGGCTAAGGGTATTCTAGTGCTGTACTATAGGGCTAGGGGTATTCTAGGCTAGGGTATTCTAGGGTATGGATAATGTCTATAGCTAGGGGTACATATGCTAGGGCTAGGGGTACATATGCTAGGGCTAGGGATATTCTAGGACTAGAAGTATTCTAGGGCTGGGTTATTCTAGGGCTAGGAGTATTCTAGGGCTAGGAGTATTCTAGGGCTAGGAGTATTCTAGGGCTAGGAGTATTCTAGGGTTAGGATATTCTAGGGCTAGGGGTATTCTAGGGTTAGGATATTCTAGGGCTAGGGGTATTCTAGGGCTGGGGTATTGGAGTATTCTAGGGCTAGGGGTATTCTACAGCTAGGGGTATTCTAGGGCTAGGGGTATTCTAGGGTCTATAGGTTAAAGTGAATTCACTTAATATTATTTGTGGCCTTTCTATAACCATAGCTTATTATATATATTATAGTTTATCATTAAGAATAATATATATTATAGCTTATCATCAAGAATAATATATACTATAGCTCATCATCAAGAATAATAGCTCATCATCAAGAATAATATATAATTATTATATATAGGTTATCATCAAGAATAATATATATTATAGCTTATCATCAAGAATAATATATATTATAGCTCATCATCAATAATAATATATATTATAGCTCATCATCAAGAATAATATACATATTATAGCTTATCATCAAGAATAATATATATTATAGCTTATCATCAAGAATAATATATATTATAGCTTATCATCAAGAATAATATATATTATAGCTTATCATCAAGAATAATATATATTATAGCTTATCATCAAGAATAATATATATTATAGCTTATCATCAAGAATAATATATATTATAGCTTATCATCAAGAATAATATATATTATAGCTCATCATCAAGAATAATATCTTATCATCAAGAATAATATATATTATAGCTTATCATCAAGAATAATATATATTATAGCTTATCATCAAGAATAATATATATTATAGCTTATCATCAAGAATAATATATATTATAGCTTATCATCAAGAATAATATATATTATAGCTTATCATCAATAATAATATATATTATAGCTTATCATCAAGAATAATATATATTATAGCTTATCATCAAGAATAATATATATTATAGCTTATCATCAAGAATAATATATATTATAGCTCATCATCAAGAATAATATCTTACCAAGAATAATATATATTATAGCTTATCATCAAGAATAAATATAGATTATTACATTGATACGGGGAAATATCACGAGTCTGTGGCTAGTATTTCCACGAGTGCCGCAGGCACGAGTGAAAATACCGGCCAATCAGACGAGTGATATTTCACCCTATCAATTTAATAATGTATTTATCATGGGACTGAGGATGCGCAAACCTTTACTGAGCATGCGCATATCGTATAGGTAATAACAAGTACGCGATATGGTAAAATATCACAGTAGTTCTATTTGTACTATTCTCTATGAGTGGAGTAGATAGCTACATGATAATCTATATTATAGCTTATCATCAAGAATAATATATATTGTAGCTTATCATCAAGAATAATATATATTATAGCTTATCATCAAGAATAATATATATTATAGCTTATCATCAAGAATAATATATATTATAGCTTATTATCAAGAATAATATATATTATAGCTTATCATCAAGAATAATATATATTATAGCTTATCATCAAGAATAATATATATTATAGCTTATCATCAAGAATAATATATATTATAGCTGAATAATATATTATAGCTTATCATCAAGAATAATATATATTATAGCTTATCATCAAGAATAATATATATTATAGCTGAATAATATATTATAGCTTATCATCAAGAATAATATATATTATAGCTTATCATCAAGAATAATATATATTATAGTTTATCATCAAGAATAATATATATTATAGCTTATCATCAAGAATAATATATATTCTAGCTTATTATCCAGAATAATATATATTATAGCTTATCTTTAAGAATAAACTTTCAAACTGTTCAGAATGCAAATAAAGTGAAGCTTTTGGTACAAGAGTGAAGGGATTCAGAGTGACTCCAGGTAAGCACGGGTGCCTGTGCAGCTCTCCTCTGAAGAAGGGCTTCCAGAAACAGCAGACAAGGCCAGGAAGAGAATGTTTACAATGGCAGCTGCAATTGTCAGCTTTCAATTTCATTCCCCCCCCCCCCCTCAATCAAACCCACACAGCAGTCTATTGGGCATGTGCAGGAATATAACAGGCAAGCATGCACTAAAAAAATTGTGATTGCTGGCCATGTTTGTGGGCACATCCTGCGGCATGGCGATGAAACCCCGGTGTGTGTGTGGACTCCCCTGTTCTGTTCTGTTTTTTTGTTTTGGTTGGCTTCTGCCTGGATATACATGAATACATAATGAGGAACTAACAGTTGACACAAAGGTTGTAGAAAGGTAAACTGGTGTGTAGAAATGCTGTCCATGTGATCGATTTATAGAAGGGAACACTACTAGACACTTACATCATCATATTATTATTGAGTGATATATAAATTGAAGCACAGAGAGAAACAAAACCATAAAAATGGATCAGGAGTGCATCTAAGTCTTCGGTAGTTTCTAGCTCTAGTGATTCTGAGGATGGTAATGAGTCTGTACAGCCCAAGAAGCATGGCTCAAGCTCTACTTCTAAACCACCTTCCAAGTCAGGATCTGGAATCAGGAGATACAACAAAAAGTGGAAAGAAACTTTTCCCTGGTTAGAGTTTGATGAAAATGTACAGGGTGCATTCTGCAAATTATGCAAAAAGGGTGGAAGATCTCTTCAGAGGACTGATGGGGCTTGGATTACCAAACCATTCACTAACTGGAAGAAGGCTACTCAGAAAATGAAATCACATTCAAAAAGTGAAGTGCACCTTCTATCCTGCCAATTGGACGTGGAAGCTGAAAGAGCTAGAAGAGTAGGATCCATTATCAGCCAGCTTCAAAATGTTAGAGAGCAGCAAAGATGGAAGGCGATTAAAGCTCTAATCCAATGTACTCACTTTCTAGCTCATCAGCACATCGCACATACTACTAACTTTGACAAACTAGTTGAATTGGTAGCGAGTTGTGGTGGAGAGACTCTTCAAACCTTTCTTGACAGAGCTGGAAGAAATGCAACGTACACCTCAAAAATGGCTGTAGTAGAGTTTGTGAATGCTCTTGGAACATGGGTGGAAGAGTCTCTACTCAAGTGGCTTCATAAGGCACCCTTTTTTTAGCATCATGGCTGATGAATGCACTGATGTTACTACCATATAGAGGAGCTGACAATATGTTGTCGTTGGGTGGAGAGCAGTGTACCAGAAGAACACTTCAGTGAAATTTTACCCTTAAAGAAAGCTAATGCTGAAAGTATCTATTCTGCTTTAGTGTACTGCAAGGAATAGAACATTCAGTTGGGAAGGCTTATAGGAATGGGATTTGATGAAGCTGCTACTTCCTCTGGTGACAAAACAGGAGTTCAAAGAAGGTTGAAAGAGCTCTCATCTCGTGCATTGCTTGTCCACTGTCACTGTTATGTCCTTCAACTGGCTTCTGTGCAAGCTGCTAATGCTACACCAGGTATCAAGCATGTCTACACTACTCTGATGACGTTATGGAAGCTATTTCATTACTCCCCAAAACGTGCAGAGTCATTAAAGGAGATTCAGAAAGTACTAGATCTTCCAGAGCTCAAGATTGTGAAACCGTCAGACACACGCTGGCTTGCACATGAGCATTGTGTCAAAGCTAGTTACAGCTCAATAGTTCTTCCAATGAACTCTCAGTTGACATAAATCACCTTCTCAATAATCAACTTCAATTTTTATTCACTCGACGTTTCGACTAGATGCTCTAGTCTTCATCAGGTTTTTGCTCTTGAAAATATATGAAACATCACATGAACCAGAAGCTCTTGGACTAAGTAGAGCCCTTTCTAGTCACTCCACAATAGCAGCAATGTACCTACTTGACTATATTCTTCCTCAAGTGGCAAAGCTTAGCCGTGCCTTACAGACCAAGCACCTGGACCCCTCCCTTATTTCTAGTCTAGTGGATGCTACTCTTAATTCACTTGATGATGCTATACTGCCTTCAGCAAATTGGGTTTTACAGCTACAAGATGCAAGAGAAGAGTTAAAAGCATAAACAGGTATTGAAGTCACTATATGCTCTTTTCAAGAAAGAGTAGGCAAGAGACTCATCAAAGATAACATATCCAGCCGGTTTAGATCCTCCTCAAAAGATGTGTTATCAGCATTCAGTATTTTTTATCTGAAGAAAGTGCCCAGCCTCTCTACTCAAGACCTACCTTTATATGGAGACAGTTCAATTCATCAAACTCTCATTGGACAGTTTGGGATAGATTTTCATTGGAAGGAACTGAATTTGAGAAGGCAGTCGTTGTCTCTTCTGACCTCAGCACAGAGTGGAAAACGTATCGTCAGCTCCTTATTAAGCAGCCAAAAGATGATACATCCTGCAACTGAAGGAATTACTCACCAATGACATGCCTATAGCATTATTCCCCAATCTACATAAACTGGCAACCATATGCTTGTTTATTTCCGTTTCTACAGCATCAGCGGAACGAAGTTTTTCAGACATGAAATTAATAAAGAATCGCCTTCGTAACTGCTTAACTGAACTTAACCTGTCCAACTTAAAGAAAATTGTCATTGAATCTCCCGAAAAAATCGCTGATAGTGATTTGGAAGAAATTGTTGATGTGTTAAGTAGAAAAGGTAGACGGATTGCTGGGTAAACTCTCATTCAGACTCTTATCTCATTACATATGCATACTCTCACTGCTCATGCACTTTGTCAAGCACTTATCAACATCAATAATGAATTTTAATAATACAATTTCCAAGGGGGGGGGGACAAAAATGTTCCAAGCCCCCCCCTGCCCCCCTAAATGAAACCGTGCACACACACACACACATTCAAGCATACCCTGGGCCCCCAGATGGTGTTTGTGAAACTTTATCACATCTTTAAAGGCTGATTCACAATATGCAGGTTGCACTAGCAACGCGAAGCGAAGCGACGCGAAGCGACTGTTTTGTGATATTGTGAACACGTTCTCGCTTCGCGTCGCGTCGCTTCGCTTCGCTTCGCTTCGCTTTGCTTGAATAGAAAAGATTTCTATTCCAACGGAAGTCGCGCGAGGTTTTAAGGTGTGGCAGGTGCGCTTTATTTGTATTATTGCACGGAAGATGGATGATGAAAAACTGATAGAGGCTGTTAGGTACTTCCCCAGTATATGGGATGTAGCCCATCGATCCTACAGGGACTCCAAGGCAAGGGAGAACTCTTGGAAAAAAGTTGCAATTGAAGTAAGCTCATATAACTCGCTAGCTATACTGTAGCTTGTGAACTATAGCTATATATTCTCTGTGATACAGGTGGGAGATGGTGTGACAGGCGATCAGTGTTTGAGGAGGTGGAAGGTCATTCGTGACAAGTTCGTAAAGGAGCTAAGGAAGAAGAAGAAGAAAAGTGGAGAGGAAGGCCCACCATTCAAGTCAAACTGGCATTTGTTTGACCTTCTGTTGTTCCTCAATGACACTGTCAGGCATAGAGCGTAAGTTTTTTTTATAATTTAATGAATGTGGGTGGCTGTGTTAATCCTTGTTTTTACAACAGCACATTCTCAAACTTTGGTGATGGTGCCACCACCACTTCTCAAACAACACAAGACGAGGAGACAGAACAGGAGACACAACAGGATGGGCTACATAGAGGTTGTGAAGCAGGTTCTGAGTTTGATGAAAGGTGTACACACCATCATAATAACATGATTTACTTTTAAATGCACTTTTAACTGGACTATATATATCACTTTATAGTTTAGTTGATGGGGATCATCTCTCTCGGGCCGCTTCTCCACAATCCCCAGCAATTAGTGTGAGACAGGCTTTACAGGTCTCATCACAGACTCGGCCACCTGCAAAAAAACGCCGTAGGGTTGACGGACATCAGGAGGAGGTTATGGACAGTGCCATAATACGGTGCTTGGAGGATTCCCGCGAGCGGCAGGTGGCACGGGAAAGAGAAAGGGAGGCTATGGATAAAAATCCAGAAATAAACTATGGACTCGAGATTGCCAATACGATGAATACGATGAATCCCAGACAGAAGGCAATAGCAAAACTGAGAATACGACAGGTTTTACTCGAAGTTCAGTTTCCTACTGAACCATACCCCCAACCATTATCCCCTTCATCCTCAAACTTTTATCCTCCAAACTATTAAGTTTATTATTATTATATGTATGTACTGGCCAGTATGAGTACATGTATATAATATATAGTTATGTAATATATCATGGTGTGTAACAAAGTCATTGTGTTCGGCGTATATGAGGGTACTGCCATGAAAGTTCACCAGTTGGACTGCTGAAGTAATCTTTATAATCACTCCTTATGGAGGCAGCCAACCTTGAATGCCTGTATTAAAAGGGGAACAATATCAAAATATAGAATAAAAAGATAAAAATAAACATACCTGTTGCTGCTGGTGGATCCTACAGTTTGCATGCCAGTGCATGGGTCTTCGTCTGCCCTCCATCTGCCTGCAATTGAATTTCCAGCACCATCTTCACCATCAATGAAGCCAGGAGGACAGTAGACAGACGATTCTGTGGTTCGTAAATAGTTGTGGAGAGCAATCGTAGCTTTACTGTATGCAACTACACGCTCTGGTTGTGCTATTATTGGCCGTCTGAATAGCCTCCACCTGTATAAACCAGAGTCAAAAGAATAACTTCTTTATTCATATACGATCATACAGTCATACCGAGCAGCTAATATTCCGAAGCTGTTCTCAATTGTTCGCCTTGCCCGACTCAACCTATAGTTAAAAATGGCTTGGTCCTCTGCAAAGGAGCAAGGTTATCAAATATATTTATTTGTTTTTATTATTTATAATACCAGGTAGGTTCTTTCCGGGATATGGCCGCAACATGTTCTTCCTGAGAGGAAAGGCCTCGTCTCCGACCACAACATATGGTAGCTGAGGCTGTGTTGTGCCAGGAAGTGGCATTGGGACTGGTAATGGCAGAGAGTCACATTCAAGTGCCTTCCCAAAAGCCGAGTTGGACAGGGTACCTCCATCGCTATGGCGACCTACTTGTCCCAAGTCCAGTAAGGTGAATCTATAGTATAAACATGTGGTTATGTGAACAATACGACATCTACAAAGTATAAGTATACCTGTAGTGAGCATCACAGACGGCCAAGAGTACTATTGAATGCGAGCCCTTGTAGTTGAAGTACGTGGACCCACTGTTGATGGGAGCTTGCACTACAATATGCTTCCCATCAATTGCTCCTGTTATTATGGTAAACGATAATACATCAGAAAACATGTATTTTTAGCAGCTAAATTTACCTATACAGTTTGGAAAATTCCACAACTTGTAAAACTCTGTGCTGATTCCAACCCATTCTTGAGCACATGACGGGACCTTCACATACAACTTTGCCAACTCAGACCATATCACCTCACAAGTCTCTCCAAGGATTGCACACACTGTCGACCGTCCCATACGGAAATTGAACGACAAAGAGACCTGCAAATAATTATTCCTGCTTACATTCAACATTAATCGACTATCTGTGATATACTTGAGAGTTTCCTGTAGCCAGATAGCGAAGGGTGAGGGCCAACCTCTCTGCAGCAGATATTTCTGCTCTTACAGAGCTTCTATACCTTCTGTGTGTCAAGAAGGGACCAACCTATTCCAAACATCAGGACTTCATACAATGAGAATCATGCAAAGGTTAGCTCTTGGTCAATTACTACATACATACCATCCCTAGCAGTGAATCAAAACGCTCCTTTGACATCCTCATATATGTGAAATGGGACTCTGGGTCAGAGAGCCTCATCTCTTGCAGAAGGTTGTGATATTCCCCCTGTTGCCTCCTACATGAAAAAATTGGTCGTACCCACATTCTTCTTCTGTTCTTTCTCCTCCTTCTCCTCGTCCTGATCAAAGTCAAAATAAACAACTGGTGAAACTCTTCGTCGCTGGAATCGCTGGCCATGCTCGCAAGAATAATTGTTCGGGTCGAAGTTCGTTAATCAATGGGTGGAGTTCGTAATTTCAAAGCGAGGCGATGCGTCTAGTATTATATTGTGAACCATTTAAAGGAAACAAGGCGACGCGAAGCGAAGCGAAGCGACGCGACACGGAGGCCTCGCTTCATATTGTGAACCAGCCTTAACCATCATGCCCACCCTTAAAATCCAGATTCCTCCAGTTGCCACCCCTTGGACAATTTTCTAAATGAAACCCTGTATCCTGTCACTCGAATAGTCACCGATCTACTTGACAGAAATCTGATTGGTCGAGAGTATTAAATTGACTAGGGTAACTGCACCCCCCCCCCCCCCCCCCCCCCCCATATTTCCTCTGGGGCCATGTCCCAAACCTGGCTATCTTGTAACAACATTCTTTCTCAAACACAAGCCTGTGCCTATCTTGTAACAACATTCTTTCTCAAACACAAGCCTGGCAAATAACAAGGCAAATGTCAAGTTCCTACATTAGCCATTAATGCATGGAGAGTCTGCCTGAGAATTTCTTCACTTCTAACTCACAATGTCTTCAAAACACTTTCGCAAAACTTGTTGTGTTGGAGGGGTCAAAGTGCACACAAAGGCAGGGCCATCAACTGAATCCTCCTCTTTCAACATGTCCTCTGGCTCGCTGGAGAAGTTCCCTCCAAGCTATGAATAAGACGATAATACAAAGACCAACAATAAAACAGTGTGCAATAATAACACCAACAATAATAAAAAAATGTGCAATAATAACAATAATAACACCAACATCAATAATAAAAACGTGTTCAATAATAACACCAACAATAATAAAACAATGTGCAATAATAACACCAACAACACCAACAATAATTAAAAAAGTGTGCAATAATAACACCAATATAATAAAACAGTGTGCAATAATAACACCAACAATAACAATAAATCAGTGTGCAATAATAATACCAACAATAATAAGTGTGCAATAATAACACCAATATGATAAAACAGTGTTCAATAATAACACCAACAATAAAACTGTGTGCAATAATAACATCAATAATAATAAAAGAGTGTGCAATAATAACATCAATACTAAAATAATAACACCAACAATAATAATACCAACAATAAAACAGTGTGCAATAATAAACCAACAAATAAGTGTGCAATAAGAACACCAACAATAATTTCCAACAATAATAAAACCGTGTGCAATAATGCCAGCAATAAAACATTGTGCAATAATAACACCACATTGTGCAATAATAACACCAACAATAATAAGTGTTAATAAGTGTACAATAATAACACCAACAATAAAACTGTGTGCAATAATAACATCAATAATAATAAAACTGTGTGCAATAATAACACCAGCAATAATAAAACATTGCGCAATAATAACACCAACTGTGCAATAATAACACCAACAATAATAAAACATTTGCAATAATAATGCCATAATAACGCCAGCAATAATAAAACATTGTGCAATAATAACACCAACAATAATAAGAAAGCAATAATAAGAACACCAACTACAGAGTGTGTTATAATGACAAAGCTTATATTGTCAGTGTGTGTTCAGTGCTACTCCACGTGACGTGTGTGTGTGTGTGTGTGTGTGTGTGTGTGTGTGTGAGTAGATTAACCATACTGTCTCTCCATCGCTATATACAGTATGCTGATGTACAATCATGATAATTTCAAAAAAAGGCAGAGCATCTCGCATAACCACCAACCTAACCTACAGACATCCATTACAGCATCTTGGCAAGCTCTTTTGATCAGTCGAAATTTTACTTGTGGGCTCTACAAAACTCACACCATCGTACAACAAATACAAATGCGACGGTTACAAGATCTTCCAGGATCAGGTGCAGATCACATGACATGGAAGATCCTGCCCGATTTACAAGTAATCTTTAGTGCTAATTTTACTGTGGAAGATGCAAGATCATCAGGCGTGCAATATCTTATACAGTACATAAATAATACATACACACGGTCTTGTATGCTCATCGAATTCTTTCATTCCACGAAATTTTATGAGATTTAGAGGAATTTTGCACTTTTTTTTTACACACAAACTTTAAAGAGGATATATGTCAAGTCTATTCATGGTAAGATCTTGCTGGGTATGGCAAGATCATCTTAATTAAGATTGTGCACGATTGTTGGGGATATTGCCTCGACATCCAAGACCTTGCATTATTCCCATAGACCCAAAATCTTCAGGGAACCTTGCAACAAAGATCTCGCAAGATCAGGCATAAAGTCAGCAAGACCTTATGTGAATGATTTGTGGGGACATATACGCTGTACCTTCTTCCCAAGGTAATCGAGAATGAGAGAGCTTCTTCTGAATCTCCTGAAGTTGGCCGGTGCTTCTGTGAGGCATTGTTCCTTTATGGTGGGGTATGTGTGTGGTGAGCAGCTGGCTATGTCCCCCGAACTACACACGGAAGGAGCACATGATGAAGATTACTTGCTCAGACAGATCTCTCATCGGGGAATCATACACATAGTTACAGTTATCCAACTCCCATAAGGTAAAGGGTTTCACATGGAGCAAACACAATTTTACTGCTTAGTAGTGCAATCTACATCAGATATAACTCACACAGGTCAATCCAACCTCCGGCATGAATATGGTTATCACAACTTGCATAAGGTAAAGGGTAGTATACACAACAAACACTCCAACGCTCATAGATATAACTCGCACAAGGTAATGGTCTTAACAAACACAACCTAACAAGGTCAAGGGTCAATATATAACAAAATGCATTCATGTGGATTTGGGATAACTTTGACCCAAATTTTCTTTGAGACCATCTGGCTGCCTCATCTTCTAGGTGGATTGAAGGCCATTACTGGTCCTAGTCTTGCAGGCCAGCCACCTCCCATGAGAAAAGTGTAGTCAGCAAGGACAGTTTTTTTACTCACAGAATGGAACTTTTCTATGCATGCAGCAATCCAAACACTGCCAGAATTCCAGCAGGTAGACTGAAAACCTGGATTACTGTCCACATCTGTTCCAGGGGGGCAACTGGTAAAGGGTTTTCTCATTATACTAAGTCAATCACTTCCTAGCTGGCAGGCCTACATAGTTAGCATATGCTTCCAGCACAAGTATCAATGAGGGTCATTCTCACCCCTCATCTCAAGTGTGCTATTTTCACACCTACGAGTTCTGTTCCAGCTGCCGGTGTATTTCCTGGAATAGAACATGCGAGTTCTCATGAGCTGCACACCTAACAGCGCGTGCTATTCGAAGGCGCTTCCATGCACAACAGACAAGCGCACAATAGTGCACGAGATAACGTGGATCACACTAAGGTGACTATTGCAGTGTTAATGCTCCAGCCGTCGTCCTCGATTCAGGTTACATCTTCTTTTTCTTAGTAGTCAGTTTCGTCGCGGGATCATCATCGTCAGTCACTCCCACCTTTTCAGTGGAGCTTGGCTGTCTCGCAGACGATGTTTGCTGCAGCATCTTCTGCTACTTGCCCGGGTTTTCAACAGTGAATGCTTGCATTTATTATGTGCCCCGTATCTCAACTGAAACGCCACAACTTTTGAGGGGTTTGTTTATCACTTTAATGGTGGCATTTTGCTAAGCTTTCGCTAAGCTTTCTCCATCCGCTCTGGGCAGCATTTTCTCTGTTTTTCTGCTAGTGCACACGTATAGCAGCTCAAAGTGGACATTTGGCGGTTACTCTTGCACCTGAAAAAAAGTGGGACAACTTTTTCTTGCCGACCAAATATTTCACCACCTTACCTACGATGCCCTAATCGATGTCCTTGCAATCGAACTGTCCAAGCTTACCCATTCTTGTGAAAGCCTCTCTAATAGAAAAATCTTGCTCTCAGCAAATATTTGCCTCTTATAAGTGGGTTATAAGTGGGTTGAAGATCGTTACTATTTAAACTTTTTATTTCTATTTTTTTAATTCTCACCGCCGATGTCCTTGCCCGCCATCTCTGCATTTTAATGTCTCCTGATGTACGCATGTGTCTGAGTACTGTCATGCTATATGTAGTGTATATTCACTTGCAAAATAAATTTCGTTCCAATGGAGTGGATAAGCTCGTGACATGATAGGCATCTCCATAAGCCTATTAAGAATCTATCCAGGTGGGTATAATTGACACAAATGCGTAGAAAAGCAGTTACTTGACTCGGCATCACTGCAAGAAGTTTTTCAATGGTTTTGTCATGCTGACACTAATACCATCAACTTCACCATCATAGCTAAATATTCAGGGTGGAACTTTCTTGCATGCTAAGTCTATCATGACCCTATGTCAAAGTAATCAAGGAGGATGGAGGGTGCAACAGGAGACTGGTGAGAGTGTAACAGGAGACTGGTGAGAGTGTAACAGGAGACTGGTGAGAGTGCAACAGGAGACTGGTGAGAGTGTAACAGGAGACTGGTGAGAGTGTAACAGGAGACTGGTGAGAGTGCAACAGGAGACTGGTGAGAGTGTAACAGGAGACTGGTGAGAGTGTAACAGGAGACTGGTGAGAGTGCAACAGGAGACTGGTGAGAGTGTACCAGGAGACTGGTGAGAGTGCAACAGGAGACTGGTGAGAGTGTAACAGGAGACTGGTGAGAGTGTAACAGGAGACTGGTGAGAGTGCAACAGGAGACTGGTGAGAGTGCACCAGGAGACTGGTGAGAGTGTAACAGGAGACTGGGAGACTGGTGAGAGTGTAACAGGAGACTGGTGAGAGTGTAACAGGAGACTGGTGAGAGTGCAACAGGAGACTGGTGAGAGTGCACCAGGAGACTGGTGAGAGTGCAACAGGAGACTGGTGAGAGTAGTGTAGAATGTGGATAATGTCCTATCCAAATACATTATTTATTTCCATGAACACTCTGGTTCAGTTCCTAGTTGCTGTACTCCATCTGACAAGAGCACGTGCTACTGTATGAGCCAAATGAAGTGACTGGAAGGGGAAGAACTTGGAGGTGGGGATATAGTACTTGTGGCATGTTGTTGCAAGTGTCACACCCCTTCATGCCTTTGCTGACATGGCTGTGTTATGGATAGAGCACACCCAGATCCCATCTCGGCTGCTTGATAAGGAGAGGACAGTCTTCAGGTCAACTGCACCAGTGGCAACCATACAGACAAATATTATATATGCCACCTCAGGTCACAGTGCCAAGGTTACTTCAAGTCTTCCATCACTCACCATGTTATATCTGCTTAGAGAAGTGTCTCCTGAAAAGGAGAAAAGTGAAGCTAGCTAAAACCACCTATCTTCAACTTTGAAACACTTACTGCTTAATACAGGAGTGTTGTTAATTAAGGGGAAACACACATTTTTTTACAAATTCTTTAAAAAAAACTTGTTACGACTTTGGAGCTCCATAGATTCTGCACACTTCACTCTATAAACTTGATATATAGCTCAAAAGATGCTCTCTCTGAGTTCTCTTTTGATAAATATATATATTGCCATGTATAACCATGTCAGAGTTACATGCAGTCAAAGTTGCACGTCTGAATGCTCTGCAGTCCTGGCTCCTGATTGGACAGTGCTAGATAGTTGAAATTGGCAAGAGGAAGCCCTACTCTACAACAAGAATGAAAGTCAACCTTTTCAAAGGCCTATGCTTGACCACGTACTCACGTTTTAGCACCTAAATGAAAACACTCTTATTGTAGAGTAGGGCTTCCTCTTCCCGTCAAGCAATTTCCTATCAGAGCCCAGAACTGCAGAGAATTCAGGCATGCAGGGATACGAGGTCCCAAACTTTGACTGCATGTAACTTTGGCAAGGTTATACCTATGCAACCCATTTTAATATCAAAAGAGAGCACACAGAGAGAGCTATCTTTTTGAGCTATACATTAAGTTAATAGAGCGAAGTATGCATAATCCATGGAGCTCCAAAGTCTTATCCCACAGTGCATTTTTCTAACACTTATCCTTGAGTGGAATAGCTAAATTAAATAAAAAAATTAAAAATAGTCCGAACTCTCCAACGTCAGCAATTGATCTACTCTCGTTCGCCATACAATGTGTCCTCTTGCTAGAGCTTGAAGCTTGAAACACTTCTCCTGAAGCTGTAGTCTGTGGCAAAGTTGAGAAGGGTTCAGTACTTTTGACACTCTAGTCTCTCCATACCTACATTTCATTCTTTGTATAGCAACTTCAACTTTCCTTACCATACTCCAGTTGTTTTTGTAAGCATAGTGCTGTTCCAAGGTAGCTCCAAGAAAATATTTCAGGGGTGTGTCTTAAATGTCTACGCAATCATTTATTTGGACAGCAGTGTGCACGGTGTAATCGAGGGGGCATTCTTTTGCTGTTGTCGATATAGTAAATGGTGCCCGTTGTATTCTAGGGCATGTTCTATTCTAGGGCATGTTCTATTCTAGGGCATGTTGTATTCTAGGGCATGTTCTATTCTAAGGTGTGTTCTATTCTAGGGCATGTTCTATTCTAGGGCATGTTCTATTCTAGGGCATGTTCTATTCTAGGGCATGTTCTATTCTAGTGCACGTTCTATTCTAGGGCATGTTCTATTCTAGGGCAAGTTCTGTTCTAGGGTGCATTCTATTCTAGGGCATGTTCTATTCTAGGGCATGTTCTATTCTAAGGTGTGTTCTATTCTAGGGCATGTTCTATTCTAGGGCATGTTCTATTCTAGGGCGCATTCTATTCTAGGGCAAGTTCTATTCTAGGGCAAGTTCTGTTCTAGGGCGCATTCTATTCTAGGGCGTGTTCTATTCTAGGGCATGTTCTATTCTAGGGCGTGTTCTATTCTAGGGCGCATTCTATTCTAGGGCGTGTTCTATTCTAGGGCATGTTCTATTCTAAGGTGTGTTCTATTCTAGGGCATGTTCTATTCTAGGGCACATTCTATTCTAGGGCAAGTTCTATTCTAGGGCAAGTTCTGTTCTAGAGTGCATTCTATTCTAGGGCGTGTTCTATTCTAAGGCGTGTTCTATTCTAGGGCATGTTCTATTCTAGGGCACATTTTATTCTAGGGCACGTTCTATTCTAGGGAGCATCTATTCTAGGGAGCATTCTATTCTAGGGCATGTTCTATTCTAGGGAGCATCTATTCTAGGGAGCATTCTATTCTAGGGCACGTTCTGTTCTAGGGCGCATTCTATTCTAAGGTGCATTCTACTCTAGGGCACGATGTATTCTAAGGCGCGTTCTATTCTAGGGAGCAAGATGGAAGTCACAAACAAAAGATATAAAGATTATTAACTAAACGAGTCTCGAGATATTGCAAGTTCAAGTGTGGAACACGTAAGCATCATGCCACCAGCTGTAGCCATGATGATACTTCCCTTACGATCGCTCTGCATTATAGAGGAAGGCTACAGAAAAGTTATCAGCTAATAAAGTCCATTGGTCCATTGGTTGGAAACGTTTTTAAAGGTAGAGCCTTCACAGTGCATCATTTGTAGCCATCCATGGCTCATTCGAGCGTTGTTAGGGCAACCTGGAAAATGTTCGACATCTGAAATTACTATCTACAGCAAGAGGAAGTTCTAGCTACACCTTGCAATTATTAGGTGTGGTGGAAGAAATTTGAAGCCACTACAAGTTTTGCTTTTATGTCAGTAAACACACTTGTAGTCCCAGCTGTTGACCAGTTTCCAATCGGAACCCGCACCAAGTTCAACACTCAAGGTTTTGAGGATGTATATACACCCAATTTAGCTGCAGGTAACTATAGCATGGTTATATGTATGGTCACATTTTTAACACCAAAAAAGAGCACACAGAGAGAGCTATCTTTTGAGCTACATGTATATAGGGACTTTGTACAGTGAAGTGGGCAGAATCTATGGAGCTCCAAAGTTGTGACTGCAAGTTTTTGTTAGTGTTTGTATCCCCCCCCACACACAAAAAGTCTATTTCTCCCCCCCCCCCCCCCCCCCCCCACACACACAAAAAGTCTATTTCCTTCCCCCCCACCCCCCCCCCCCCCCCCCTCCCCTCCCACCCCAGAAATCACAAAAAAGTAAGCCCACCAATAGATGCCCCATATTTGGTTGAACTGAGTGCATAGATGTCTGACATTCTTTAGAAATACATATGTTTCTTAAGTGAATGTTGATGGACACAGTGGTGGCCTCGAGTACTTCACAAAACAGCACACCGGCTAAGATATGGTTGCATGTCACTTTGGAAGTTGCCAACTAGGAGTGTATTTTATATTGTTTTCATACTAGGCTTAGAAATCTGCCATGCATATAAAAAGTGCAAAAGTATTTCTGCCATTTCTATTAGCTATGACGTTGAGTCTTGAATAAGTTGAATCGAAACTGCCTCAGCCTGTTCGATATCGTCAGCTAATATATAATGTTCTCTAAGTTATCAGTGCCGCTAATGTCATTCATGAACTCCGTGGCTACAAACCACTTACTGCCCACCACTTTTCCAATTGAGATCAGAACAACAATCATCGGTGTGCCAGATCCAGCCAGCCTAACGATCAGTGCAGGATTTGGGCACACAAGGCAATATCTCTGGAAGTTGACATCAGAAATAGGTGGTGAAAAGTTTCTTTCTTTTTTTAAGATAATTTAGCTATTTTATGAAGCACAAGTGATGCTCCAATGAGAAGCCAAACCTGAAATATCTTCCAAACACAAGCTTCCGTCTCACTATCCTTAAGTCTAAAGTCAGCTGTTTTATAAGTGCCTAAGAATTCCCAACACTGCATATTAAGCAGCTGTATTAGATAGCCCATGCAGGAGTGCATGTCTTAAAATTATTCCTGATGAAGGCTAGAGCATCTAGTCGAAACATCGAGAGAATACAATTTCACGTTGATTATTGTGAAGGTTATTGTAATGTTTTGTCAACTGAGAGAGTATATATATATGTCGCAATTTTAGGAGAAAATAATAATAAAAAATACAAAGAACCTGGTCCATCGTGAGATAGCCCCCTTCTAGAAATCAATATTCAACATGTAGGTAGACCTTGGTGAGAATTATGACTTTAACTACGCATAATTGTGCTAAGTTCTAATGCTAAATGCGCACGGCTATCTCTCAACCACCTATAGCTGTAACCTAGTACAAAGAAATACCTGAAGAGTTACCTAGTTGTACCCTAGTACAAAAAATACCTGAAGTGTGGGTGAGGTTTTCTCTTTACTTGTTCAAAATTGTCCTCCCCCACCTCCTCTAAATCCGTTGAAGTGGTTGTGCAGCCATCCATCAAGTGGAATTCAGCCACTTCAGCCATATGTTTGCTACCGCTCAACTAGGTCATTGGTAAGGACTGTCTCGTAGCTTACTATACGCGCGTGCAATAAGCAGAGCTACACCCACTTTTTAGCGCTAACTACAGCTCAGTTTCCAAGACAATTTTAAGTAACACTTACTGGTGGAAGCTAGTCAAGAGAGGAGTCATGAGTCAGGTACAGGTAAAGGAGTGCGTACAGTTACATTCTATAAGTGGTTACAGTCTTCCGTGGTTTTCAGTTAGACGGCTGGCTAGACAGCCCCTCCCATATTCATGGGAAGGCGTGTCTGCAGCAGTGGGAAAGGAATGACTGTCTATTTATTGTCGGAGACTGAGTGACACCTCGGAAAAATACATCATACCAACTAGGTCATACCAACTAGGTGACGTATTTTCTTTAAACTTTCCACAAAACAAATCATAATATTTCCTACCCATCAATAGTATTGACCTCAAATAGAGATAGTATTTTGTCTTTGTCCTTTAAATGAATTTGGTGCATATTGACTCTAAGCATACATAGCTATGTCAGAAGTGATCATAATAATATTCAAGGTCTGTGAGGTCTTGGTGGTGGTGACAGCAATGGTGAAGGCGTCATTCTCTGCCTAAAACAGGACGGGAGAGATGGCAGATGAAGAATTAGCAGAAATTGCGTGGCTTACTTCCAAGCTAGAAAGTTGAGAGGATTTTACCAGAGAAATGATGGTAAAAATGACAAAGAACTGTAAACAATGAACTAGCTACTAGTAGATGCAACTGTTTGGACAATCTATATTTTCACTTCATTCAGTGTGCAGCTAAACAATGATAGGTAGGAGGAAGCTGGTTAAATGTTGAAGTGCATGCCAGTCCACAATAGCCACCAAGGATGACATTGACTAATTTTCCTCCAGCTGTGTTCAGCTCATTTAGTGTTCACTCTGTTGTCACTTGAAGTTGTTTGCGTCCGTGGTATCCATTCAAGGAAATACAGCATATGTGAGAAAAAGGTAGAGTATCCTCGAAAGTTATTTCTTGAGATGTCTACTGATCATATCCACAGAGCTTGTTCCCTCAACATATTTGCTATGTGGAATGCCAACAATGGAATCTTGTGGGTACACCAACATATAGCGTCAACCAAGAAGGCGGATGAATCCAGCCTTTATAACTTGTAACCCTCATATTTGTCTGTGATAACTAGGGAGGTTGTATCTGGCTATATGTATATTTATATATATTTGATATTTTTACAGCAGGGACTACAAGGTGAAAGTTCTTCAATCCAGGTGCAGAATCCTAATGGTAAGAATAAGCAAGGTATACATACATAAATAGAGAGATATTTTCGAGGGATATAATAATAGTTGTGCTTTTCAGAATCCAATCTACAAATATTTAGATGTGATTGAGGAGAAGCTGAGCATGGGGTGGCTTTCCATCCACGAATATTTCCCAGAGAAGGTTAAACATCATCTGGAATATTTAAGCTCAAAAAAGAATCCATACTATGTAGATTGCTTTTTAGATCCGAGTGATCTCAAACAGTAGCAGATGTTGTCAAGTTGTCAGGAAACTGGAAAGTATTAGTCAATGACGAAGAATGGTTGTTACAAAAATACCTACATGATTTGACAATATTATTATCATTGATGCGTTATTGCCCTCCAACAGTAGTTTATGTACTGTCTCTGTGCAATATTGCTCTCGACAAATCCATTACAACAACTCTATCAACCGACATATGACCCTTTACCTATTAATATAATACATATTTTTAAACAACAGTATTATTTGTCTTTCATTATAATATTATTTTGAAAAAAGCAATATTAGAATATTGGTCTTCATTACTAATATATAAAGGGTCTTGTAAAAGTTGTTGTTTTATTCTTGGTCAACTTTTTTTGACATTTGTTTCTATTTGTTGTTTTGTTTTTATAGTCAAGCAGCCACTTATATACTTATTACGTATAACACAAGAACTAAACAATCATAGATGTTATTTAGCATGCTCATTACTAAAAGAGCACACTTGCTTATGTATTCATACATATATATATAATTATATATACAGGGTGTGGATCAAGGGGGAGGGGGATGGGGGAAGAAGAGTTCATTATGGTTATGGCAGACATTTACTTTTTGAACTTATCTTAGTTCTCTGACATAAGCAGACATTACCCTTTTAAGTACAGTTTTAGCCTACACTGACTTTAACTTATATAGTTGTTGGGGGGTTCATTATGGATGAGGCAGGGAGGTTAAGGGGTTTAAAGTTAGCCTAGTTATGTACATTTAGAAACTGCTAATCAAGATGTTGTTTTTTCATTTGTGGACTTCCTTCTTTGGATCAAACCTAGAGTAATGCAGCAGCTATAGCTGCAGCTGTGGTTTAAGTGCTCTTTTGAGTTGTTTGATCACAAGTAAGTTGGTATATAGCAGAAACTTAAGTAACTTACCTGAGGGTGCTTTTCAGACATTTGTGCTCACACAAGTTATAGATCTATAACCAATGCATGAAACCATTGGAGTTAGCTGCTTATGGACAAGTGATATACAAGTTTTATTATTAAATCAAAACCAGCTTCAGGGTCTACCATGATTGCTCCTTCCACTTCCAAGAGTTTAAGAATAAATAGAAATTAAATTGAACACAACAAAATTGAACACAACAAAACAAAAAAAGGGAAAAAATCTACAATGAATTCTCATGTGCAAATGGTGAGCTCAAGTTTCCTCGGTGATGTTGGCAGTTACACATGACAATCCGCCCCTGATATATATAATTATATCCTGGTTTGTTGAAGTTCTGTGCTGTTAGCTACTTATGACATTTATGACATTTGAAAACTTTGTTTCATTGAATAGAGAAATGCTTTAGTTAGTCTTTGCATGCATTGGATGTTTGTAGTCTTCTGGTAGTATATATTTATGGTGAATACATATTGTATGCAGGTTTACCGTTATCTATGGTGGGAAAAAGTATATAAATAAATGGCTACAAGATCTCGAAGATGAAATTTCACATTTTGGGGCTGCCAGTTTATTACCTTTGCGAAGACATGCTCAAAGTTATCAAAATCAGGCACCAAAAAACATTTATGATACTAAGAAGCTGCAAAAGTGGTTTTAGCCGAGGTATTTAAAAAAAACTCCTGCCATTTTAAAAGGGGGTTCAAACCAATATATGGTGTGCTCAGACTCTCCAATAATGTTATGTGTGATAAGATCTAACAATTGTACATATAGAAAATGAATTGGATTTGGGAATTGGTCAATTATAAACATAGAAAATGAATTGGTTGTGATCAATTGATATTCAATCATGGTAAAGAACACAACAGAATTGAATTTGAATGAGCTCTCAGATTATAGACAGAATAGGTTTAAATTGGTTAGTAGATCCGTGCTGAACACAAACCTGAAGGCAGTAGCTTGTTGATACCAAAAGGTCATAAATATATAGAATATTATTCCTAGTAAAACATTATAATTGCAACCATCGTTGAAGAGGTGCAAGTAGTAATTCAGACAGACAAACACTCCCAAATGTTTGTGGTAAATGAAGTGATACCTCATTTCCTAAAGCCTGAGGACCCACAAATATGGAATTCTTCATTGGAATAATTTTCTGTAATCTATAGATTAAGTGAATGTTTTCACAAAATTCATTTATAATATGGTTGAAGAGAAGGTGGGGTGGAGTAGTTAGCTACTTCTGATCGATCATGTATGCTACACTGCATGCAAATGAGGAGAGCCAGCACTGAGAATTGAACTGGATGACCTCAGCTTGCCCTCCTGTACTGGGAAGAAATCTGCAGTGAGAATGGAGCAACTTTGAAAGTAAATAATTACACATGGATTATTTTAACTGGTCCTGTATGTACAGAGTATGTGTCTATATGCAGAATTATTCTCGTTCAGCTGGACCCAACAACTAAGACACCAGATAACTGGTGCTCTAAGTCTTTTCTCATTACTGATCAGTGTCTGTTATATGCATGTCTATACATTGATAGATGTGGATGCAGCTAACCCTGGCAATCCTGTCTTCACCTACGATAGACGGTTCTATTCACATGGATTCTCACAAGTTGGTATACCCAGTAAGTGCCTAGACAATGACTCCCAAGCTAATATTTTGTACCAAGTTTGATTGTGAGTGGATAAAGATTGAGTTTAAGTATAGGTACATATATAAAAGCTGTTTGTATGAGCCTTAAAACAATTCTATACCCTTTATGAAAATGAATGCTCAAAAATAAATTATGTGATGCCTTTTTCTAATGTACGATTGTCAATGCAATCTCTAGCCTTGATCACAGAAGCAAGATTAATATCAAGAACTTATTTGATGTACTTCCAACATGGAAGCCATGCCAACTGTCAGGAAGCAATAAGCGGACATCAAATTTAGCGAGGCTCCTCCACAAGCAGTGGGTAACATTGGGAGCATCTAAACAATGAGAAAAGAAAGAGGGCCCGAAGTAGTAGTCATATTAGAGTTTAATTACAGGGTCATTAAATACAAACATATATATGCTGGCATAAGAAGTGGCGGGACTGGTGGTGAAGGGTGTGGGGCTATGCTCCCCCACTCAACATGAGATGGGGTGCTCTTTGTATATACCCCCTAATGAACTCTCAGTTGACATAATAACATTACAATAACCTTCTCAAAATTGACTGGTAATTGTATTCCCTCGACATTTCAACTAGCCTTCAAATGAGACGCTAAGACTCACGTGAACCTTACAGGTAGCCACATGCTACAAAACCACTCCATGACACATGCATCCAGCACATGAACCGCACATGAACTGGATGTGGGAAAAGAAAGGGGGGAAATAACCAATTAATATATGAATAAATAAATTTAAAAATAAATAAATAATTAATTTTTATGATGATAGTAGCAGTGATAACAAATAAATAATAAATAAACAAATGGAACAAACAAACAAATAAATGATATTTATAAATTAAATATATATATATAAATAAACAAACAAATTAAAATAATGATAAATATAATGTTAATAGATAATAAAAATAAATAAATAATAAGATAAAAACTCGTTTCAATCAAATTTAACACCATAACCATGGATGCCAGGATTTTGCAAGTTTTGCAGTAACGTTAGTGTTAATTATGAATTATGCTTTGAATAGTTTTAGTTGAAGAATTGGCTAACTGCTATGTTGGTTATTAGAATATTTAAATTTTTGATACTTTAAATTTAGCTCAGAGTGCACCAGAATTAATCTTGGAGCCATGGAAAATCAGAAATTTTCCTGGGAGAGTATACATCTGAATGCCCACTCATTAACCTTAGTCAGACCCCTTCCCCCCCCAGAACAATGCATAGAGTTTTTATGGTAGGTCAATGTGCTGAACATGATAGTATCGGACATATTGTTTTCTAATCAATCTTGTACATGTCTTGATATCCCATGAATACATCACATGATGATCATGAATATGCTCTATTACCAGAGACGAAGGAGCCATTGAGTAAGCTGCTGCACCCCATGTATACCACCTCCAGCAGCAACTATGGGTGAGTGCAGGTACTGCTTCAGTCACTCTAATTATAGGCTCTACTATATATAAATCTGGAATTCTTCAATGTTAATTTTCATAGTCAAAAATAAAAACTTGGACATCTCTTCATGTTGATTTTTACAACAATAAGAATATGATAAAGTAAGGTAAGATGATATAGTTTCTAATTTTCACTGTTGCCAAGAATTTTTTAGCTTGAGAAGTGAACAGGATAGCCTAATGTATCAGATTAGCTTTTCTGGTTTCTTCTTATATAGACAAATACTAAATGTGGATGTTATCTGCAGTCACAGTATATCAACTATACAAATACTTCATAGGCTTCTTTATCTATTCATAAACCATCGCACAGACATTATCGTACATAATTTTTACACATGAAATATTCCAGATTCAAGATGCTGCTAACATCACTGCATGTTACTGTGTTTGCCGGAGCATTAGTCTAAAGTTTGAGGTACAGGACATAGAGGGGTTAACATATAATCTAAATTACAAACAAAAAAAACTGGACTATGATCTCCATATGTTGGTGGACTTCATATATATATGTGTGTGGTCTTTATCACATAGACTAAGCACTGTTGATGGCTACCAACAAAATATCAACTACATGCACCTTTACAGCTGAAACCTGTGAAGTTGGCAGAGAAGACTAATAACTGTGTTGCACAGAGGAAATAGTGTCAGTAAAAGTTGGTATGTGTTTCAGCCAAGAAGATTTCTGGACTGAAGTCTTGATTTAACTTGGAGAGCAATAAAAACTTGAAGCATTGGGGCAGTGGACTGGCATTGACTTATACTCTGGCATATACGGTACCATCTGCAGTAGGGAATGTAATGTTTTGTGTTTCGGTGATTTTATGCAGGAGTCTGCATCCTACTCAGGAAACCACGCCCAACTCATTTCATGGCACTTCACATAGATTCTCTGAGGTATTTATTTCTATGATAAGTATGACACCCTGTCTCTTCCAGTAACTTCTGCTCATGATCACTTGCTCTACTTATATGCTCCTTTAAATATCTCTCCCCCCCCCCCATACACAGAAAATCACTTGATCCTTCTCCAGGATTGTGGCCTAGTTAAAAAAATTGGTTCCTAGACAATACTTACCTATAGTAGACGCCTATGTATGCATATCACTACGCATGGACCTTTACCCTGTTGATGACCCCTTACCTCGCGCATGCTTATTGACATACATTCAGTTGATGCACACATCTCATGCCTGCAATATCAATATTCAATCCTCTTGAATCGGCAACGAGACAGCGTACTACGCTTAACTATGTGTGCATCAACTGACCAAGTGTAGTCTCTGTTAGCTACTACACCCCACCAGCAAGAGTGCTGTCTAGGGGATCGATAGTTTTCGGCACCATTCTAATTATTGCCCACCCACCTCATGGCAGTGAACTGCCCCTACCCGGGATGCGACTTCGCCATACCAGAGGGGATGACCCCAGAGGTGGTAGCCGCCCTCCTCAACGGCAACATGCTGATCCACAGTCAGGAAGCCAGAACAAAGCCAACCCCGGTCCGCCGACAAGAGATCGCGGCCGGGGGAACCACCGAGGGGTGGCACTACTTTCTCACCAGATGGAGCGCTTATTCACGAGCCGTCCACCTGGTCGGCGCTGACGTAGCAATCCAGTTGCTCGAGTGCCTGGATCCTAAACTTCGCCGTGACGTCACTCGCAACATAGTGGGCCCTTTACCAATCGAGGAGCACACCGAGGCAGACCTCCTGGCAGCCATCAAGGCCCTCGCGGTGCGGGAAGAGAACCCTAAGGTGGCTCGGGTCGCACTCTCCCGGATGGTCCAGGATCGGGGTGAACCAGTACGATCATTTGCAGCTCGACTCCGCGGTCAGGCGGAGGTTTGCAGATTCGTGATGAAGTGCACAGGCTGTGACGTCACTAACAACCAAGGAGAACAGAGGGTCGCTGACCAACTCTCTGCATCGGCCTGGCCGATGCAGATATACAAGAAGATCTCCTGAAGGACCCAAATCAACAAATGACTGTGGAGGAAACGATAAGATTCGTCGAGGTGAGGGCCGCAGGCAAGCGGTCCGCGGTCACCATCACAACACCCACCTCGACAAGCGCCCTCGATGTGGAGACAGACCAGGAAGATACCCTCCTCAGTAGCTACAGGCAACAGCAACGCCCGCCCATGCCACGCTCGTCAGCAAGAGCCACCCCCATCAAACCAAACCGCCCACAGATCTCCACACCACGGGCGTCACCACGGACCCAGCCCATCCCAAACAGAGGGCAAGCCAACATTGCCAGGCCAGCCAACAACCCAAAGGCCACATGTTGCTTCTGTGGCCACCAAGGCCACGGAGAGAGGGCACGCACCTCTATCAGACAAACACAGTGCCCCGCATTCGGCTCCACCTGCTCTTCATGCAGCCGCCCCAATCATTACGCCCACCTGTGTTGGCTTAAACTGGCAGAGAGGGAGAGTGCTGCCTCGGAACATGTCAACACCATGTCCGAGGGCACCCTCCCTCATCAATCCTGGGACTCCGAGCCCAACAGTGGACCCAACGCCGCTCCCCGCCCCAACCAATCATCGAGGTAACAGTGTCAACCCACAAAGAGGACTACCGAACCCATGGCCACACACTGAGGGAGGAGAGACACTGACTAGCCACCACCGCCATGGCCGACACAGGCTGCCAGAGTTGTCTGGCAGGCCCACTACTCCTGACGGGCCTCAACCTCCGGGAAGCCGACCTCATCCCTGCCACGCTCATGATGAGCTCCGCCAGCAGGAACAATCTACCCATCCTCGGGGCTGCGCTCCTCCGGATCAGATCCTGCCACTCAGACCGCGAGACCAGGCAGATGGTCTATTTCAGCCCATTGGCAACTAAGCTTTACCTGAGCCTGGCCACTTGCACTGACCTTGGGTTGATCGCTGAGGGGTTCCCCCTCTGCGCGTCGACGCCACCTTCGGGAAACGGCACGAGTACATGTGCGACCCCTGATCAGCCGCTGTCGCAAGTCCAGGACCTGCAGGCCAGACCCTCGGGACCCTACACTCCATCCATGGTGAGCAAACCAGACTCACCCCACCCAGACCATGCACATGCCCGACCAGGGCACCCCCCCCAGACAGACCAACCTCCCTGCCCTTCCCAGGCACTGAGGAAAACCGCCACAGACTTGAGCGCCACTTGCTGGACTTATACTCAGCAAGTGCGTTCAACGTCTGTGAGCACCAGCCCCTCCCCATGATGTCTGGACCCCCCCTATCCCTGAGCATTGACCCAACCGCCATCCCCAAACCCTGCCACACCCCCATCGCCATCCCCATCCATTGGCAGGATGAGGTGAAGGCAGGTCTCGACCGGGACGTCCACCTTGGCGTGCTGGAGAGGGTCCCCCTGGGTACGCCCGTCACTTGGTGCCACCGTATGGTAATCTGCACCAAGAAGGACGGGTCGCTCAGGAGGACCATCAACTTCCAGCCCCTAAACCAGCACGCCACGCGCGAGACTCACCACTGCCCCTCCCCGTTCCACCAAGCCCGGGCCATTCCACGCCAAACCAAGAAGACCATCCTCGACGCGTGGAATGGCTACCACTCTGTGGCCCTGAACGAGAGAGATCGCCACTTTACGACCTTCATCACCCCATGGGGCAGGTACAGATACCTCACCGCTCCCCAAGGCTACATCGCCTCGGGTGACGCCTACACGGCCAGATACGATGCCCTCGTCGCCAACGTGGTGTCTAAGACCAAGTGCATCGATGATGCACTGCTCTGGTCGGACGACATCACGGAAGCTTTCCACCAGGCGACTGAGTGGCTCCACATCTGTGCCGTGAATGGCATAACCCTGAACCCGCGCAAATTCCACTTTGCAGAAGACACAGTGGAGTTTGCCGGGTTCACTGTGACCCCGTCAGAGGTACGCCCAGCCAACAAGTACCTAGAGTCCATCACGGATTTCCCCACCCCCACCAGCATCACTGACATACGTGCCTGGTTTGGCCTGGTCAATCAGTTGTCATACACCTTCGCAATGACAGCGGCCATGCTCCCATTCCGAGCCCTTCTCAAGCCCTCAACCCCGTTCACATGGACTGACGAGCTGGCCGAAGCATTCGCCGCCTCCAAGCTACACATCTGTGAGCGCACGCCCAACCTGCCTGGCGACCGACTGGAGCAAGGACGGGATCGGGTTCTGGCTGTTCCAAAAACACTGCCGGTGCCCATCCCATGACTTATTCTGCTGCCAGGACGGTTGGCGCGTCACCCTGGTGGGCTCGCGCTTTACCCACCCAGCGGAGTCTCGCTATACCCCGGTGGAAGGAGAGGCCCTAGCGGTAGCTGATGCTCTCGACAAGGCCCGCCACTTTGTCCTCGGGTGCAGGGATCTCGTTGTAGCGGTGGACCACAAACCACTGCTAAAGCTCTTCGGTGATCGCTGCCTCGAGGACATCCCAAACTCACGCCTCCGAAACATCAAGGAGAAGACCCTCCGCTACCAGTTCCGGATGGTGTACATCCCCGGCGTGAGAAACCACACCAGCGATGCCCTCTCACGCCACCCATCCGGGACTCGGACACCTCCAAGGCTCCACCTCCCCGATGATATCGCAGTCCCCAGCCCAGCCTGCCCAGGGAGCCCCAGCTCATCCATCGAGGCAATCCACTGCGCCACCCCCCCTCTCCATGAGGACGACGGCCTCCCGTCCGCAGTCTGTTCGGCGATATCCACAATCCCCATCAGTTGGGAATAACTCCAGGTTGCCACCACCTCAGACACCACCATGCAGGACCTGATGTTCTACATCGAGGACGGGCCACCCGATACCAGGCACATGCTACCGACAGCCATTCGGGCCTACTTCCCCATCATCCACATCCTCACCATCATTGACGGCGTCATATGCTATGGGGAACGCGTCGTCATTCCTGCTTCCCTCCGACCCACCTGCCTCGCAGCCCTCCATGCCGCACACCAAGGAACCAGTGGCATGACGGCCCGAGCAACATCCTCCCTATACTGGCCAGGCCTGACAAATGACATCGCGGCCACCAGAAACAGCTGCACCACATGTCACAGCAATGCCCCATCCCAGCCCGCAATGCCCTCAACGACACCCGAGGAGCCAGAGTACCCCTTCCAGCACATTTGTGCGGATTTCTTCCAACACGAGGGATCCGCATATCTTGTGCTGGTCGACCGGTACTCTGGCTGGCCAATCGTTGCCCCCGCCACCAATGGAGCCACAGGCCTTACCACCATCCTCCGTGACACCTTTGCCACATTTGGCATCCCTGCCTCCCTCACCTCCGACGGCGGGCCCGAATTCGCCTCCCACTCCACCAGAGAGCTGCTGACCAACTGGGGCGTCCACCACCGTGTCTCATCCGCGTACAATCCGCACGCCAACAATTGGGCTGAGACCGGGGTGAAGACGATTAAACGCCTCATTGCTGGCAACACCGGCCCAGGCGGGTCCCTCCAATCACCATTTTTCAAGGCCCTCCTCCAATATCGGAATTGCCCCAGCCTGGACACCAAGATGTCACCGGCCATGTGCCTCTTCGGCCGTCCCATCAGAGACTTGCTCCCCGGCATACCTGCCAGACTCAGGCAGCCAGCGGAAAACGACACACGCCTGCAACACCGGGACCAGGCACTCTCCCGCCGCCAATCACTGGGCCGAGCACGATGGGACGAGCACTCCCGCGGCCTCTCCCCCCTTCGTTGCGGTGACAAGGTCTTCATCGAGAACCAAACAGGCCGTCACCCAACGAAGTGGGAGAAAACTGGGGTGGTCGTGGAAGTGCTCCAGTACCACCAATATCAGGTACGAATGGACGGCAACGGCCGACTGACGATGCGGAATCGTCGTTTCCTCCGCCGACAGAACAGCCCCCCATCGCCACCGGATGACCCGCTCAAGCGACGTCTGCCGGACCACCTAGCTCCAACGCAGCCAATACCGCCTGCACTTCCACCCATCCCCAATCCCCCCACTCCACCAATCCCATTCCACTTACCACCTACCCCCCAACCCCCAGCCCCACCCGAGATCCATCCTCCAACCCCGATGCGCCCTCCAGCCCAGACGCCAAGCCATCAACCACCACTCCTCACCACACCCGCCAACCAGTGCTCTTACGCCTTGGTAGCCGGTACCCCGACGCCCCCACATCGCCCCATCCAAACCGACCCCAAAAACCTAGCCAAGATACCCACCCTCTCCCTCCCCAAGACTCCCACCCCTGCCCCCGGGCCCAGAAGGAGCAAGAGAGGACCAAAGCCCATAGCACGATACGGACAGACATCTACTAACTAACTAACTCAGTCCCCCTGACGTCGGACTTGGGGGGAGATAGACAATACTTACCTATAGTAGACGCCTATGTATGCATATCACTACGCATGGACCTTTACCCTGTTGATGACCCCTTACCTCGCGCATGCTTATTGACATACATTCAGTTGATGCACACATCTCATGCCTGCAATATCAATATTCAATCCTCTTGAATCGGCAATGAGACAGCGTACTACGCTTAACTAGTTCCCACAAGGAAAGTTCACCTATTTTTTCTTCCTTCTTTCTCTGCTCCATGTCTAGTACATTCATGTCACTTGGTCTCAGACTCAGAGCTTTCACATCCAAATTATTGTCACTGCTCATTGGTTTGCTGTTCTTCCCCTACCCTCCTATTGTCTTGCTCTCAGTCTTTGCCACTGTTGACCTGGGCTACATCACTAGAGGGTGCTATTGTCTTGCTCTCAGCCTTTGCCAATGTTGACCTGGGCTACATCACTAGAGGGTGCTATTGTCTTGCTCTCAGCCTTTGCCAATGTTGACCTGGGCTGCATCACTAGAGGGTGCTATTGTCTTGCTCTCAGCCTTTGCCAATGTTGACCTAGGCTATATACATCACTAGAGGATGCTCTTGTCTTGCTCTCAGCCTTTGCCACAGTTGACCTGGGCTATATCAGTGACTCCCCAATCTGTTTCTTGTCTCACTAATTTAAGCTGGCTCCTTCAGTTTCTCAGAATATGAATAGCATATCATCGCATGCTCGGGAAGTCCTTGTGCTCCAGTGGACAAATAATAATTATTATTCCACCAATCTTTGCACACTCATGATGACATAACATACCAGGTATAGAGATACATGATACCTATCTCCAATATTATGTTTGGGTGCTTCAGTGCCAAGATAAGAAATACACATTCTTGTCTCATTCGTTGATATTTATAGTCCTGGACTACTCAAACCATTTATTCTCACCGAAACCCTTTCTCTTTGTTTTCCTGTCTGCTCTCTCTCTCTGTAGCACTTGGGGCTCTCTGGCATGTACAGGAATCATTCATTGAACACAGCAAGAAACTAAAGTATTATGTGACTGGAGCAACCACCACACAAGGATTTGTTTAAAAAATTCAGATAATATATCAGCAAACCTGTAAAAGATTACATTCTTCATTCAATTTTATTTTACGTTGAAACAACTATCTTAGAAGTGAATGAACACTGTCTAGAAGTATATGTCCCTGTGAACTGCATGATTATGCAAATCCAGGTTGGGCATGACTTCATATTAAATAGGTGGGGGCAGATTGCACAAGTAAATAATAGGTCTTTGGGTTCAAATGTCATGAATAACTGAAGTGAATATTATGAGTACATTTTAGTAATAGTGCACAGTTGAAATGGAATGAAGAATAACTGGTGAATATACATTTTAGTAATAGGGGTATATATGATTGCACAAATAAATAATAGTCGAGTGGGTTGAAATGTCATGAAGAATATATAACCGAAGGGGATACACTTTAGTTACAATGACGGGCGTGATTGCACAAATTAATAGTGGGGCATGATTGCACAAATAAATATTAAATTAGGGTGGCATTCCAGTTGCTTGCTTCAATGGTTAACTTGAGCTCAGCTCGGACACACCCTCACAATATGGCATGCTCCTGATGTGTGTGGTACCAAAACATAGAATGCACAGAAACCCATACCATTAACTCCCTTCTTTGCAAAAGGATTTACTGGTCAACCTTGTCGCCAAGGCAATGTAGTAACATCAGATCTCTTGACTCGCTTGGTAAAAGGTAGACAAAATGACAGATGGAACTAAGAGTTTATATGCACAATAACAACCACAATTATGCCGATGATGTCACAATAATAACTACTTCCTGTTCATAGTCTAACATACCACAGGTAATATCTATAGTATAAGGAAGGAAGAAGAAAAGAGAGTAAATATTGGACAAGCAATCTCAAGAATCTCGAGACAGCAAATTTCACTTCACTTTTCTGTGGATGGAGTTTTTGCATTGGCAAGTAGCTAACTATTAGACAATAATCGTATACTGATGTGATTATATACTATTAACTTACTTCCTGTGTGGGTGGAGTCATGAAGTAAATATCACTTGGCACAGTTACTCATTGAACACTGTCACGTCAATTACTTTCTATGTGCGAATAGGTATTAACAGAGGTGAATATATTGCAAAAACAAAGTCAATTTACACGCAACTGTCAAGTGATAATTATTCCTATGTGGTCGAGTTGTTACATTGTTGAAACAAGGGAAAACAGAACAGTCATAAAAGTGCAAATCCAGTTAGAGACCATTAACATAATGAAAGTAAACCAAGGACAGTAGACACACAATAATAATCAAGCAGGGGCACACCAATGTATGGATGGAGTTGTTACTAACGAGTGGGAAGGTGAATCAACAAAAATCAAAGAGAGTTGTGGACAAAAGACTTACGACCCGTGAGGATAAGGGGGACTGAAGCGTATGGTCACAGACGGGTTTTTATAAAAGTGATTTTGCAGAAGCGTCAATGGACACATGAAAATCTAGACCCAGATTATTAAATTACTTTCTATACTGAAAAATAGCACAAATAATCAGTAATGAGACAGCGTCTATATATGCAATAATCCAGTCACAACTTAATATCAGTGTGGTTGAAGTCATAGCAGTGGATAGGCAGTGACTTAATATTGCAAAGTGAATAAAATCTGGTCACACTCCATTGTACAATTTTGAGTTGTCACAGACGGGTTTTTATAAAAGTGATTTTGCAGAAGCGTCAATGGACAACATAATAACACATGAAAATCTAGACCCAGATTATTAAATTACTTTCTATACTGAAAAATAGCACAAATAATCAGTAATGAGACAGCGTCTATATATGCAATAATCCAGTCACAACTTAATATCAGTGTGGTTGAAGTCATAGCAGTGGATAGGCAGTGACTTAATATTGCAAAGTGAATAAAATCTGGTCACATTCCATTGTACCATTTTGAGTTGCTGCATTGATGTAATTAAAGTCAAGTGAGATTATATGTCTACATCACACAGTCATTAATCCACAATCTGTGAGGATGAATATTAATAGGCAGTAATCACAAAACAATAGATCATTAACTGACTATCCGTGTAGATGGCAAACGTGTTGCAGTGAATGGTATCAACACATTTAACATCAATTAGCACATATCATATATATAATCAAGTTTTTGCATTGGCATGAGAAATAATGGATAGTTACAAAAAAAATCAGAAAGCAAGTGAGAAAGTACAATTGGGCATGTAATTAAAGATTAAAAGGAGTGGCACAGGACTATTTACATGACGTGGTTATGTAGTCACATAACAAATAAGTTCCACTTACTTCCTGTGTGGATAAAGTTTGTTAATGTTCATAAAATAGTCACATAACAAATATATATCCAGTGCACAACAGCCACTTAAAATATTTGTTGATGAATTGGATGAATATTGATACACACGAATCGGTAGAGTAAACAGACAATAGTTAGAACCAATATGTCCGTTAACTTACCATCTGTGTGGATGTCCATCCAAACCTTATCCTAAGAATGTTATTAAACAGGTAGTCAATAATTTTCTAGAGATTTCTCTGTGACTCTACTGTAATTAATAATCAATGATGTATGAACTCTCATTAGTTAGATTTATACTACATCACATGACCTGTGGCTACTCTGATTGGTTAATAACTATAGGTTACATAGGCGCGTAACCTACACTTTTAACCACATGTAGTTTAGTGCATGCGCAATGTGTATAAGTAAGATAGCCTATTCAAAAGAGTCGGTTATGCGCCAGTGTAACCTACTCGTTTGCTGTTACATCCCTCGGCTTCGCCTCGGGGTAACCGCAAACTCAGAGGTTACATAGGTGCATAACCGACTCTTTTGAATAGGCTATCCTATACATACATGACTTGGGTAATAGCTAGATATACATGACTTGGGTAATAGCTAGATATACATGACTTGTGTAGCTAGATATACATGACTTGTGTATTAGCATGACTTGTGTAATAGCTAGATATACATGACTTGTGTATTAGCTAGATATACATGACTTGTGTATTAGCTAGATATACATGACTTGTGTATTAGATAGATATACAAGACTTGTGTATTAGCATGACTTGTGTAATAGCTAGATATACATTAGCTAGATATACATGACTTGTGTAATAGCTAGATATACATGACTTGTGTATTAGCTAGATATACATGACTTGTGTAATAGCTAGATATACATGACTTGTGTATTAGATAGATATACATGACTTGTGTAATAGCTAGATATATATGACTTGTGTATTAGCTAGATATACATGACTTGTGTAATAGCTAGATATATATGACTTGTGTATTAGCTAGATATACATGACTTGTGTATTAGCTAGATATACATGACTTGTGTATTAGCATGACTTGTGTATTAGCTAGATATACATGACTTGTGTATTAGCTAGATATATATGACTTGTGTATTAGCTAGGTATACATGACTTGTGTATTAGCTAGATATACATGACTTGTGTATTAGCTAGATGTACATGACTTGTGTATTAACTAGATTCACATGACAGTTTTTTTAAATTCAATATAATATTTTTCTTACAAGTGGAGAATAGACAAAACTGCTAAATCACAGAACTCCATCGACCTCAGATGGATGGATAGGGATCCTCCTCACCCACAGGTTGGCATTCCCTCTCCAGAGGCCAATGGCAAGTCTCTTATCTAGAAGCACGTGGCTTACCACATCTGTTTGTGTGCATGTCTTAAGGTGATTTTTGTTAGAATGACAAAGAGCAAGCAAGCAAATAGAAGTCATCATATCTAGTCATAGACCATTAACTTGCCATCTGTGTGGGTTCATTGTATTGGCAAAGTTCAAGTGAATAACATGAAATCAATGAAAGATTCATAGTCACGTGATAATTGAGTCAGATCATTCCTAACCTAATCTCTATGAGGATGAACTGGTTGTGTTAGCATATATCAAATGACTAAACAAAATAGAATCAAAGACAATTGTCACAATCATCACCGAGTTCACGTCAGAAGACAGGGGTTGGCAAGAGCCACCACAGAGCCGGAAGAGTGCACACAAATAGGGACACTGACTACCTTCACCAAGTATTTTCCAATAAAGATTACCCACTGCCATTCAGCTGCTTAGCTTCAAAGGAGTCATCTGGGGAAGAAAGGAAAGAAGATGGGAGGAAACTGAAAATAGAGAGAAACTCCCCCCGCCCGCCCCTTCCTTAATCATCCTCTCTGTGGCTGGCCTAAGTGAGGATATCAGATGTGTGTATTGAAAATTTGATGTCAGGGTTGTTTTAAAATTGGGCTTAAAATTAAGATCTCAGCTTACCAAGGTCGAAGATGAATTGGACACTACCACGATGTCATCAGTTGCTTATAAGATTCCCTGTAGTTGTGAGAAAGTACATTGGGAAACAAGGAGGAAGTTAGAGACCCGAATCAAGCAGCATGAAGATGCATGCAGAAAGGGAGAACTTGAGAAGTCTGGTATCCCAGAGCATGCATGGAACCAACACTTACCAAGCTTGTGAAAAAGACCTTGGTGATTGATAGAGCCAGCGAAGGAGGGATTTGCTTGTGAAAGGGCACTGCACATCCACATTATCAGTGCTTCAATTGAGATGTAGGGCCTGCTGGGTCTCAACTCTCTCAAGCATTATGCATGTGAAACTGTGTGGAATGCATTGCCAGCGAGTGCGGACACACTTCATTTAAAAAAAATTCCCTGGTGAAATATTTCAGTTGCGTCAAAAAACCAAAAAGCTGATTTAAAGAGACACCTAAAAGTATCTGTTGTCAGCTAAAAATTATCGTACATTTTGAAAAAGAACCATTAAGCAAAACTAAACTCAACAAACAACTAACAAACAAACAAACAAAAAGCAACAACAACAAAAATAAGAACCACATCAATATTAAGATTCAGAGTTTTGATATCAACCATGACAACTCATTTAATTTAGCATGAAAATTTACTGACAAGTCCAATAAGTACTCTCTTCGGAAGTACTTGACTTCCTATAACAATGATTCCATACAAAACCAAACCGCTGAAGAACATAGCAGCAAGTGTAATTATGATAGGAACGTTTATGTGAATAGCATCCATTTGTGGCTCATACACTCGCACATAGAAATCTTCAATGAAAACCTCGAAGAAAAGCATTGCAGAGAGCAAGCCAAACACAGCCTCCAGTTTGTTAAATATAGCTCTGTTGTATGGCTTGATAAGGCTTACCAGAACTGTGAGCCCTAAATAGCAATAGGCTACGGCAGGGACAATCATGTGGTATTTCAAGGTTGCTATAAGTAGCAGATAGAGAATCCTGAAAATGAAATGGACGGCAAAGTAATACCTGCAGTCTCTGGGACAATGCCGATAACACCCATGAAAAGTATCTGCAAAAGTCATAAGAACATGACTATTGAATTTTGTTTGAAAGCATCGACATGGAAACACTAGCAATATAAGCACCGGCAAGATGCTGAAAATAGTCAGCATTAGGAGGGCCAGGAGTCCGAAGGGCAGATGTTCTTTGCCGAAGTAAGGCATCTCGCCATCATTAAACAAATAGAGAGATTTACTTCCATCCATTGCATATACCCACACTGGAGTGAGAAGCTGAAATGACACATTTAGAATCTTAATGTAGGACAGAACAAAGAACGTGGCAAATCCTTGTATGAGAGATCCGTGTAAGTTCCATTTCTTTGGGATGCATGCACAGACACTCCTCATTGGCCTCAGGATTGTGGCTAGGAGTGGCCATCTGTCGTGCAGTGATATGGCTGTGTATGTTAGACCCATCAGGCACATGGGATACACAGCAATTAGATAATCAAGGGAAATGACATGCATAGCGTTTAGCTTTGGGTGGAGACAAAACGGTCGGTAAATTGAACGAAAGAAATCCAAGTTCCAAAGTGAGGAAAATGTGATTATGAAGTGCAGCAAAGACATATTGCTATTATGCCTCAACAACCATTGCACAATGAATGGAGTCGAGAAGAATTGACAAAATAATACAAAGAACACCATCGAAGCAGTTGTAACAGAAATCCTGAAAATCATCACAAAAATGTAGAAAATTGTCAGAGGAATAAACGCTACTGATATGTACCGGATCAAGTTGTTTCCCAACCCTGATGGAGGGCAGTCAACACAAGAGTAGGAGTACGAATATACTGGAAGCCCGAGTCCTTTGTTGCATATGCCACAGAGTTGTCCAGTCCTGTTAAATTCACCGCAGTTCTCTACATTCAAATGCACTTCATCATTTTGGACTGGATGGTACACTGAGCAACGAAAAGTAGCATCAATGAAACACATGGCTAAGCAGCTGCCAACTCCAATTTTATTGGACTTGCTGTATGTCATGCAGGTGCAGTAGAGAACAGACACTCTCTGCGTGTGATTGTCGCAATGGACAACACCTCCTAAGTCATCCCCACACAGACACTCACCATCACCATTGCTGTAGGTCCACGGAGGACAAGCTAAACTGCACACTACTAGTGTAGTAGCTACTAACAGCCCAACCAGCATGACCTTTGCTAGCTCTGCCATGAAGTTCACTTCCTTTGATTATAACTATTGCAAATGAAAATGCAGTTTATAATAGTGGCAGCAAAAGTACTCAAAAGGATTGTAACACTCATCCTCTACTAGATTCTGTAGCTTATTGAACACCTTATAAAATCAATTTGGGTAATAAAATCCATAGGACATTACTATTCCCTCAGTTGAATCACATAAACAGCATGGTCATTAGAGCCCGGCACTAGATATTAGAGTATGTGCAAGACATTAGAGCCTGGCACTAGATATTAGAGTATGTGCCATACATTAGAGCCTGGCACTAGATATTAGAGTATGTGCCAGACATTAGAGCCCGGCACTAGATATTAGAGTATGTGCCAGACATTAGAGCCTGGCACTAGATATTAGAGTATGTGCCAGACATTAGAGCCTGGCACTAGATATTAGAGTATGTGCCAGACATTAGAGCCTGGCACTAGATATTAGAGTATGTGCCAGACATTAGAGCCTGGCACTAGATATTAGAGTATGTGCCACACATTAGAGCCTGGCACTAGATATTAGAGTATGTGCCAGACATTAGAGCCTGGCACTAGATATTAGAGTATGTGCCAGACATTAGAGCCTGGCACTAGATATTAGAGTATGTGCCAGACATTAGAGCCCGGCACTAGATATTAGAGTATGTGCCAGACATTAGAGCCCGGCACTAGATATTAGAGTATGTGCCAGACATTAGAGCCTGGCACTAGATATTAGAGAATGTGCCAGACATTAGAGCCTGGCACTAGATATTAGAGTATGTGCCAGACATTAGAGCCTGGCACTAGATATTAGAGTATGTGCCAGACATTAGAGTCTGGCACTAGATATTAGAGTATGTGCCAGACATTAGAGCCTGGCACTAGATATTAGAGTATGTGCCAGACATTAGAGCCTGGCACTAGATATTAGAGTATGTGCCAGACATTAGAGCCTGGCACTAGATATTAGAGTATGTGCCAGACATTAGAGCCTGGCACTAGATATTAGAGTATGTGTCAGACATTAGAGCCTGGCACTAGATATTAGAGTATGTGCCATACATTAGAGCCTGGCACTAGATATTAGAGTATGTGCCAGACATTAGAGCCCGGCACTAGATATTAGAGTATGTGCCAGACATTAGAGCCTGGCACTAGATATTAGAGTATGTGCCAGACATTAGAGCCTGGCACTAGATATTAGAGTATGTGCCAGACATTAGAGCCTGGCACTAGATATTAGAGTATATGCCAGACATTAGAGCCTGGCACTAGATATTAGAGTATGTGCCAGACATTAGAGCCCGGCACTAGATATTAGAGTATGTGCCAGACATTAGAGCCTGGCACTAGATATTAGAGTATGTGCCAGACATTAGAGCCTGGCACTAGATATTAGAGTATGTGCCAGACATTAGAGCCCGGCACTAGATATTAGAGTATGTGCCAGACATTAGAGCCCGGCACTAGATATTAGAGTATGTGCCAGACATTAGAGCCTGGCACTAGATATTAGAGAATGTGCCAGACATTAGAGCCTGGCACTAGATATTAGAGTATGTGCCAGACATTAGAGCCTGGCACTATATATTAGAGTATGTGCCAGACATTAGAGTCTGGCACTAGATATTAGAGTATGTGCCAGACATTAGAGCCTGGCACTAGATATTAGAGTATGTGCCAGACATTAGAGCCTGGCACTAGATATTAGAGTATGTGCCAGACATTAGAGCCTGGCACTAGATATTAGAGTATGTGCCAGACATTAGAGCCTGGCACTAGATATTAGAGTATGTGCCAGACATTAGAGCCTGGCACTAGATATTAGAGTATGTGTCAGACATTAGAGCCCGGCACTAGATATTAGAGTATGTGCCAGACATTAGAGCCTGGCACTAGATATTAGAGTATGTGCCAGACATTAGAGCCCGGCACTAGATATTAGAGTATGTGCCAGACATTAGAGCCTGGCACTAGATATTAGAGTATGTGCCAGACATCAGAGCCTGGCACTAGATATTAGAGTATGTGCCAGACATTAGAGCCCGGCACTAGATATTAGAGTATGTGCCAGACATTAGAGCCTGGCACTAGATATTAGAGAATGTGCCAGACATTAGAGCCTGGCACTAGATATTAGAGTATGTGCCAGACATTAGAGTCTGGCACTAGATATTAGAGTATGTGCCAGACATTAGAGCCTGGCACTAGATATTAGAGTATGTGCCAGACATTAGAACCCGGCACTAGATATTAGAGTATGTGCCAGACATTAGAGCCTGGCACTAGATATTAGAGTATGTGCCAGACATTAGAGCCTGGCACTAGATATTAGAGTATGTGCCAGACATTAGAGCCCGGCACTAGATATTAGAGTATGTGCCAGACATTAGAGCCCGGCACTAGATATTAGAGTATGTGCCAGACATTAGAGCCTGGCACTAGATATTAGAGAATGTGCCAGACATTAGAGCCTGGCACTAGATATTAGAGTATGTGCCAGACATTAGAGCCTGGCACTAGATATTAGAGTATGTGCCAGACATTAGAGTCTGGCACTAGATATTAGAGTATGTGCCAGACATTAGAGCCTGGCACTAGATATTAGAGTATGTGCCAGACATTAGAGCCTGGCACTAGATATTAGAGTATGTGCCAGACATTAGAGCCTGGCACTAGATATTAGAGTATGTGCCAGACATTAGAGCCTGGCACTAGATATTAGAGTATGTGCCAGACATTAGAGCCTGGCACTAGATATTAGAGTATGTGTCAGACATTAGAGCCTGGCACTAGATATTAGAGTATGTGCCATACATTAGAGCCTGGCACTAGATATTAGAGTATGTGCCAGACATTAGAGCCTGGCACTAGATATTAGAGTATGTGCCAGACATTAGAGCCTGGCACTAGATATTAGAGTATGTGCCAGACATTAGAGCCTGGCACTAGATATTAGAGTATGTGCCAGACATTAGAGCCTGGCACTAGATATTAGAGTATGTGCCACACATTAGAGCCTGGCACTAGATATTAGAGTATATGCCAGACATTAGAGCCTGGCACTAGATATTAGAGTATGTGCCAGACATTAGAGCCCGGCACTAGATATTAGAGTATGTGCCAGACATTAGAGCCTGGCACTAGATATTAGAGTATGTGCCAGACATTAGAGCCTGGCACTAGATATTAGAGTATGTGCCAGACATTAGAGCCCGGCACTAGATATTAGAGTATGTGCCAGACATTAGAGCCCGGCACTAGATATTAGAGTATGTGCCAGACATTAGAGCCCGGCACTAGATATTAGAGTATGTGCCAGACATTAGAGCCCGGCACTAGATATTAGAGAATGTGCCAGACATTAGAGCCTGGCACTAGATATTAGAGTATGTGCCAGACATTAGAGCCTGGCACTAGATATTAGAGTATGTGCCAGACATTAGAGCCTGGCACTAGATATTAGAGTATATGCCAGACATTAGAGCCTGGCACTAGATATTAGAGTATGTGCCAGACATTAGAGCCCGGCACTAGATATTAGAGTATGTGCCAGACATTAGAGCCTGGCACTAGATATTAGAGTATGTGCCAGACATTAGAGCCTGGCACTAGATATTAGAGTATGTGCCAGACATTAGAGCCTGGCACTAGATATTAGAGTATGTGCCAGACATTAGAGCCTGGCACTAGATATTAGAGTATGTGCCAGACATTAGAGCCTGGCACTAGATATTAGAGTATGTGCCAGACATTAGAGCCTGGCACTAGATATTAGAGTATGTGCCAGACATTAGAGCCTGGCACTAGATATTAGAGTATGTGTCAGACATTAGAGCCTGGCACTAGATATTAGAGTATGTGCCAGACATTAGAGCCTGGCACTAGATATTAGAGTATGTGCCAGACATTAGAGCCTGGCACTAGATATTAGAGTATGTGCCAGACATTAGAGCCTGGCACTAGATATTAGAGTATGTGCCAGACATTAGAGCCTGGCACTAGATATTAGAGTATGTGCCAGACATTAGAGCCTGGCACTAGATATTAGAGTATGTGCCAGACATTAGAGCCTGGCACTAGATATTAGAGTATGTGCCAGACATTAGAGCCTGGCACTAGATATTAGAGTATGTGCCAGACTTAGAGCCTGGCACTAGATATTAGAGTAAGTGCCAGACTTAGAGCCTGGCACTAGATATTAGAGTATGTGCCAGACTTAGAGCCTGGCACTAGATATTAGAGTATGTGCCAGACATTAGAGCCTGGTGCCAGACACTCAAACCAGGTGTCAGAAACTAGGCCATGTGCAAGATATTAGAGCCAGAGACAGGTACCAGATATTAGAGCCTGGTAAATGATTTTAGAGCTTGTGTCAACTATTAGAGCTTAGAACTTGCTGACATATTAGAACCTGGTGTAAATATTAGAGCCTAGAGTAAATATCACAGCATGGTGCCAAAAATTGGAGTCATGTGCCAGATATTAGAGCCTGGTACCCGACTTTAGAGCCTGGAACCAGACTTTATAGAAGCTAAGTGCCAGAGATTTGAGCCCACTAAAACACATTCAAACTTTGCGCCAGATATTAGAGCCTGGTACCAGATATAAGAATCAGGTGCCAGAAATTAGAGCTTAAGCTTACTCTTGTGACAGTAGGTAACATCACAGACCCTAACAGGTATCTATATGTATGTATATACATGTGTGTAATACATAGTAGTAATCAAGATGATAGTTTTAGAGTTATCCTGAGTAACTCCTTGTAGGAGGCTGCTCGACTATACAAATAGAAACAAGATTGTTTGTTTGTTTGTTTAAAAGAAACAACAACTGGTCAAAAAAGAACACATTTGTATGGCCACCCTTTACCTTCTCTGTAGGAAGAAAAGAGGGCCATGGAACATTAGTCAAGTTGTTCTCAATAGTGGCAGTGGCCAACATTAATGTCTGTGCAGATATGTGCCACCCTTGACATGTTCGCAGCATTTAATAGCTAGAACTTAGTTTCCTTCTCCCTCTAGGTCAGCTGCTCAGCCCAAGCAGAACATATCAACTCTCAATCTCCATTTATGACATCAGCAATCAGCCATATCCACACTGAAAGTACTCCTACTCTTGCAGCCATGGAAAATCAGAAATTTTCCTGAGAGAGTATACATCTGAATGCCCACTCGTTAACCTTAGTCAGTCCCCCTCCCCCCCAGAACAATGCATAGAGTTTTTATGGTAGCTGAACATGATAGTATCAGACATATTGTTTTCTAATCAATCTTGTACATGTCTTGATATCCCATGACAACATCACATGATGATCATGAATATGCTCTATTATCAGAGACGAAGGAGCCATTGAGTAAGCTGCTGCACCCCATGTATACCACCTCCAGTAGCAACTATGGGTGAGTGCAGGTACTGCTTCAGTCACTCTAATTATAGCCTCTACTATATATAAATCTGGAATTCTTCAATGTTAATTTTCATAGTCAAAAATAAAAACTTAGACATCTCTTCATGTTGATTTTTACAACAATAAGAAGATGATAGAGTAAGGTAAGATGATATAGTTTTCACTGTTGCCAAGAATTTTTTAGCTTGAGAAGTGAACAGGATATATAGCCTAATGTATCACATTAGCCTTTCTGGTTTCTTCTTATATAGACAAATACTATCTGTGGATGTTATCTGCAGTCACAATATATCAACTATACAAATACTTCATAGGCTTCTTTATCTATTCATAAACCATCGCACAGACATTATCGTACATAATTTTTACACATGAAATATTCCAGATTCAAGATGCTGCTAACATCACTGCATGTTACTGTGTTTGCCGGAGCATTAGTCTAAAGTTTGAGGCACAGGACATAGAGTGGTTAACTAAATTACAAACAAAAAAAACTGGACTATGATCTCCATATGTTGGTGGACTTCATATATATATGTGTGTGGTCTTTATCACATAGACTAAGCACTGTTGATGGCTACCAACAAAATATCAACTACATGCACCTTTACAGCTGAAACCTGTGAAGTTGGCAGAGAAGACTAATAACTGTGCTGCACAGAGGAAATAGTGTCAGTAAAAGTTGGTATGTGTTTCAGCCAAGAAGATTTCTGGACTGAAGTCTTGATTTAAACTTGGAGAGCAATAAAAACTTGAACAGCTAAGCATTGGGGCAGTGGACTGGCATTGACTTATACTCTGGCATATACGGTACCATCTGCAGTAGGGAATGTAATGTTTTGTGTTTCGGTGATTTTATGCAGGAGTCTGCATCCTACTCAGGAAACCACGCCCAACTCATTTCATGGCACTTCACATAGATTCTCCAAGGTATTTATTTCTATGATAAGTATGACACCCTGTCTCTTCCAGTAACTTCTGCTCATGATCACTTGCTCTACTTATATGCTCCTTTAAATCTCTCTCCCCCCCCCCATACACAGAAAATCACTTGATCCTTCTCCAGGATTGTGGCCTAGTTAAAAAAAATTGGTTCCCTCAAGGAAAGTTCACCTATTTTTTCTTCCTTCTTTCTCTGCTCCATGTCTAGTACATTCATGTCACTTGGTCTCAGACTCAGAGCTTTCACATCCAAATTATTGTCACTGTTCATTGGTTTGCTGTTCTTCCCCTACCCCCCTATTGTCTTGCTCTCAGTTTGCCACTGTTGACCTGGGCTACATCACTAGAGGGTGCTATTGTCTTGCTCTCAGCCTTTGCCACAGTTGACCTGGGCTATATCAGTGACTCCCCAATCTGTTTCTTGTCTCACTAATTTAAGCAGGCTCCTTCATTTTCTCAGAATATGAATAGCATATCATCGCATGCTCGGGAAGTCCTTGTGCTCCAGTGGACAAATAATAATTATTATTCCACCAATCTCTGCACACTCATGATGACATAACATACCAGGTATAGAGATACATGATACCTATCTCCAATATTATGTTTGGGTGCTTCAGTGCCAAGATAAGAAATACACATTCTTGTCTCATTCGTTGATATTTATAGTCCTGGACTACTCAAACCATTTATTCTCACCGAAACCCTTTCTCTTTGTTTTCCTGTCTGCTCTCTCTCTCTGTAGCACTTGGGGCTCTCTGGCATGTACAGGAATCATTCATTGAACACAGCAAGAAACTAAAGTATTATGTGACTGGAGCAACCACCACACAAGGATTTGTTTTAAAAAATTCAGATAATATACCAGCAAACCTGTAAAAGATTACATTCTTCATTCAATTTTATTTTACGTTGAAACAACTATCTTAGAAGTGAATGAACACTGTCTAGAAGTATGTCCCTGTGAACTGCATGATTATGCAAATCCAGGTTGGGCATGACTTCATATTAAATAGGTGGGGGCAGATTGCACAAGTAAATAATAGGTCTTTGGGTTCAAATGTCATGAATAACTGAAGTGAATATTATGAGTACATTTTAGTAATAGTGCACAGTTGAAATGGAATGAAGAATAACTGGTGAATATACATTTTAGTAATAGGGGTATATATGATTGCACAAATAAATAATAGGCGATTGGGTTGAAATGTCATGAAGAATATATAACCGAAGGGGATATACTTTAGTTATAAGTAAGAAATTGACAGGAGCGTGATTGCACAAATTAATAGTGGGGCATGATTGCACAAATAAATATTAAATTAGGGTGGCATTCCAGAGTTGCTTGCTTCAATGGTTAACTTGAGCTCAGCTCGGACACACCCTCACAATATGGCATGCTCCTGATGTGCGTGGTACCAAAACATAGAATGCACAGAAACCCATACCATTAACTCCCTTCTTTGCAAAAGGATTTACTGGTCAACCTTGTCGCCAAGGCAATGTAGTAACATCAGATCTCTTGACTCGCTTGGTAAAAGGTAGACAAAATGACAGATGGAACTAAGAGTTTATATGCACAATAACAACCACAATTATGCCGATGATGTCACAATAATTAACTACTTCCTGTTCATAGTCTAACATACCACAGGTAATATCTATAGTATAAGGAAGGAAGAAGAAAAGAGAGTAAATATTGGACAAGCAATCTCAAGAATCTCGAGACAGCAAATTTCACTTCACTTCTCTGTGGATGGAGTTTTTGCATTGGCAAGTAACTATTAGACAATAATCGTATACTGATGTGATTATATACTATTAACTTACTTCCTGTGTGGGTGGAGTCATGAAGTAAATATCACTTGGCACAGTTTCTCATTGAACACTGTCACGTCAATTACTTTCTATGTGCGAATAGGTATTAACAGAGGTGAATATATTGCAAAAACAAAGTCAATTTACACGCACCTGTCAAGTGATAATTATTCCTATGTGGTCGAGTTGTTACATTGTTGAAACAAGGGAAAACAGAACAGTCATAAAAGTGCAAATCCAGTTAGAGACCATTAACATAATGAAAGTAAACCAAGGACAGTAGACACACAATAATAATCAAGCAGGGGCACACCATACGTATGGATGGAGTTGTTACTAACGAGTGGGAAGGTGAATCAACAAAAATCAAAGAGAGTTGTGGACAAAAGACTTACGACCTGTGAGGATAAGGGGGACTGAAGCGTATGGTCACAGACGGGTTTTTATAAAAGTGATTTTGCAGAAGCGTCAATGGACACATGAAAATCTAGACCCAGATTATTAAATTACTTTCTATACTGAAAAATAGCACAAATAATCAGTAATGAGACAGCGTCTATATATGCAATAATCCAGCAACTTAATATCGTGTGGTTGAAGTCATAGCAGTGGACAGGCAGTGACTTAATATTGCAAAGTGAATAAAATCTGGTCACATTCCATTGTACCATTTTGAGTTGCTGCATTGATGTAATTAAAGTCAAGTGAGATCATATGTCTACATCACACAGTCATTAATCCACAATCTGTGAGGATGAATATTAATAGGCAGTAATCACAAAACAATAGATCATTAACTGACTATCCGTGTAGATGGCAAACGTGTTGCAGTGAATGGTATCAACACATTTAACATCAATTAGCACATATCATATATATAATCAAGTTTTTGCATTGGCATGAGAAATAATGGATAGTTACAAAAAAAATCAGAAAGCAAGTGAGAAAGTACAATTGGGCATGTAATTAAAGATTAAAAGGAGTGGCACAGGACTATTTACATGACGTGGTTATAAATAAGTTCCACTTACTTCCTGTGTGGATAAAGTTTGTTAATGTTCATAAAATAGTCACATAACAAATATATATCCAGTGCACAACAGCCACTTAAAATATTTGTTGATGAATTGGATGAATATTGATACACACGAATCGGTAGAGTAAACAGACAATAGTTAGAACCAATATGTCCGTTAACTTACCATCTGTGTGGATGTCCATCCAAACCTTATCCTAAGAATGTTATTAAACAGGTAGTCAATAATTTTCTAGAGATTTCTCTGTGACTCTACTGTAATTAATAATCAATGATGTATGAACTCTCATTAGTTAGATTTATACTACATCACATGACCTGTGGCTACTCTGATTGGTTAATAACTATAGGTTACATAGGCGCGTAACCTACACTTTTAACCACATGTAGTTTAGTGCATGCGCAATGTAGTATAAGTAAGATAGCCTATTCAAAAGAGTCGGTTATGCGCCAGTGTAACCTACTCGTTTGCTGTTACATCCCTCGGCTTCGCCTCGGGGTAACCGCAAACTCAGAGGTTACATAGGTGCATAACCGACTCTTTTGAATAGGCTATCCTATACATACATGACTTGGGTAATAGCTAGATATACATGACTTGGGTAATAGCTAGATATACATGACTTGTGTAGCTAGATATACATGACTTGTGTATTAGCATGACTTGTGTAATAGCTAGATATACATGACTTGTGTATTAGCTAGATATACATGACTTGTGTATTAGCTAGATATACATGACTTGTGTATTAGATAGATATACAAGACTTGTGTATTAGCATGACTTGTGTAATAGCTAGATATACATTAGCTAGATATACATGACTTGTGTAATAGCTAGATATACATGACTTGTGTATTAGCTAGATATACATGACTTGTGTAATAGCTAGATATACATGACTTGTGTATTAGCTAGATATACATGACTTGTGTAATAGCTAGATATATATGACTTGTGTATTAGCTAGATATACATGACTTGTGTAATAGCTAGATATATATGACTTGTGTATTAGCTAGATATACATGACTTGTGTATTAGCTAGATATACATGACTTGTGTATTAGCATGACTTGTGTATTAGCTAGATATACATGACTTTTGTATTAGCTAGATATACATGACTTGTGTATTAGCTAGATATATATGACTTGTGTATTAGCTAGATATACATGACTTGTGTATTAGCTAGATATACATGACTTGTGTATTAGCTAGATGTACATGACTTGTGTATTAACTAGATTCACATGACAGTTTTTTAAAATTCAATATAATATTTTTCTTACAAGTGGAGAATAGACAAAACTGCTAAATCACAGAACTCCATCGACCTCAGATGGATGGATAGGGATCCTCCTCACCCACAGGTTGGCATTCCCTCTCCAGAGGCCAATGGCAAGTCTCTTATCTAGAAGCACGTGGCTTACCACATCTGTTTGTGTGCATGTCTTAAGGGAGGCTTTTACCATTTCTGGGGTGGTCGACACAACTTGTCATAACTTTTTTTTTCCTTTCTCAATGCAGGTGAAATTTTATCAAGATGCAGTGTATTGAATGTGCTTTCTTTTGATATGCTCAGATTTTGCATATCTACTACCTAGGTGAAGTTATGGATCCCACCTCAGTATCAGGGGCAAATATTCTAACTCATGGCCACTTAGTCCTAACCACTTCCCACTTAGGAAGTGCTTAGAGTGATCATAGAAGTGAAAAGTGAATGGCTAAAAATATCATTAGCACAACAACTGAATTTTAAGAGAGGTCAACCTGAAGTTCTAAACATGGTATGTATATCCATATGCATACCTTCACCATGGATGGACTTAAACATGTTTTAATCATTCACTTTTTAGAGCAGGGAAAGGGCTTTCAAATGATATATTAAAATCTTGTATACATTAAAAAATGAGCAAGTTAGAATATTTCCAGATTCGGAAACAGTGATTTTCAGGAGAAGCCATGAAAAGTGGGTGTGTTTTGGGGGTTGTTTTTTTTGGTAAAAATCGAAATGATAACGGTTGCCTGACAGGATGCGCAGATCATGTGATGACAGCACAGGGCTGCGTGGTAACTATGGTAATTGGAAGCTTACTGAGAGCTTCATTTAGAGTCCTTTTCCAGACTTCTATCATGAACGGTTAGGGAGATACGCTTACCTTTGGCAGGAGCGCCGTCTTCAAGATTCAAACGGTATTTTGTATATAGCTTGATAATGTGAAATAGAATGCACAAAAAGGTGCATAACTTCATAATGGAGCATTGAAATACTCTTAAACTTGAAACATAACAACTACATGCATTAAGGTATAGAATAGAGCAATAAAATTAAAAAAATTAAATCATAAAAAAAATGGTAAAAGCCTCCCTTAAGGTGATTTTTGTTAGAATGACAAAGAGCAAGCAAGCAAATAGAAGTCATCATATCTAGTCATAGACCATTAACTTGCCATCTGTGTGGGTTCATTGTATTGGCAAAGTTCAAGTGAATAACATGAAATCAATGAAAGATTCATAGTCACGTGATAATTGAGTCAGATCATTCCTAACCTAATCTCTATGAGGATGAACTGGTTGTGTTAGCATATATCAAATGACTAAACAAAATAGAATCAAAGACAATTGTCACAATCATCACCGAGTTCACGTCAGAAGACAGGGGTTGGCAAGAGCCACCACAGAGCCGGAAGAGTGCACACAAATAGGGACACTGACTACCTTCACCAAGTATTTTCCAATAAAGATTACCCACTGCCATTCAGCTGCTTAGCTTCAAAGGAGTCATCTGGGGAAGAAAGGAAAGAAGATGGGAGGAAACTGAAAATAGAGAGAAACTCCCCCCGCCCGCCCCTTCCTTAATCATCCTCTCTGTGGCTGGCCTAAGTGAGGATATCAGATGTGTGTATTGAAAATTTGATGTCAGGGTTGTTTTAAAATTGGGCTTAAAATTAAGATCTCAGCTTACCAAGGTCGAAGATGAATTGGACACTACCACGATGTCATCAGTTGCTTATAAGATTCCCTGTAGTTGTGAGAAAGTACATTGGGAAACAAGGAGGAAGTTAGAGACCCGAATCAAGCAGCATGAAGATGCATGCAGAAAGGGAGAACTTGAGAAGTCTGGTATCCCAGAGCATGCATGGAACCAACACTTACCAAGCTTGTGAAAAAGACCTTGGTGATTGATAGAGCCAGCGAAGGAGGGATTTGCTTGTGAAAGGGCACTGCACATCCACATTATCAGTGCTTCAATTGAGATGTAGGGCCTGCTGGGTCTCAACTCTCTCAAGCATTATGCATGTGAAACTGTGTGGAATGCATTGCCAGCGAGTGCGGACACACTTCATTTAAAAAAATTTCCCTGGTGAAATATTTCAGTTGCGTCAAAAAACCAAAAAGCTGATTTAAAGAGACACCTAAAAGTATCTGTTGTCAGCTAAAAATTATCGTACATTTTGAAAAAGAACCATTAAGCAAAACTAAACTCAACAAACAACTAACAAACAAACAAACAAAAAGCAACAACAACAAAAATAAGAACCACATCAATATTAAGATTCAGAGTTTTGATATCAACCATGACAACTCATTTAATTTAGCATGAAAATTTACTGACAAGTCCAATAAGTACTCTCTTCGGAAGTACTTGACTTCCTATAACAATGATTCCATACAAAACCAAACCGCTGAAGAACATAGCAGCAAGTGTAATTATGATAGGAACGTTTATGTGAATAGCATCCATTTGTGGCTCATACACTCGCACATAGAAATCTTCAATGAAAACCTCGAAGAAAAGCATTGCAGAGAGCAGGCCAAACACAGCCTCCAGTTTGTTAAATATAGCTCTGTTGTATGGCTTGATAAGGCTTACCAGAACTGTGAGCCCTAAATAGCAATAGGCTACGGCAGGGACAATCATGTGGTATTTCAAGGTTGCTATAAGTAGCAGATAGAGAATCCTGAAAATGAAATGGACGGCAAAGTAATACCTGCAGTCTCTGGGACAATGCCGATAACACCCATGAAAAGTATCTGCAAAAGTCATAAGAACATGACTATTGAATTTTGTTTGAAAGCATCGACATGGAAACACTAGCAATATAAGCACCGGCAAGATGCTGAAAATAGTCAGCATTAGGAGGGCCAGGAGTCCGAAGGGCAGATGTTCTTTGCCGAAGTAAGGCATCTCGCCATCATTAAACAAATAGAGAGATTTACTTCCATCCATTGCATATACCCACACTGGAGTGAGAAGCTGAAATGACACATTTAGAATCTTAATGTAGGACAGAACAAAGAACGTGGCAAATCCTTGTATGAGAGATCCATGTAAGTTCCATTTCTTTGGGATGCATGCACAGACACTCCTCATTGGCCTCAGGATTGTGGCTAGGAGTGGCCATCTGTCGTGCAGTGATATGGCTGTGTATGTTAGACCCATCAGGCACATGGGATACACAGCAATTAGATAATCAAGGGAAATGACATGCATAGCGTTTAGCTTTGGGTGGAGACAAAACGGTCGGTAAATTGAACGAAAGAAATCCAAGTTCCAAAGTGAGGAAAATGTGATTATGAAGTGCAGCAAAGACATATTGCTATTATGCCTCAACAACCATTGCACAATGAATGGAGTCGAGAAGAATTGACAAAATAATACAAAGAACACCATCGAAGCAGTTGTAACAGAAATCCTGAAAATCATCACAAAAATGTAGAAAATTGTCAGAGGAATAAACGCTACTGATATGTACCGGATCAAGTTGTTTCTCAACCCTGATGGAGGGCAGTCAACACAAGAGTAGGAGTACGAATATACTGGAAGCCCGAGTCCTTTGTTGCATATGCCACAGAGTTGTCCAGTCCTGTTAAATTCACCGCAGTTCTCTACATTCAAATGCACTTCATCATTTTGGACTGGATGGTACACTGAGCAACGAAAAGTAGCATCAATGAAACACATGGCTAAGCAGCTGCCAACTCCAATTTTATTGGACTTGCTGTATGTCATGCAGGTGCAGTAGAGAACAGACACTCTCTGCGTGTGATTGTCGCAATGGACAACACCTCCTAAGTCATCCCCACACAGACACTCACCATCACCATTGCTGTAGGTCCACGGAGGACAAGCTAAACTGCACACTACTAGTGTAGTAGCTACTAACTGCCCAACCAGCATGACCTTTGCTAGCTCTGCCATGAAGTTCACTTCCTTTGATTATAACTATTGCAAATGAAAATGCAGTTTATAATAGTGGCAGCAAAACTACTCAAAAGGATTGTAACACTCATCCTCTACTAGATTCTGTAGCTTATTGAACACCTTATAAAATCAATTTGGGTAATAAAATCCATAGGGCATTACTATTCCCTCAGTTGAATCACATAAACAGCATGGTCATTAGAGCCCGGCACTAGATATTAGAGTATGTGCAAGACATTAGAGCCTGGCACTAGATATTAGAGTATGTGCCAGACATTAGAGCCTGGCACTAGATATTAGAGTATGTGCAAGACATTAGAGCCTGGCACTAGATATTAGAGTATGTGCCATACATTAGAGCCTGGCACTAGATATTAGAGTATGTGCCAGACATTAGAGCCCGGCACTAGATATTAGAGTATGTGCCAGACATTAGAGCCCGGCACTAGATATTAGAGTATGTGCCAGACATTAGAGCCTGGCACTAGATATTAGAGTATGTGCCAGACATTAGAGCCTGGCACTAGATATTAGAGTATGTGTCAGACATTAGAGCCCGGCACTAGATATTAGAGTATGTGCCAGACATTAGAGCCTGGCACTAGATATTAGAGTATGTGCCAGACATTAGAGCCTGGCACTAGATATTAGAGTATGTGCCAGACATTAGAGCCTGGCACTAGATATTAGAGTATGTGCCACACATTAGAGCCTGGCACTAGATATTAGAGTATGTGCCAGTCATTAGAGCCTGGCACTAGATATTAGAGTATATGCCAGACATTAGAGCCCGGCACTAGATATTAGAGTATGTGCCAGACATTAGAGCCCGGCACTAGATATTAGAGTATGTGCCAGACATTAGAGCCTGGCACTAGATATTAGAGTATGTGCCAGACATTAGAGCCCGGCACTAGATATTAGAGTATGTGCCAGACATTAGAGCCTGGCACTAGATATTAGAGAATGTGCCAGACATTAGAGCCTGGCACTAGATATTAGAGTATGTGCCAGACATTAGAGCCCGGCACTAATATTAGAGTATGTGCCAGACATTAGAGCCTGGCACTAGATATTAGAGTATGTGCCAGACATTAGAGTCTGGCACTAGATATTAGAGTATGTGCAAGACATTAGAGCCTGGCACTAGATATTAGAGTATGTGCCAGACATTAGAGCCTGGCACTAGATATTAGAGTATGTGCCAGACATTAGAGCCTGGCACTAGATATTAGAGTATGTGCCAGACTATGTGCCAGACATTAGAGCCTGGTGCCAGACACTCAAACCAGGTGTCAGAAACTAGGCCATGTTCAAGATATTAGAGCCAGAGACAGGTACCAGATATTAGAGCCTGGTAAATGATTTTAGAGCTTGTGTCAACTATTAGAGCTTAGATCTTGCTGACATATTAGAACCTGGTGTAAATATTAGAGCCTAGAGTAAATATCACAGCATGGTGCCAAAAATTGGAGTCATGTGCCAGATATTAGAGCCTGGTACCTGACTTTAGAGCCTGGAACCAGACTTTATAGAAGCTAAGTGCCAGAGATTTGAGCCCACTAAAACACATTCAAACTTTGCGCCAGATATTAGAGCCTGGTACCAGATATAAGAATCAGGTGCCAGAAATTAGAGCTTAAGCTTACTCTTGTGACAGTAGGTAACATCACAGACCCTAACAGGTATCTATATGTATGTATATACACGTGTGTAATACATAGTAGTAATCAAGATGATAGTTTTAGAGTTATCCTGAGTAACTCCTTGTAGGAGGCTGCTCGACTATACAAATAGAAACAAGATTGTTTGTTTGTTTGTTTAAAAGAAACAACAACTGGTCAAAAAAGAACACATTTGTATGGCCACCCTTTACCTTCTCTGAGGAAGAAAAGAGGGCCATGGAACATTAGTCAAGTTGTTCTCAATAGTGGCAGTGGCCAACATTAATGTCTGTGCAGATATGTGCCACCCTTGACATGTTCGCAGCATTTAATAGCTAGAACTTAGTTTCCTTCTCCCTCTAGGTCAGCTGCTCAGCCCAAGCAGAACATATCAACTCTCAATCTCCATTTATGACATCAGCAATCAGCCATATCCACACTGAAAGTACTCCTACTCTTGCAGCCATGGAAAATCAGAAATTTTCCTGAGAGAGTATACATCTGAATGCCCACTCGTTAACCTTAGTCAGTCCCCCTCCCCCCCAGAACAATGCATAGAGTTTTTATGGTAGCTGAACATGATAGTATCAGACATATTGTTTTCTAATCAATCTTGTACATGTCTTGATATCCCATGACAACATCACATGATGATCATGAATATGCTCTATTATCAGAGACGAAGGAGCCATTGAGTAAGCTGCTGCACCCCATGTATACCACCTCCAGTAGCAACTATGGGTGAGTGCAGGTACTGCTTCAGTCACTCTAATTATAGCCTCTACTATATATAAATCTGGAATTCTTCAATGTTAATTTTCATAGTCAAAAATAAAAACTTAGACATCTCTTCATGTTGATTTTTACAACAATAAGAAGATGATAGAGTAAGGTAAGATGATATAGTTTTCACTGTTGCCAAGAATTTTTTAGCTTGAGAAGTGAACAGGATATATAGCCTAATGTATCACATTAGCCTTTCTGGTTTCTTCTTATATAGACAAATACTATCTGTGGATGTTATCTGCAGTCACAATATATCAACTATACAAATACTTCATAGGCTTCTTTATCTATTCATAAACCATCGCACAGACATTATCGTACATAATTTTTACACATGAAATATTCCAGATTCAAGATGCTGCTAACATCACTGCATGTTACTGTGTTTGCCGGAGCATTAGTCTAAAGTTTGAGGCACAGGACATAGAGTGGTTAACTAAATTACAAACAAAAAAAACTGGACTATGATCTCCATATGTTGGTGGACTTCATATATATATGTGTGTGGTCTTTATCACATAGACTAAGCACTGTTGATGGCTACCAACAAAATATCAACTACATGCACCTTTACAGCTGAAACCTGTGAAGTTGGCAGAGAAGACTAATAACTGTGCTGCACAGAGGAAATAGTGTCAGTAAAAGTTGGTATGTGTTTCAGCCAAGAAGATTTCTGGACTGAAGTCTTGATTTAAACTTGGAGAGCAATAAAAACTTGAACAGCTAAGCATTGGGGCAGTGGACTGGCATTGACTTATACTCTGGCATATACGGTACCATCTGCAGTAGGGAATGTAATGTTTTGTGTTTCGGTGATTTTATGCAGGAGTCTGCATCCTACTCAGGAAACCACGCCCAACTCATTTCATGGCACTTCACATAGATTCTCTGAGGTATTTATTTCTATGATAAGTATGACATCCTGTCTCTTCCAGTAACTTCTGCTCATGATCACTTGCTCTACTTATATGCTCCTTTAAATCTCTCTCCCCCCCCCCCCCCCCCCATACACAGAAAATCACTTGATCCTTCTCCAGGATTGTGGCCTAGTTAAAAAAAATTGGTTCCCTCAAGGAAAGTTCACCTATTTTTTCTTCCTTCTTTCTCTGCTCCATGTCTAGTACATTCATGTCACTTGGTCTCAGACTCAGAGCTTTCACATCCAAATTATTGTCACTGTTCATTGGTTTGCTGTTCTTCCCCTACCCCCCTATTGTCTTGCTCTCAGTTTGCCACTGTTGACCTGGGCTACATCACTAGAGGGTGCTATTGTCTTGCTCTCAGCCTTTGCCACAGTTGACCTGGGCTATATCAGTGACTCCCCAATCTGTTTCTTGTCTCACTAATTTAAGCTGGCTCATTCAGTTTCTCAGAATATGAATAGCATATCATCGCATGCTCGGGAAGTCCTTGTGCTCCAGTGGACAAATAATAATTATTATTCCACCAATCTTTGCACACTCATGATGACAGAACATACCAGGTATAGAGATACATGATACCTATCTCCAATATTATGTTTGGGTGCTTCAGTGCCAAGATAAGAAATACACATTCTTGTCTCATTCGTTGATATTTATAGTCCTGGACTACTCAAACCATTTATTCTCACCGAAACCCTTTCTCTTTGTTTTCCTGTCTGCTCTCTCTCTCTGTAGCACTTGGGGCTCTCTGGCATGTACAGGAATCATTCATTGAACACAGCAAGAAACTAAAGTATTATGTGACTGGAGCAACCACCACACAAGGATTTGTTAAAAAAATTCAGATAATATACCAGCAAACCTGTAAAAGATTACATTCTTCATTCAATTTTATTTTACGTTGAAACAACTATCTTAGAAGTGAATGAACACTGTCTAGAAGTATATGTCCCTGTGAACTGCATGATTATGCAAATCCAGGTTGGGCATGACTTCATATTAAATAGGTGGGGGCAGATTGCACAAGTAAATAATAGGTCTTTGGGTTCAAATGTCATGAATAACTGAAGTGAATATTATGAGTACATTTTAGTAATAGTGCACAGTTGAAATGGAATGAAGAATAACTGGTGAATATACATTTTAGTAATAGGGGTATATATGATTGCACAAATAAATAATAGTCGAGTGGGTTGAAATGTCATGAAGAATATATAACCGAAGGGGATACACTTTAGTTACAATGACGGGCGTGATTGCACAAATTAATAGTGGGGCATGATTGCACAAATAAATATTAAATTAGGGTGGCATTCCAGTTGCTTGCTTCAATGGTTAACTTGAGCTCAGCTCGGACACACCCTCACAATATGGCATGCTCCTGATGTGTGTGGTACCAAAACATAGAATGCACAGAAACCCATACCATTAACTCCCTTCTTTGCAAAAGGATTTACTGGTCAACCTTGTCGCCAAGGCAATGTAGTAACATCAGATCTCTTGACTCGCTTGGTAAAAGGTAGACAAAATGACAGATGGAACTAAGAGTTTATATGCACAATAACAACCACAATTATGCCGATGATGTCACAATAATAACTACTTCCTGTTCATAGTCTAACATACCACAGGTAATATCTATAGTATAAGGAAGGAAGAAGAAAAGAGAGTAAATATTGGACAAGCAATCTCAAGAATCTCGAGACAGCAAATTTCACTTCACTTTTCTGTGGATGGAGTTTTTGCATTGGCAAGTAGCTAACTATTAGACAATAATCGTATACTGATGTGATTATATACTATTAACTTACTTCCTGTGTGGGTGGAGTCATGAAGTAAATATCACTTGGCACAGTTACTCATTGAACACTGTCACGTCAATTACTTTCTATGTGCGAATAGGTATTAACAGAGGTGAATATATTGCAAAAACAAAGTCAATTTACACGCAACTGTCAAGTGATAATTATTCCTATGTGGTCGAGTTGTTACATTGTTGAAACAAGGGAAAACAGAACAGTCATAAAAGTGCAAATCCAGTTAGAGACCATTAACATAATGAAAGTAAACCAAGGACAGTAGACACACAATAATAATCAAGCAGGGGCACACCAATGTATGGATGGAGTTGTTACTAACGAGTGGGAAGGTGAATCAACAAAAATCAAAGAGAGTTGTAGACAAAAGACTTACGACCCGTGAGGATAAGGGGGACTGAAGCGTATGGTCACAGACGGGTTTTTATAAAAGTGATTTTGCAGAAGCGTCAATGGACACATGAAAATCTAGACCCAGATTATTAAATTACTTTCTATACTGAAAAATAGCACAAATAATCAGTAATGAGACAGCGTCTATATATGCAATAATCCAGTCACAACTTAATATCAGTGTGGTTGAAGTCATAGCAGTGGATAGGCAGTGACTTAATATTGCAAAGTGAATAAAATCTGGTCACATTCCATTGTACCATTTTGAGTTGCTGCATTGATGTAATTAAAGTCAAGTGAGATCATATGTCTACATCACACAGTCATTAATCCACAATCTGTGAGGATGAATATTAATAGGCAGTAATCACAAAACAATAGATCATTAACTGACTATCCGTGTAGATGGCAAACGTGTTGCAGTGAATGGTATCAACACATTTAACATCAATTAGCACATATCATATATATAATCTAGTTTTTGCATTGGCATGAGAAATAATGGATAGTTACAAAAAAAATCAGAAAGCAAGTGAGAAAGTACAATTGGGCATGTAATTAAAGATTAAAAGGAGTGGCACAGGACTATTTACATGACGTGGTTATGTAGTCACATAACAAATAAGTTCCACTTACTTCCTGTGTGGATAAAGTTTGTTAATGTTCATAAAATAGTCACATAACAAATATATATCCAGTGCACAACAGCCACTTAAAATATTTGTTGATGAATTGGATGAATATTGATACACACGAATCGGTAGAGTAAACAGACAATAGTTAGAACCAATATGTCCGTTAACTTACCATCTGTGTGGATGTCCATCCAAACCTTATCCTAAGAATGTTATTAAACAGGTAGTCAATAATTTTCTAGAGATTTCTCTGTGACTCTACTGTAATTAATAATCAATGATGTATGAACTCTCATTAGTTAGATTTATACTACATCACATGACCTGTGGCTACTCTGATTGGTTAATAACTACAGGTTACATAGGCGCGTAACCTACACTTTTAACCACATGTAGTATAGCGCATGCGCAATGTAGTATAAGTAAGATAGCCTATTCAAAAGAGTCGGTTATGCGCCTATGTAACCATCGAGTTTGCGGTTACCCCGAGGCGAATCCGAGGGATGTAACAGCAAACAAGTAGGTTACATAGGCGCATAACCGACTCTTTTGAATAGGCTATCCTATACATACATCACTTGGGTAATAGCTAGATATACATGACTTGTGTATTAGCATGACTTGTGTATTAGCTAGATATACATGACTTGTGTATTAGCTAGATATACATGACTTGTGTAATAGCTAGATATACATGACTTGTGTAATAGCTAGATATACATGACTTGTGTATTAGCTAGATATACATGACTTGTGTAATAGCTAGATATACATGACTTGTGTATTAGCATGACTTGTGTATTAGTAATAGCTAGATATACATGACTTGTGTATTAGCTAGATATACATGACTTGTGTAATAGCTAGATATACATGACGTGTGTATTAGCTAGATATACATGACTTGTGTATTAGCTAGATATACATGACTTGTGTATTAGCTAGATATACATGACTTGTGTATTAGCTAGATATACATGACTTGTGTATTAGCTAGATATACATGACTTGTGTATTAGCTAGATATACATGACTTGTGTATTAGCTAGATATACATGACTTGTGTAATAGCTAGATATACATGACTTGTGTAATAGCTAGATGTACATGACTTGTGTATTAACTAGATTCACATGACAGTTTTTTAAATTCAATATAATATTTTTCTTACAAGTGGAGAATAGACAAAACTGCTAAATCACAGAACCCCATCGACCTCAGATGGATGGATAGGGATCCTCCTCACCCACAGGTTGGCATTCCCTCTCCAGAGGCCAATGGCAAGTCTCTTATCTAGAAGCACGTGGCTTACCACATCTGTTTGTGTGCATGTCTTAAGGTGATTTTTGTTAGAATGACAAAGAGCAAGCAAGCAAATAGAAGTCATCATATCTAGTCATAGACCATTAACTTGCTATCTGTGTGGGTTCATTGTATTGGCAAAGTTCAAGTGAATAACATGAAATCAATGAAAGATTCATAGTCACGTGATAATTGAGTCAGATCATTCCTAACCTAATCTCTATGAGGATGAGAACTGGTTGTGTTAGCATATATCAAATGACAAAACAAAATAGAATCAAAGACAATTGTCACAATCATCACCGAGTTCACGTCAGAAGACAGGGGTTGGCAAGAGCCACCACAGAGCCGGAAGAGTGCACACAAATAGGGACACTGACTACCTTCACCAAGTATTTTCCAATAAAGATTACCCACTGCCATTCAGCTGCTTAGCTTCAAAGGAGTCATCTGGGGAAGAAAGGAAAGAAGATGGGAGGAAACTGAAAATAGAGAGAAACTCCCCCCGCCCGCCCCTTCCTTAATCATCCTCTCTGTGGCTGGCCTAAGTGAGGATATCAGATGTGTGTATTGAAAATTTGATGTCAGGGTTGTTTTAAAATTGGGCTTAAAATTAAGATCTCAGCTTACCAAGGTCGAAGATGAATTGGACACTACCACGATGTCATCAGTTGCTTATAAGATTCCCTGTAGTTGTGAGAAAGTACATTGGGAAACAAGGAGGAAGTTAGAGACCCGAATCAAGCAGCATGAAGATGCATGCAGAAAGGGAGAACTTGAGAAGTCTGGTATCCCAGAGCATGCATGGAACCAACACCTCCCAAGCTTGTGAAAAAGACCTCAGTGATTATAGAGCCAGCGAAGGAGGGATTTGCTTGTGAAGGGGGGCACATCCACATTATCAGTGCTTCAATTGAGATGTAGGGCTGGAGCTATATACCATCTCAACTCTCAAGCATTATGCGTGTGGAATGCATTGCCAGCGAATGCGGATACACTTCATTTTTTAAATTTTCCCTGGTGAAGACCGAAATATTTCGGTTGAAACACTGGCGTCAAAAAACCAAAAAGCTGATTTAAAGAGAAACCTAAAAGTATCTGTTGTCAGCTAAAAATAATGGTACATTTTGAAACCAACCATTAAGCAAATAACTAAATAAACAACTCAACAAACAACTAACTAACAACAAAGCAAAACAACAACAAAAATAAGAACCACATCAATATTAAGATTCAGAGTTTTGATATCAACCATGACAACTCATTTAATTTAGCATGAAAATTTACTGACAAGTCCAATAAGTACTCTCTTTGGGAGTACTTGACTTCCTATGACAATGATTCCATACAAAACTAAACCACTCGAGAACATAGTAGCAAATGTAGGAACGGTTATGTGAATAGCATCCATTTGTGGCTCATACACTCGCACATAGAAATCTTCAATGAAAACCTCGAAGAAAAGCATTGCAGACAGCAAGCCAAACACAGCCTCCAGTTTGTTAAATATAGCTCTGTTGTATGGCTTGATAAGGCTTACCAGAACTGTGAGCCCTAAATAGCAATAGGCTACGGCAGGGACAATCATGTGGTATTTCAAGGTTGCTATAAGTAGCAGATAGAGAATCCTGAAAATGAAATGGACGGCAAAGTAATACCTGCAGTCTCTGGGACAATGCCGATAACACCCATGAAAAGTATCTGCAAAAGTCATAAGAACATGACTATTGAATTTTGTTTGAAAGCATCGACATGGATACACTAGCAGTATAAGCACCGGCAAGATGCTGAAAATAGTCAGCATTAGGAGGGCCAGGAGTCCGAAGGGCAGATGTTCTTTGCCGAAGTAAGGCATCTCGCCATCATTAAACAAATAGAGAGATTTACTTCCATCCATTGCATATACCTGCACTGGAGTGAGAAGCTGAAATGACACATTTAGAATCTTAATGTAGGACAGAACAAAGAACGTGGCAAATCCTTGTATGAGAGATCCATGTAAGTTCCATTTCTTTGGGATGCATGCACAGACACTCCTCATTGGCCTCAGGATTGTGGCTAGGAGTGGCCATCTGTCGTGCAGTGATATGGCTGTGTATGTTAGACCCATCAGGCACATGGGATACACAGCAATTAGATAATCAAGGGAAATAACATGCATAGCATTTAGCTTTGGGTGGAGACAAAACGGTCGGTAAATTGAACGAAAGAAATCCAAGTTCCAAAGTGAGGAAAATGTGATTATGAAGTGCAGCAAAGACATATTGCTATTATGCCTCAACAACCATTGCACAATGAATGGAGTTGAGAAGAATTGACAAAATAATACAAAGAACACCATCGAAGCAGTTGTAACAGAAATCCTGAAAATCATCACAAAAATGTAGAAAATTGTCAGAGGAATAAATGCTACTGATATGTACCGGATCAAGTTGTTTCTCAACCCTGATGGAGGGCAGTCAACACAAGAGTAGGAGTACGAATATACTGGAAGCCCAAGTCCTTTGTTGCATATGCCACAGAGTTGTCCAGTCCTGTTAAATTCACCGCAGTTCTCTACATTCAAATGCACTTTATCATTTTGGACTGGATGGTACACTGAGCAACGAAAAGTAGCATCAATGAAACACATGGCTAAGCAGCTGCCAACTCCGGTTTTATTGGACTTGCTGTACGTCATGCAGGTGCAATAGAGAACTGACACCCTCTGCGTGTGATTGTCGCAATGGACAACACCTCCTAAGTCATCCCCACACAGACACTCACCATCACCATTGCTGTAGGTCCACGGAGGACAAGCTAAACTGCACACTACTAGTGTAGTAGCTACTAACAGCCCAACCAGCATGACCTTTGCTAGCTCTGCCATGAAGTTCACTTCCTTTGATTATAACTATTGCAAATGAAAATGCAGTTTATAATAGTGGCAGCAAGAGTACTCAAAAGGATTGTAACACTCATCCTCTACTAGATTCTGTAGCTTATTGAACACCTTATAAAATCAATTTGGGTAATAAAATCCATAGACAGTTGAATCACATAAACAGCATGGTCATTAGAGCCCGGCACTACTTATTAGAGTATGTGCCAGACATTAGAGCCTGGCACTAGATATTAGAGTATGTGCCAGACATTAGAGCCTGGCACTAGATATTAGAGTATGTGCCAGACATTAGAGCCTGGCACTAGATATTAGAGTATGTGCCAGACATTAGAGCCTGGCACTAGATATTAGAGTATGTGCCAGACATTAGAGCCTGGCACTAGATATTAGAGTATGTGCCAGACATTAGAGCCCGGCACTAGATATTAGAGTATGTGCCAGACATTAGAGCCTAGCACTAGATATTAGAGTATGTGCCAGACATTAGAGCCTGGCATTAGATATTAGAGTATGCGCCAGACATTAGAGCCTGGCACTAGATATTAGAGTATGTGCCAGACATTAGAGCCTGGCACTAGATATTAGAGTATGTGCCAGACATTAGAGCCTGGCACTAGATATTAGAGTATGTGCCAGACATTAGAACCTGGCACTAGATATTAGAGTATGTGCCAGACATTAGAGCCTGGCACTAGATATTAGAGTATGCGCCAGACATTAGAGCCTGGCACTAGATATTAGAGTATGTGCCAGACATTAGAGCCTGGCACTAGATATTAGAGTATGTGCCAGACATTAGAGCCCGGCACTAGATAGTAGAGTATGTGCCAGACATTAGAGCCTGGCACTAGATATTAGAGTATGTGCCAGACATTAGAGCCTGGTGCCAGATACTCAAACCATGTGTCAGAAACTAGGCCATGTGCAAGATATTAGAGCCAGAGACAGGTACCAGATATTAGAGCCTGGTAAATGATTTTAGAGCTTGTGTCAACTATTAGAGCTTAGAACTTGGTGGCATATTAGAACCTGGTGTAAATATTAGAGCCTAGAGTAAATATCACAGCATGGTGCCAAAAATTGGAGTCATGTGCCAGATATTAGAGCCTGGTACCCGACTTTAGAGCCTGGAACCAGACTTTAGAAGCTAAGTGCCAGAGATTTGAGCCCACTAAAACACATTCGAACTTTGCGCCAGATATTAGAGCCTGGTACCAGATATAAGAATCAGGTGCCAGAAATTAGAGCTTAAGCTTACTCTTGTGACAGTAGGTAACATCACAGACCCTTACAGGTATCTATATGTATGTATATAGATGTGTGTAATCAAGATGATAGTTTAGAGTTATCCTGAGTAACTCCTTGTAGGAGGCTGCTCGACTATAAATAACAACAAATAGAAACAAGATTTTTTGTTGGTTTGTTTAAAAGAAACAACAACTGGTCAAAAAAGAACAAAAAAAAGACATTTGTGTAGCCACCCTTTACCTTCTCTGTGGGAAGAAAAGAGGGCCATGGAACATTAGTCAAGTTGTTCTCAATAGTGGCAGTGGTCAACATTAATGTCTGTGCAGATATGTGCCACCCTTGACATGTTCGCAGCATTTAATAGCTAGAACTTAGTTTCCTTCTCCCTCTAGGTCAGCTGCTCAGAACATATAATCTCTCAATCTCCATTTATGACATCAGCAATCAGCCATATCCACACTGAAATCAGTTCCTTCTGCTGAAGGAAAATTATAGCAGTTGGTAATTACATTCTGGCAGAAAAAAATAGCAGATCTTTCACTGAAAACGAAGGGTCAACGATGCCAGATTAACAATCCTTTATTCTCTTTTGATAAGTCAGCCATGCTCTCTGTATGTCTGAAGAGAGTGGAATTAAAACAAACTTCTGGCTGAAGTTCCATGTTGGGTAAATGATATGTGCACGTGCACAAGCACAAATGAATTTTTCCTTAAAAACCCCAAAGTGTACTGCTGCAGGCATGGCTAGCACTGCTGATAGTGATGCTCTTTTAACATTCGATTAACCGATAACTGCAATTCAGATTACTAACTACATATTGTAAAGGATTCAATTATAAAGAAACAGAAAATATAAGTACAGAATTATTAGGAAACACGAACACATATAAAATTTGGGCATGCATATAATTATATGGTGCACACTTGAAGTTATAGAAATCATGTACTCATGTAATGATGGTGAAATTGGGGACACGTGTGTACATTTAAGATTAGAGTACACATAATTATAGGGTGCACATTTAATAATAGGAACACTTGAAATTATAGAAATGATGTAGCACTTTCAACGACAGTTGACATAATAGTATTATAATTTTCTCAACCATATACTTAGGCTAGATGCCCCAGCCTTCACCAGGGATTATTCCAGATGAAAGAAAAATTAAAGTTGATAGTGGATATAGTCAATAATTGTAGGCGACAAATGTAATTATAAGTGACCATGAGTCATTATATTATAGCACACCATTATAGAGAACCCATCTTATATACTGGAAACACATGTATGCATGTAATTAGAGAAGGCACATGTAATTATAGGAAACACATATGCATAAAATTATAAGAAGCACTACAATAACCTTCTCAACAAATTGTATTCTCTCGACATTTTGACTAGATGCTCTAGCCTTGCTAATGAAGGCTATAGCATCTAGTCGAAATGTTGAGAGAGTACAATTTGAAGTTGATTACTGAGAAGGCTATTGTAATGTTATTATGTCAACCGAGATTATAAGAAGCATGTTATTTATAGAAAGAACATATAATTATTAGAGGCACACAAATGTAGGAATGCAACGGAGCTTGCTATGTACATGTTTATATGATACCCTTCAATAATTATAATAACGTCAGTATATACCAGTAATATCGATGTGACTGCGTTCCTGACTGAGAGGCATTGCCTGTTATACTCGATCAAAGGACTGTAATCTCCTTCTACTTGATGTATGACAAGTCACCCCTGGATATTAGATCTCCTCATTTAGAAACCAAAATTCAATGGAACTTTTTAAAGTTAGTGCTATGTTTACCTTTACAAAAATAAAGCTACATGATTAGAGTTGCCTTTTTTGTTGCCAGTGCCATAATGATGCATAGTTCCACGTGTGCTGACATCTTTCCGGAGAGTACATCAACCTTTCAGGATTTACCAGCTCATATCTATAGTTTAATGTAACTTTGAACGCAGGGCCTACGTAAATTGGGAATGGTCGTCAGTGAAAAGAACGACCCAGCAGCAAATTCAAAGCTTGACTGGCCTGGCTGAGTGAGAACAGGCTGCACGTTTTAAAATAGCCGACAGTCCACCTTATCAGATAGCAAAATGAATAAGCCAGCCTGAAATAGGACAAATAGCAAACTAGAGCAACTAGAGCAACGACGTGGCTACACTAGACTAGTAGTGCTTGAAGAGTGTTGGTAAGTGCATGTGGATGGCCTTTCTTTCAGGCATTCTGCACTCGGCAGGTTAAGTGGATGTTCCCAGTATAAACTTCCATACGATTATACTATATAATATACCTTGCTGAGTTTAGTGTTTATTTTTATCACTAACAGTTGATGACCCCTCCATATCTGATGATGCTTACATTTTGTAAGAATAATTCCATCTCAGCTTAAGGGGGGGCTATGCCTCCAAAATTCGAGATTTCTTTTTTTCCCTTTTCCCCCCCCCTTCTTCTGGCAAACAATTTTTTTCCCATGTAACAGATCAAGAAATTACAAAGACTAGAAAAAGGGCGTATCTTACGTACACTTGAAACGATAGGAGGGAATTCGATATGAAGATGAAGCCACCAGAAGATAATGAAAGGCTACGAATACAAGCTAAGAATGTTAATAGAAGACCTAGCAAAGTAAAGGACAGCAGACCACACATATCGAGGTAGAATGTTACTTTCCGAACACCAGGTACAGCACCTAACATCTCACTCAATTTAGACCTCTGCGCATGTAGTGATAACCTAACAAGCGAGTCAAGATACTAGCTGCAAAGCCTTTGATGCTGAGATGTGAAAAATGGTGCCTCTTAACACGGTTGGTGAAATGCAACACCCGAAAAGTTGACACCTTTCTTTCCGTGTTTCATCCCTTCCCTCTGACCATGCCTCCAGAATAGCTCAGAGGTAATTTACCACGACGGGATATACAAAATCTCAGTAGTTCCATGTACACACAGTCAAGACAATACTCTTTAGCTAGGCAACTGCTTACTACAAATAAGAACTGCCAAATTCAAGACATGCAACACCAGTTAGTCAGCTACTAAACAACCAGGCAACTCCATAGTTCCAGTTGTGTTGCCACAGTGTGTCAATTCTCCCAGACTTGTACATTTAGCAATTTGGCAGTAATATGTCTTCCCCTGGCATAGCTGCGAGCTATTTAGTATGCTTTCCATAGTAAAGAACCAATTCTGAGCATGGAAAGTATCAAGTTCTTCTACAAACGGGCCAGTGCTTAAACTGCAATGGCTATAGCAGCTTCAAACTCGCAACCACTTAAAGGAGTTTCCAACTAGTGAGTGCATGGTAGGGCACTACTAACTTGTGTAGTAAGAGCTAGAGATGTAGTTTTTGGTTGCTCTTGACAAGCTAGCGAAGGTTGGTATATACCCCTTTCAAGTGCTTGCAGTGATTATAGAGCTCGTAAGTCAACCAACAAATACTCAATCAAGCGATGTGGACATTTTTCCACAACTCTATGGCCCAACAGGAAATTAAACATAAACAGTACACCTATTATTTTTGAGTGCCATTAGGAATGTCTCATCCTCAACCAACCCTACCCCATCAACAGTGTTGTTATCCATGTTTTTGCATGGTGAAGCATATGCTCTGCCCTGTGTAATCTTCAGTTAGAATTTTCTCATTGGGGATATACAAACATGGTACATGAGTGACTGTAATAAACTGTCTGCCTACATTGTCTAACAAGCACTAGAGGAAGCAACCTAGGAGGGTGATATATACTACTCAAGTTAGTAACCATGATGCACTTCAATCTGTGCATTTACTAGGACTACTAATATTTGTGAGATTCAGTTCCTCCGTGGCCAAAGCCCCTGGGTCCAAACAGAGCAGCGTAGCAGGGTTTATTGCAGTATGGCTTCCCTTCATTCTCTGCATGTCCGCCCGAGTTCAATGTCTTTCCACACTTGGCACACTTGAGGCATGGCCTATGCCAATCTTTACCCAGAGAGGTCACCTTCTCGGCTGCAGATGACACAGCAAAATATAACACATGGTTATAAATATATTTATACAGGTAGGTGTCGTTGTGCACCATATAATACCAACCATATCCCTTCAAAGGAGTTTTTACCATATAAATTTCACTATAATTATATATATATAAATTAATCTCACTGGGACATGCACTGCTTACCTCACAAGGGACCCTCATTTTAGTAAACAAACAAGAACCAATGCAAGAAAAATAACTTAGCCAACGCAGTACCTATGCCATGGTTTGAGCATGCGCAGAGCAGTAAGGACAAGCTGTAGCATCACACATATATAATAACATAAAACATTAACCAACACTTCAATTGCATGAAAGGAATGTCAATAATCCCTATTCTTTTCCCCCCTTTAAATTAGAAAGTCACTAGAGCTCCCTTAATATCCTGGGGTTTTGTAAGAAAAGCAGCTATTTGGTCAGTTCATGTGAGTAGAGCTGTGTTCTGATATGTGCTTGTGAGTGCAGTGAGGTCTCCTACTATGAGTATGTGAGTGTAGCTCTCTCCTGCTACATGCAAGTGAGTGTAGCTGTCTCCTGCTAGACATCTGAGTGTAGCTATGTGTATGTGAGCATAGCTATCTCCTGCTGTGCATGTGAGTGCAGTTCTCTCTCCTGCTACATATATGTGAGTATAACTGTCTCCTGCTATACGTGTATGTGAGTGTAGCTATCTCCTGCTATGCATGTGTGCAGTTCTCTCTTGCTAATATGCGAGTATAACGGTCTCCTGCTGGTTAAACAGCACACAATAAGCATTCTGGTGATTACAAATTATGGAGTTTGGATGAGAAATTAGGGGAGAAATTTGTGGAAATATGTGGAAATATTGTAATCTAAAAAAGTCAGAAGACATAGCTGTCGTAACTCCATCATAGAATCTTCAAATGTTCTACAAATAAGCAAATAAATACAATAAGGAAGAAACGAATAAATCAACAAATAAATCCTAGACTGATAAAAGAGTCATGTGACATTGAGAAAAATGAAAATTCATTGCTCCACATAAGTGCTTTCACACTTCACATGAGCAAGTAGCAGTGAACATCTCTATACCAGCATAGCAGCTAGTAGAGCAATGTGGTTCACTACAACTAGTTGAGCAACTAGTAGGACAACATGACTACACTAGTAGAGCAGCATGGCTACACTAGTAGAGCAGCATGGCTACACTAGTAGAGCAGCATGGCTACACTGGCAGAGCAGCATGGCTACACTGGCAGAGCAGCATGGCTACACTAGTAGAGCAGCATGGCTACACAGTAGAGCATGGCTACACTAGTAGAGCAGCATGGCTACACTAGTAGAGCAGCATGGCTACACTAGTAGAGCAGCATGGCTACACTAGTAGAGCAGCATGGCTGCACTAGTAGAGCAGCATGGCTACACTGGCAGAGCAGCATGGCTACACTAGTAGAGCAGCATGGCTACACTAGTAGAGCAGCATGGCTACACTAGTAGAGCAGCATGGCTACACTGGCAGAGCAGCATGGCTACACAGTAGAGCATGGCTACACTAGTAGAGCAGCATGGCTACACTAGTAGAGCAGCATGGCTACACTAGTAGAGCAGCATGGCTACACTAGTAGAGCAGCATGGCTACACTAGTAGAGCAGCATGGCTACACTAGTAGAGCAGCATGGCTACACTAGTAGAGCAGCATGGCTACACTAGTAGAGCAGCATGGCTACACTAGTAGAGCAGCATGGCTACACTAGTAGAGCAGCATGGCTACACAGTAGAGCAGCATGACTACACTAGTAGAGCAGCATGGCTACACTAGTAGAGCAGCATGGCTACACTAGTAGAGCAGCATGGCTACACTAGTAGAGCAGCATGGCTACACTAGTAGAGCAGCATGGCTACACAGTAGAGCAGCATGGCTACACTAGTAGAGCAGCATGGCTACACTAGTAGAGCAGCATGGCTACACTAGTAGAGCAGCATGGCTACACTAGTAGAGCAGCATGGCTACACTAGTAGAGCAGCATGGCTACACTAGTAGAGCAGCATGGCTACACTAGTAGAGCAGCATGGCTACACTAGTAGAGCAGCATGGCTACACTAGTAGAGCAGCATGGCTACACTAGTAGAGCAGCATGGCTACACTAGTAGAGCAGCATGGCTACACAGTAGAGCAGCATGGCTACACCAGTAGAGCAGCATGGCTACACCAGTAGAGCAGCATGGCTACACCAGTAGAGCAGCATGGCTACACTAGTAGAGCAGCATGGCTACACAGTAGAGCATGGCTACACTAGTAGAGCAGCATGGCTACACTAGTAGAGCAGCATGGCTACACTAGCAGAGCAGCATGGCTACACAGTAGAGCAGCATGGCTACACAGTAGAGCAGCATGGCTACACAGTAGAGCAGCATGGCTACACAGTAGAGCAGCATGGCTACACTAGTAGAGCAGCATGGCTACACTAGTAGAGCAGCATGGCTACACTAGTAGAGCAGCATGGCTACACTAGTAGAGCAGCATGGCTACACTAGTAGAGCAGCATGGCTACACTAGTAGAGCAGCATGGCTACACTAGTAGAGCAGCATGGCTACACTAGTAGAGCAGCATGGCTACACAGTAGAGCAGCATAGCTACACAGTAGAGCAGCATGGCTACACAGTAGAGCAGCATGGCTACACAGTAGAGCAGCATGGCTACACTAGTAGAGCATGGCTACACTAATAGAGCAGCATGGCTACACAGTAGAGCATGGCTACACTAGTAGAGCAGCATGGCTACACTAGTAGAGCAGCATGGCTACACTAGTAGAGCAGCATGGCTACACTAGTAGAGCAGCATGGCTACACTAGTAGAGCAGCATGGCTACACTAGTAGAGCAGCATGGCTACACTAGTAGAGCAGCATGGCTACACTAGTAGAGCAGCATGGCTACACCAGTAGAGCAGCATGGCTACACCAGTAGAGCAGCATGGCTACACCAGTAGAGCAGCATGGCTACACCAGTAGAGCAGCATGGCTACACTAGTAGAGCAGCTACACTAGTAGAGCATGGCTACACTAGTAGAGCAGCATGGCTACACTAGTAGAGCAGCATGGCTACACTAGTAGAGCAGCATGGCTACACTAGTAGAGCAGCATGGCTACACTAGTAGAGCAGCATGGCTACACTAGTAGAGCAGCATGGCTACACTAGTAGAGCAGCATGGCTACACTAGTAGAGCAGCATGGCTACACAGTAGAGCAGCATGGCTACACTAGTAGAGCAGCATGGCTACACTAGTAGAGCAGCATGGCTACACTAGTAGAGCAGCATGGCTACACTAGTAGAGCAGCATGGCTACACTAGTAGAGCAGCATGGCTACACTAGTAGAGCAGCATGGCTACACTGGTAGAGCAGCATGGCTACACTGGTAGAGCAGCATGGCTACACTAGTAGAGCAGCATGGCTACACAGTAGAGCATGGCTACACTAGTAGAGCAGCATGGCTACACTAGTAGAGCAGCATGGCTACACTAGTAGAGCAGCATGGCTACACTAGTAGAGCAGCATGACTACACTAGTAGAGCAGCATGGCTACACTAGTAGAGCAGCATGGCTACACTAGTAGAGCAGCATGGCTACACTAGTAGAGCAGCATGGCTACACTGGTAGAGCAGCATGGCTACACTGGTAGAGCAGCATGGCTACACTGGTAGAGCAGCATGGCTACACTGGTAGAGCAGCATGGCTACACTAGTAGAGCAGCATGGCTACACTAGTAGAGCAGCATGGCTACACTAGTAGAGCAGCATGGCTACACTAGTAGAGCAGCATGGCTACACTAGTAGAGCAGCATGGCTACACTAGTAGAGCAGCATGGCTACACTAGTAGAGCAGCATGGCTACACTAGTAGAGCAGCATGGCTACACTAGTAGAGCAGCATGGCTACACTAGTAGAGCAGCATGGCTACACTAGTAGAGCAGCATGGCTACACTGGTAGAGCAGCATGGCTACACTAGTAGAGCAGCATGGCTACACTAGTAGAGCAGCATGGCTACACTAGTAGAGCAGTATGGCTACACTAGTAGAGCAGCATGGCTACACTAGTAGAGCAGCATGGCTACACTAGTAGAGCAACATGGCTACACTAGTAGAGCAGCATGGCTACACTAGTAGAGCAGCATGGCTACACAGTAGAGCATGGCTACACTAGTAGAGCAGCATGGCTACACTAGTAGAGCAGCATGGCTACACTAGTAGAGCAACATGGCTACACTAGTAGAGCAGCATGGCTACACTAGTAGAGCAACATGGCTACACTAGTAGAGCAGCATGGCTACACTAGTAGAGCAACATGGCTGGACTATGTGGCAATACTTGCAGTGTGTTTGTAAGTGCATATAGGATGGACTTCCTTTCACTCATGCTGCACTTATCAGGTTAGTGGATGTTCCAGAGTAAACTGTTCCATTAGATTAAGCCACGCTGAGTTTAGCATTTAATTAATCACTAGCAAAAGGGCATGTCTCACATCCACTTTGGGAACTCGGATACAAAGACGAAGCCACCAGAAGATAATGAAAGGCTACGAATACAAGCTAAGAATGTTAATAGAAGACCTAGCAAAGTAAAGCACAACATTCCCACTCTATTTAGACCTCCTGTGCCCTACAGCAGGTTCACCAATTACGTGCACATGTCTAAATAGAGTGGGAGATGTTGGGGGATGTGCCTGGTATTTGGAATGTAACATTACACCACAATATGCGATGACACAATCTAACTGGATGATGCCCTTTGTTTGTTCAACATTGTTCAGCTCTCACCAGATGTTTCTTTCCTCATCTGCTAATGCTGCCCTTACTATAATGACTTGCATAATAATCAACTTGGGATAACTCACAAACCAAACAGGAGGCAGCAATAAAGACCTCAGTATGAGTGTCTCTTTAAAAATAAAAAAATCTATCTAGCTATATGGTAATTTGGTTTCAGCCATATCTTGTTGTTGTAAAGTCAGCTCCTTGGTTGATGATAAGCTACAGCCTCCTTCAAGAACTTGGTAGAAGTAGTTACACAGCAAATTACCACAAACAGTAAAAACACCATTCTTGTATTGTTTTTTGTTTTGTTGCTGACGCATAAAACTGACGACGCATACAAAGAATAAGAATAAATGCATAAAAAGAATAAATGCATAAAAAGAATAAAGATTTATCTTTTTATTTCTGTGGCCAACCTACCAAATGAATATTTCCAGTTGTTTTATCTCTGATGTAGCCCAAAGAATTCCTTTGAAATGTTGGCAAAAACCCCCCAAAAAGTTTTTAGAAATGTGACACACAGAATAGAGTTATAATGATCATCAGATTTAATTTCCCCCTTGTAGGTGCACTGCTTAGCTATTATTACCTTAGCCAAGGATTCAAGGATTGTTGGCAGTCATTTTTGCTAATAACAGCTGACAGTATCATTAGGAAGAAGCTGCCAGTGTGACCACCATTTAAAGCTAAGAAGCTGCCAGTGTGAGTTTTAGTAGCTTTTTTTTTGTTTGTCATCTGCCATATGCCATATTAAAAAAACTACTTGTCTTCCTGACATGAAGATGGAGCAGACAGAGAAGCATGCAATTTTGACCGGTATTGAATATAAGCTGATAGGTGCAAGGTGGAAAAGTAAGGATCAATAAACGACTCGAGCAAGAATTCATGAGTTACCACTTTTGAAATAAGTGACAAGTCTTTTGTTGTGGTTAAAGCCAGTTAAATTGATCCACACACAGCAAAAGCCTCAGAACTTGTGTAATGGAGAAGGTTAGACACTATGGGTAAGCACCAAAACAGGACAAAGTTAGTGAAGAGATGCATGCCTTCATCAGCTGTATGGCAGTAGTAGTGGCAGATTAATTTATCTGTGATGGCAGAGATACAACGTCGTAATAACAACAATAATAATAACAAAAATAATAATGTTATGTATTGGGTAGGGAAGTGGTGGCAGAGGAGAAAGGAATTGTTGTATGGTCAGCTGAGGAATGATCTTTGGTCCACTCCTGTCCCCCCCTTCATGAGCAGCGGGACACTCGTAACTTAATATTGTGGATAATTTTATTAATTAAGTACTGTTGACTTCTTTTTAAAATATAGATTGTTATTAGGTTAGTTACTAAATAGTTTCACACTGTGCTGTATTATATATGTGATGGCCTTAACAGGCTCAGCAATAGCAACATTAAAGCATAATTATCATTATAAAAACAATGACCTCCCTTCTCTTTGGGATTGGGGGAAAGGGACTGGGGGGGGGGGGGGGGGGGGGGGGGGGGTAGACGGAGATATAACCGTTTGAGAAAAGTTATGATAACTTACCGAAGTATACGTCTTTGTTGCACGATGGACACTTGGGCATTTTCTATCACTGAAGAGGCTGTTCACCAACGTTGGAGTTTACAGAAAGGTGTGTGCGTCCGTAAAGCCTTTAAAATACATACCTGCGTAGTCACAGGATTTGCGTTAACGTTTAGGCACACGCCCAGATTATTTCTCCAGCCTCATACCCCCGCAGCAACATCTCACGAGATTTTAAAAAAAATGCGCGAGCCCCTAGGGAGTTGGAGGAAAATTTGATTGGCGGCCGAAGTGAGCCCCCAACGGGCAAAACCTCACGATCCATATATAACTCTCCAATGAACGTGGTAATCTGCGGAGTAGATTTCTTGAAGGTAGCTGCTCGGCTGAAGACATAAAAATTATTTAAAAAATAGGAACGGGACATTAGCCTAAGGAAGCTTCGGTGTAACGGTTCAAAAGTTCGGTATTTTGCGCATGCGCCATCGAGGTTACAATTTCAGACTGGTCTGAAATTGTATCGGACTGCTAATGTTCTAGTAGGATTATAGCGCTGTGGTTTACCATAATCTCATAAAGAATCTCCTAAAGACAAATATGTTTTCATGTCAACCCCTCTCTCCCACCACCACCAACAACAACAAACATATTATAGCTAGCTCACTCATTAAAAACAACCCAACATCAAAATTTTGTGCCCAGAATTGTAGAGAATCACGTTTAAGCACTTCAAACTGCTTTATAACATATTATTTGCATAAAAACAGAATGTTATCTTCCACAACTTGTTGTATACCTAAATTACTTTCCAGTGTCGCGGAATCGTTAGAATCCCTCACCACTCTACTTCATCTGCCCTCTTCTTTGCTGTCCATTCTTTCCATACGCTTCTTCAGCTGCTTCCTTGACCTAAAAAAAGCCTTTGATTCTGTCCCTCATGCACCCATACTACACCTTCTCTCAACTCTCCAATGTCCCCCTTGGCTCCTCAAATGGCTCCATTCTTATCTTTCATGCCGCTCTCAACAGGTGGTCATTTCTGGGTCCACCTCCTCCCCTCTTCCAGTTTCTTCTGGTGTCCCTCAAGGTTCAATCCTTGGACCCCTTCTCTTTATCATTTATATTAATGGAGTATGTAAAGTCCCTCTGTCTTCTTCCTGCAAGATTATTCTGTATGCTGATGATATCCTACTTTTCCAACCTGTTAACTCCCTTTCTGATTTCACCCTATTTCAACAAAATTTTGAAACTGTCTCCTCTTGGATCTCATCCAACTTTCTTACATTAAATTCTTCAAAATCTAAATGGATGTTTATAACTTACAAAGTCTCTCCTATCTTCAAAACTTTGCCCTCGCTCTACCTACTTGGTTCCTCTCTTGATTTAGTCTCCGAGTTGAAGTATCTGGGTGTTCTCTTATCTTCCACACTATCCCGCATATCCTTAAGTCTCGTCATCTCTTAGGCCTCTTATACCGACAATTTTATCATCACTCTGACTCCTCTTCTCTTCTGCATCTATACACCTCTCTAATAAGACCTCACCTTGAATACTGTTCTTTTCTATGGGACCCACAATATGCGCACCTCTCCATGTCTATCCAAAAAATACAATTCTTTGCATGCAAAATTTGTTCTAAAGACTGGTTCTCTGACTATTCCCTCTTACGTTCTAATCTAAAACTCCCTACACTCTCCTCTCGTCGTCTCAACTCTAAACTCATACTTCTCTTTAAGCTTTTGCATAATTACATTGACTTTCCAACCTCACTGCCTGCACATCAGCCTCCTCCACTTTACAACATTAGATCATACCACCCCCTCAACCTTACTTTCATTTTCCCTCGTACTCAGTCTTTTAATGTATCTTTTTTCCCTTCTGGTGGAATGCTCTTCCGAACAATATTAAGGAATCCCGTTCTCTTAGCTTATTTAAACATTACATACAAACAATTTCATAACATTCATAATGTATTTGTGTATTGTGTGCTCTTTGCATTAGCCAGTGGCTATTGAGCATGTATGAAAATTAAAAAAAATTTAAAAAAATATTGAAAAAATAATAAAATAAATAAAACCAGGTAAAGGAACGCCATCAGCAGGAACAGGAAGTCGTGCACACGGTGCAGGATGTCTTGCACACTACACCGACCAAATACTGCACACGGCACTATAAACGTCACACAGCAACAACCCACCGTACGAGTGCAAGTGCACACGCCGTCGAGTGTGCAACTGGAGGTTTTCTATAAAAAGCGACGGAGAAAGTCGTACTTCAAAAACTGAGGTTGGCGTCAACTCGTTAAGAAATTTGGCTCATCAATTCTACAAACTATCACTCACTTTCTCACGAAGTTTATCTGACATGGCTGATTCTGGAACTGCATGCTACAGTAAGTAACGAGTTATATTACGTAGTTAGTTAGTTTTAATATGCCCATGTCACGCATTCACCAACTCTGCAAATAAGGTCGATCATTCCTGATGTAGGCAACAATATTTAGGAAATTGGTTCAACAAATAATTCCTGGTTTTTCCAGTGGAAACTTGATGTTAAACTTGGTTTTATATTTTATAAACAGATCCAAACTGCCCTTGTGGACCCAACTGCAAGTGTGCTGCTGGCACATGTCCCTGCATTAAAGCGTGCCCTTGTTCACAGTCAGGTGGATGCAAGGGAGCAGACTGCGAATGTGGACCCAACTGCAAGTGTACTGCTGGAGCATGTCCCTGTGGTAAAGCGTGCACTTGTTCACAGCCAGGTGGATGCAAGGGAGCAGACTGCGTATGTGGAGCTAACTGCAAGTGTGCTGCTGGCACATGTCCCTGCATTAAAGCGTGCCCTTGTTCACAGTCAGGTGGATGCAAGGGAACAGACTGCGTATGTGGACCCAACTGCAAGTGTACTGCTGGAACATGTCCCTGTGGTAAAGCGTGCACTTGTTCACAGCCAGGTGGATGCAAGGGAGCAGACTGCAAATGTGGAGCCAACTGCAAGTGTACTGCTGGCACATGTCCCTGCATTAAAGCGTGCCCCTGTTCACAGCCAGGTGGAGGCAAGGGAGCAGACTGCGTATGTGGAGCCAACTGCAAGTGTACTGCTGGCACATGTCCCTGTGGTAAAGCGTGCCCCTGTTCACAGCCAGGTGGAGGCAAGGGAGCAGACTGCGTATGTGGAGCCAACTGCAAGTGTACTGCTGGCACATGTCCCTGTGGTAAAGCGTACCCTTGTTCAGAACCAAGTGAATGCAAGGGAGCAGACTGCAAATGTGGAGCCGACTGCAAGTGTACTGCTGGCACATGTCCTTGTGGTAAAGCGTGCCCTTGTTCACAGCCAGGTGGATGTAAGAGAGCAGACTGCAAATGTGGAGCCAACTGCAAGTGTACTGCTGGCACATGTCCCTGTACAAAGTGATAGAGAACACAATTTTTATATAGCCCATTGATGTGCAATTGATTCTTTATTGCTTGTGATAATTCAAAAAGAGATATTTGTTTTCCGACATGCAATGCTCGTCAGTGGCTTTTATGCAAGGGGGACGATGCAAATTGGGTTTATAAAATTAATTAAAGGTGGGACAGACTTGTGAAATTTTTTTTATGGGAGAGGAACTCTGTCTCCAATGCTGTCCAATGCACTCCTTGAAAGGAATTCTGAATCGGAGTACAGCGAAAAATCATCTTTTGAAAACAATGTGCTTTGGGAGATTTAGCATATCATTTATCTTTGATTCAGTGTAGTGTAGCCATAGGGAGGTGATTTTCTTTTATTTTTTTGTCCTTGTTAAAAAATACCGAATAGCTGCATGCTTTTCTGCACATAGAGAATGTTGGTTAGCCATTTAATCAGAGTGAAATAATAAATGCACAAATGAGAAAAAGCTGCTATATAATAATGCACTAAACAATTGAGATTCAGATTGAAATAATAAGCTAAGGGGGGACTATACCTCAAAACCACAAAAGAGTTGTACCTATTTCTAATTGCCATAACTTTTTTTCTCTTTCGTCTATACAGGTAAATATGGTACCAAAGTCTTTGTTATTCTGTGAGTGTTTTTATAAAATGTTAAATATCTCTATAGACAAATTTTCTCAGAAGATACATGCAGAAACATCGAGGTAACTCCAAGATATTTGTGGCAGACCTAGCTGCCTAACGATTTGAAGTCAAGTACTCATAATTGGTGTGTGGCTTGCTAAGGAATGTCTCAGTGATTTTCATGGACCAAAGTTACCATATGTAGTCATGTTGATTAGTTACACACTACAGAGTCTGAAAAACTGGTAAAAACTAGAGGTTACCTCTTCTAACCACCAACTCTTGGCAATCCTTGCAGTAAACAAAAATCTGATTCATGGAAATCACAGAGTACTAAAAGAGCTCTCAAATGACATACACAGGGGGGGGAAATGAGCAAACAGTTTTAAAGTTATGCTCGCCACAAAAAATATTTCCATTAATTGTGGGAATAAGCAGTCCAAGTTTGTAAAACGAAATGTTTGAGTTAGCAGTGAAATAACTTGACAAACTATGTTCTTTTACAAGTTTTAGCAATTGCCTGCCTGATATTTTTTTATATACTTCCATGACTTTCTTGAGTTTTTCTGTGCCTCTATCTACATGTAACAAAGAAAAATATGATGAAAATTGTTATAATTAGTACGAGATGTACATGTGGAACTTTCTTTACAGCTGAATGTTTGTACATGTCAAAGAAAAGTATGATGAAGTAGGTCCAACATAACTTAGAAATGAAGCATCCTATGTCTCTAAAACTTTGGAAATAGCAAGTAGATAGATGCAACAATAGTTTGAACTTAAAATATAATAATCATCATTTTTTCTTTTCTTTCCACAGGGCGTGTGTGTTGTGGGGGGACTGTATGTCAGCACCACCTAAGTATTATAAATCGCCATAACTTTTAATTGTAAACACTCTATGCAGGTAATTTTATTCCCTATTTCCTAATGATATGTTGAATGTCTGTGCAGGCATATTTTCTCGGAAGATCCATCAAGATCCCTAAAAATGTTGACCTAACTTGTCATAACTGCCCTAATTATCAAGACCAAAGTCCCAGATTTGGTCATCTGATAGAGGAGGCCCTAATCGGCAATAAATGAACAGATTATCAATAAATGTTGTGGTTTTTGAGTGGCAGGCCAACGCTTTGGGAACTGGAAAACACCAGGGAAAATCTCAAGCTTCACCACTTCAAATCACCATAACTTGCTAATACTTATAGTAACTAAAAAGTTGGCATGTACATTAAGCAGATAATTAGACGGGCTATCCAGTGATATAAAAATTATAATTGTTTAGTGAAGTGTAGGAAAGTTATGAGGTTTACGGCAAAAAAACAACAAGATTTTTTTGGTGAAAAAATGAGAAAAATATAGTTCAAGTTAGGGCAAATATCATGCAAGATGTGTTCTCTTTGTAGTTCTTGATCTGTTACATGGACAAAAAAACAGTTTGAAAGAAGAAGTAAAAAAAGAAGGGGGGGGAAAAAGTCTATTTTTTTGACTTTTTTTGACGTATAGCCCCCCACCCCCCCTTAATAGTCCCCCCCTTAATAAACAAAACAAAAAAAATTCCCAAGACCAAAAATAATTAACAACTAAACTAGCCCATCCCTACACAGACACTCCATTCGCCCTCTGAGCAGCCACCAAGCGATGCTCTAGAAGGTGCAAACAAAATGTTGAGATTTGGTGTGCACAAACATCAACTGACAATCATCAAAGACACTTGTTGATGTTTGCTATAGTGTGGTAGCAAAACGCACTGACCCTCCCCCAATACTTATTCCTGCTCCACACAGAGTGTGCACAGCAGATGACACCTTATATATCCTGACACACAAACTAACATACTGCTCACCTGTCTGGAGGCCCCACTTGATAAAAGATATTAACCTGATAGAGAGAGTCCAACGACGTGCAACGAAATTCATTTTGAATGACTATTCCATGAAGTATAAAGATCGTCTAATTGCTTTCAACATCCTGCCTATAATGATGTTGTTGGAGATATATGACATCACCTTCTTCATAAAGAACCTGCTTTGCATGCAAAATTTGTTCTAAAGACTGGTCCTCTGACTATTCCCTCTTACGTTCTAATCTAAAACTCCCTACACTCTCCTCTCGTCGTCTCAACTCTCAACTCATACTTCTCTTTAAGCTTTTGCATAATTACATTGACTTTCCAACCTCACTGCCTGCACATCAGCCTCCTCCACCTTACAACATTAGATCATACCACCCCCTCAACCTTACTTTCATTTTCCCTCGTACTCAGTCTTTTAATGTATCTTTTTCCCCTTCTGGTGGAATGCTCTTCCGAACAATATTAAGGAATCCCGTTCTCTTATATAGCTTATTTAAACATTACATACAATTTCATAACATTCATAATGTATTTGTGTATTGTGTGCTCTTTGCATTAGCCAGTGGCTATTGAGCATGTATAAAAAAAAAAAAAAATTAAAAAAAAATATTAAACAAATAATAAAATAAATAAAACCAGGTAAAGGAACGCAATCAGCAGGAACAGGAAGACGTGCACACGGTGCAGGATGTCTTGCACACTACACCGACCAAATACTGCACACGGCACTATAAACGTCACACAGCAACATTACTATGGACCCACCGTACGAGTGCAAGTGCACACGCCGTCGTGTGCAACTGGAGGTTTTCTATAAAAAGCGAGGGTACTTCAGGTTGGCGTCAACTCGTTAAGAAATTTGGCTCATCAATTCTACAAACTATCACTCACCTTCTCACGAAGTTTATCTAACATGGCTGATTCTGGAACTGCATGCTACAGTAAGTAATGAGTTATATTACGTAGTTAGTTAGTTTTAATATGCCCATGTCACGCATTCACCAACTCTGCAAATAAGGTGGATCATTCCTGATGTAGGCAACAATATTTAGAAAATTGGTTCAACAAATACTTCCTGGTTTTTCCAGTGCCCCCAAAACTGGAAACTTGATGTTAAATTTGGTTTTATATTTTATAAACAGATCCAAACTGCCCTTGTGGACCCAACTGCAAGTGTGCTGCTGGCACATGTCCCTGCATTAAAGCGTGCCCTTGTTCACAGTCAGGTGGATGCAAGGGAGCAGACTGCGAATGTGGACCCAACTGCAAGTGTACTGCTGGAACATGTCCCTGTGGTAAAGCGTGCACTTGTTCACAGCCAGGTGGATGCAAGGGAGCAGACTGCAAATGTGGAGCCAACTGCAAGTGTACCGCTGGCACATGTCCCTGTGGTAAAGCGTGCCCCTGTTCACAGCCAGGTGGATGCAAGGGAGCAGACTGCGAATGTGGAGCCAACTGCAAGTGTACTGCTGGAACATGTCCCTGTGGTAAAGCGTGCCCCTGTTCACAGCAGCCAGGTGGATGCAAGGGAGCAGACTGCAAATGTGGAGCCAACTGCAAGTGTACTGCTGGCACATGTCCCTGCGTTAAAGCGTGCCCCTGTTCACAGCCAGGTGGAGGCAAGGGAGCAGACTGCGTATGTGGAGCCAACTGCAAGTGTACTGCTGGCACATGTCCCTGTGGTAAAGCGTGCCCTTGTTCAGAACCAAGTGAATGCAAGGGAGCAGACTGCAAATGTGGAGCTGACTGCAAGTGTACTGCTGGCACATGTCCCTGTGGTAAAGCGTGCCCTTGTTCACAGCCAGGTGGATGTAAGAGAGCAGACTGCAAATGTGGAGCCAACTGCAAGTGTACTGCTGGCACATGTCCCTGTACAAAGTGATAGAGAACACAATTTTTATATAGCCCATTGATGTGCAATTGATTCTTTATTGCTTGTGATAATTCAAAAAGAGATATTTGTTTTCCGACATGCAATGCTCGTCAGTGGCTTTTATGCAAGGGGGACGATGCAAATTGGGTTTATAAAATTAATTAAAGGTGGGACAGACTTGTGAAAATTTTTTTATGGGAGAGGAACTCTGTCTCCAATGCTGTCCAATGCACTCCTTGAAAGGAATTCTGAATCGGAGTACAGCGAAAAATCATCTTTTGAAAACAATGTGCTTTGGGAGATTTAGCATATCATTTATCTTTGATTCAGTGTAGTGTAGCCATAGGGAGGTGATTTTCTTTTGTTTTTTTGTCCTTGTTAAAAAATACCGAATAGCTGCATGCTTTTCTGCACATAGAGAATGTTGGTTAGCCATTTAATCAGAGTGAAATAATAAATGCACAAATGAGAAAAAGCTGCTATATAATAATGCACTAAACAATTGAGATTCAGATTGAAATAATAAGCTAAGGGGGGACTATACCTCAAAACCACAAAAGAGTTGTACCTATTTCTAATTGCCATAACTTTTTTTCTCTTTCGTCTATACAGGTAAATATGGTACCAAAGTCTTTGTTATTCTGTGAGTGTTTTTATAAAATGTTAAATATCTCTATAGACAAATTTTCTCAGAAGATACATGCAGAAACATCGAGGTGACTCCAAGATATTTGTGGCAGACCTAGCTGCCTAACGATTTGAAGTCAAGTACTCATAATTGGTGTGTGGCTTGCTAAGGAATGTCTCAGTGATTTTCATGGACCAAAGTTACCATATGTAGTCATGTTGATTAGTTACACACTACAGAGTCTGAAAAACTGGTATCTAACCACCATCTCTTGGCAATCCTTGCAGTAAACAAAAATCTGATTCATGGAAATCACAGAGTACTAAAAGAGCTCTCAAATGACATACACAGGGGGGGAAATGAGCAAACAGTTTTAAAGTTATGCTCGCCACAAAAAATATTTCCATTAATTGTGGGAATAAGCAGTCCAAGTTTGTAAAACGAAATGTTTGAGTTAGTAGTGAAATAACTTGACAAACTATGTTCTTTTACAAGTTTTAGCAATTGCCTGCCTGATATTTTTTTTTATACTTCCATGACTTTCTTGAGTTTTTCTGTGCCTCTATCTACATGTAACAAAGAAAAATATGATGAAAATTGTTACAATTAGTACGAGATGTACATGTGGAACTTTCTTTACAGCTGAATGTTTGTACATGTCAAAGAAAAGTATGATGAAGTAGGTCCAACATAACTTAGAAATGAAGCATCCTATTGTCTCTAAAACTTTGGAAATAGCAAGTAGATAGATGCAACAATAGTTTGAACTTAAAATATAATCATCATAATTTTTTCTTTTCTTTCCACAGGGCGTGTGTGTTGTGGGGGGACTGTATGTCAGCACCACCTAAGTATTATAAATCGCCATAACTTTTAATTGTAAACACTCTATGCAGGTAATTTTATTCCCTATTTCCTAATGATATGTTGAATGTCTCTGCAGGCATATTTTCTGGGAAGATCCATCAAGATCCCTAAAAATGTTGACCTAACTTGTCATAACTGCCCTAATTATCAAGACCAAAGTCCCAGATTTGGTCAGCTGATAGAGGAGGCCCTAATCGGCAATACATGAACAGATTATCAATAAATGTTGTGGTTTTTGAGTGGCAGGCCAACGCTTTGGGAACTGGAAAACACCAGGGAAAATCTCAAGCTTCACCAATTCAAATCACCATAACTTGCTAATACTTATAGTAACTAAAAAGTTGGCATGTACATTAAGCAGATAATTAGACGAGCTATCCAGTGATATAAAAATTATAATTGTTTAGTGAAGTGTAGGAAAGTTATGAGGTTTACGGCAAAAAAACAACAAGATTTTTTTGGTGAAAAAATGAGAAAAATATAGTTCAAGTTAGGGCAAATATCATGCAAGATGTGTTCTCTTTGTAGTTCTTGATCTGTTACATGGACAAAAAAACAGTTTGAAAGAAGAAGTAAAAAAAGAAGGGGGGGAAAAAAGTCTTTTTTTTTTGACGTATAGCCCCCCACCCCCCCTTAATAGTCCCCCCTTAATAAACAAAACAAAAAAAATTCCCAAGACCAAAAATAATTAACAACTAAACTAGCCCATCCCTACACAGACACTCCATTAGCCCTCTGAGCAGCCACCTCTAAAAGGTGCAAACAAAATGTTGAGATTTGGTGTGCACAAACATCAACTGACAATCATCAAAGACACTTGTTGATGTTTGCTATAGTGTGGTAGCAAAACGCACTGACCCTCCCCCAATACTTATTCCTGCTCCACACAGAGTGTGCACAGCAGATGACACCTTATATATCCTGACACACAAACTAACATACTGCTCACCTGTCTGGAGGCCCCACTTGATAAAAGATATTAACCTGATAGAGAGAGTCCAACGACGTGCAACGAAATTCATTTCGAATGACTATTCCATGAAGTATAAAGATCGTCTAATTGCTTTCAACATCCTGCCTATAATGATGTTGTTGGAGATATATGACATCACCTTCTTCATAAAGAACCTGCTTTGCATGCAAAATTTGTTCTAAAGACTGGTCCTCTGACTATTCCCTCTTACGTTCTAATCTAAAACTCCCTACACTCTCCTCTCGTCGTCTCAACTCTCAACTCATACTTCTCTTTAAGCTTTTGCATAATTACATTGACTTTCCAACCTCACTGCCTGCACATCAGCCTCCTCCACCTTACAACATTAGATCATACCACCCCCTCAACCTTACTTTCATTTTCCCTCGTACTCAGTCTTTTAATGTATCTTTTTTCCCTTCTGGTGGAATGCTCTTCCGAACAATATTAAGGAATCCCGTTCTCTTATATAGCTTATTTAAACATTACATACAAACAATTTCATAACATTCATAATGTATTTGTGTATTGTGTGCTCTTTGCATTAGCCAGTGGCTATTGAGCATGTATAAAAATAAAAATAAATTAAAAAAAAATATTTAAAAAATTATAAAATAAATAAAACCAGGTAAAGGAACGCAATCAGCAGGAACAGGAAGACGTGCACACGGTGCAGGATGTCTTGCACACTACACCGACCAAATACTGCACACGGCACTATAAACGTCACACAGCAACATTACTATGGACCCACCGTACGAGTGCAAGTGCACACGCCGTCGTGTGCAACTGGAGGTTTTCTATAAAAAGCGAGGGTACTTCAGGTTGGCGTCAACTCGTTAAGAAATTTGGCTCATCAATTCTACAAACTATCACTCACCTTCTCACGAAGTTTATCTAACATGGCTGATTCTGGAACTGCATGCTACAGTAAGTAATGAGTTATATTACGTAGTTAGTTAGTTTTAATATGCCCATGTCACGCATTCACCAACTGCAAATAAGGTGGATCATTCCTGATGTAGGCAACAATATTTAGAAAATTGGTTCAACAAATACTTCCTGGTTTTTCCAGTGCCAAAAAACTGGAAACTTGATGTTAAATTTGGTTTTATATTTTATAAACAGATCCAAACTGCCCTTGTGGACCCAACTGCAAGTGTGCTGCTGGCACATGTCCCTGCATTAAAGCGTGCCCTTGTTCACAGTCAGGTGGATGCAAGGGAGCAGACTGCAAATGTGGAGCCAACTGCAAGTGTACCGCTGGCACATGTCCCTGTGGTAAAGCGTGCCCTTGTTCACAGCCAGGTGGATGCAAGGGAGCAGACTGCGTATGTGGAGCCAACTGCAAGTGTACTGCTGGCACATGTCCCTGCGTTAAAGCGTGCCCCTGTTCACAGCCAGGTGGAGGCAAGGGAGCAGACTGCGTATGTGGAGCCAACTGCAAGTGTACTGCTGGCACATGTCCCTGTGGTAAAGCGTGCCCCTGTTCACAGCCAGGTGGATGCAAGGGAGCAGACTGCGAATGTGGAGCCAACTGCAAGTGTACTGCTGGCACATGTCCCTGTGGTAAAGCGTGCCCCTGTTCACAGCCAGGTGGATGCAAGGGAGCAGACTGCGAATGTGGAGCCAACTGCAAGTGTACTGCTGGAACATGTCCCTGTGGTAAAGCGTGCCCCTGTTCACAGCAGCCAGGTGGATGCAAGGGAGCAGACTGCAAATGTGGAGCCAACTGCAAGTGTACTGCTGGCACATGTCCCTGCGTTAAAGCGTGCCCCTGTTCACAGCCAGGTGGAGGCAAGGGAGCAGACTGCGTATGTGGAGCCAACTGCAAGTGTACTGCTGGCACATGTCCCTGTGGTAAAGCGTGCCCTTGTTCAGAACCAAGTGAATGCAAGGGAGCAGACTGCAAATGTGGAGCTGACTGCAAGTGTACTGCTGGCACATGTCCCTGTGGTAAAGCGTGCCCTTGTTCACAGCCAGGTGGATGTAAGAGAGCAGACTGCAAATGTGGAGCCAACTGCAAGTGTACTGCTGGCACATGTCCCTGTACAAAGTGATAGAGAACACAATTTTTATATAGCCCATTGATGTGCAATTGATTCTTTATTGCTTGTGATAATTCAAAAAGAGATATTTGTTTTCCGACATGCAATGCTCGTCAGTGGCTTTTATGCAAGGGGGACGATGCAAATTGGGTTTATAAAATTAATTAAAGGTGGGACAGACTTGTGAAAAAAATTTTATGGGAGAGGAACTCTGTCTCCAATGCTGTCCAATGCACTCCTTGAAAGGAATTCTGAATCGGAGTACAGCGAAAAATCATCTTTTGAAAACAATGTGCTTTGGGAGATTTAGCATATCATTTATCTTTGATTCAGTGTAGTGTAGCCATAGGGAGGTGATTTTCTTTTGTTTTTTTGTCCTTGTTAAAAAATACCGAATAGCTGCATGCTTTTCTGCACATAGAGAATGTTGGTTAGCCATTTAATCAGAGTGAAATAATAAATGCACAAATGAGAAAAAGCTGCTATATAATAATGCACTAAACAATTGAGATTCAGATTGAAATAATAAGCTAAGGGGGGACTATACCTCAAAACCACAAAAGAGTTGTACCTATTTCTAATTGCCATAACTTTTTTTCTCTTTCGTCTATACAGGTAAATATGGTACCAAAGTCTTTGTTATTCTGTGAGTGTTTTTATAAAATGTTAAATATCTCTATAGACAAATTTTCTCAGAAGATACATGCAGAAACATCGAGGTGACTCCAAGATATTTGTGGCAGACCTAGCTGCCTAACGATTTGAAGTCAAGTACTCATAATTGGTGTGTGGCTTGCTAAGGAATGTCTCAGTGATTTTCATGGACCAAAGTTACCATATGTAGTCATGTTGATTAGTTACACACTACAGAGTCTGAAAAACTGGTATCTAACCACCATCTCTTGGCAATCCTTGCAGTAAACAAAAATCTGATTCATGGAAATCACAGAGTACTAAAAGAGCTCTCAAATGACATACACAGGGGGGGAAATGAGCAAACAGTTTTAAAGTTATGCTCGCCACAAAAAATATTTCCATTAATTGTGGGAATAAGCAGTCCAAGTTTGTAAAACGAAATGTTTGAGTTAGTAGTGAAATAACTTGACAAACTATGTTCTTTTACAAGTTTTAGCAATTGCCTGCCTGATATTTTTTTTTATACTTCCATGACTTTCTTGAGTTTTTCTGTGCCTCTATCTACATGTAACAAAGAAATATATGATGAAAATTGTTACAATTAGTACGAGATGTACATGTGGAACTTTCTTTACAGCTGAATGTTTGTACATGTCAAAGAAAAGTATGATGAAGTAGGTCCAACATAACTTAGAAATGAAGCATCCTATTGTCTCTAAAACTTTGGAAATAGCAAGTAGATAGATGCAACAATAGTTTGAACTTAAAATATAATCATCATAATTTTTTCTTTTCTTTCCACAGGGCGTGTGTGTTGTGGGGGGACTGTATGTCAGCACCACCTAAGTATTATAAATCGCCATAACTTTTAATTGTAAACACTCTATGCAGGTAATTTTATTCCCTATTTCCTAATGATATGTTGAATGTCTCTGCAGGCATATTTTCTGGGAAGATCCATCAAGATCCCTAAAAATGTTGACCTAACTTGTCATAACTGCCCTAATTATCAAGACCAAAGTCCCAGATTTGGTCAGCTGATAGAGGAGGCCCTAATCGGCAATACATGAACAGATTATCAATAAATGTTGTGGTTTTTGAGTGGCAGGCCAACGCTTTGGGAACTGGAAAACACCAGGGAAAATCTCAAGCTTCACCAATTCAAATCACCATAACTTGCTAATACTTATAGTAACTAAAAAGTTGGCATGTACATTAAGCAGATAATTAGACGAGCTATCCAGTGATATAAAAATTATAATTGTTTAGTGAAGTGTAGGAAAGTTATGAGGTTTACGGCAAAAAAACAACAAGATTTTTTTGGTGAAAAAATGAGAAAAATATAGTTCAAGTTAGGGCAAATATCATGCAAGATGTGTTCTCTTTGTAGTTCTTGATCTGTTACATGGACAAAAAAACAGTTTGAAAGAAGAAGTAAAAAAAGAAGGGGGGGAAAAAAGTCTTTTTTTTTTGACGTATAGCCCCCCACCCCCCCTTAATAGTCCCCCCTTAATAAACAAAACAAAAAAAATTCCCAAGACCAAAAATAATTAACAACTAAACTAGCCCATCCCTACACAGACACTCCATTAGCCCTCTGAGCAGCCACCTCTAAAAGGTGCAAACAAAATGTTGAGATTTGGTGTGCACAAACATCAACTGACAATCATCAAAGACACTTGTTGATGTTTGCTATAGTGTGGTAGCAAAACGCACTGACCCTCCCCCAATACTTATTCCTGCTCCACACAGAGTGTGCACAGCAGATGACACCTTATATATCCTGACACACAAACTAACATACTGCTCACCTGTCTGGAGGCCCCACTTGATAAAAGATATTAACCTGATAGAGAGAGTCCAACGACGTGCAACGAAATTCATTTCGAATGACTATTCCATGAAGTATAAAGATCGTCTAATTGCTTTCAACATCCTGCCTATAATGATGTTGTTGGAGATATATGACATCACCTTCTTCATAAAGAACCTGCTTTGCATGCAAAATTTGTTCTAAAGACTGGTCCTCTGACTATTCCCTCTTACGTTCTAATCTAAAACTCCCTACACTCTCCTCTCGTCGTCTCAACTCTCAACTCATACTTCTCTTTAAGCTTTTGCATAATTACATTGACTTTCCAACCTCACTGCCTGCACATCAGCCTCCTCCACCTTACAACATTAGATCATACCACCCCCTCAACCTTACTTTCATTTTCCCTCGTACTCAGTCTTTTAATGTATCTTTTTTCCCTTCTGGTGGAATGCTCTTCCGAACAATATTAAGGAATCCCGTTCTCTTATATAGCTTATTTAAACATTACATACAAACAATTTCATAACATTCATAATGTATTTGTGTATTGTGTGCTCTTTGCATTAGCCAGTGGCTATTGAGCATGTATAAAAATAAAAATAAATTAAAAAAAAATATTTAAATTTTTTATAAAATAAATAAAACCAGGTAAAGGAACGCAATCAGCAGGAACAGGAAGACGTGCACACGGTGCAGGATGTCTTGCACACTACACCGACCAAATACTGCACACGGCACTATAAACGTCACACAGCAACATTACTATGGACCCACCGTACGAGTGCAAGTGCACACGCCGTCGTGTGCAACTGGAGGTTTTCTATAAAAAGCGAGGGTACTTCAGGTTGGCGTCAACTCGTTAAGAAATTTGGCTCATCAATTCTACAAACTATCACTCACCTTCTCACGAAGTTTATCTAACATGGCTGATTCTGGAACTGCATGCTACAGTAAGTAATGAGTTATATTACGTAGTTAGTTAGTTTTAATATGCCCATGTCACGCATTCACCAACTGCAAATAAGGTGGATCATTCCTGATGTAGGCAACAATATTTAGAAAATTGGTTCAACAAATACTTCCTGGTTTTTCCAGTGCCAAAAAACTGGAAACTTGATGTTAAATTTGGTTTTATATTTTATAAACAGATCCAAACTGCCCTTGTGGACCCAACTGCAAGTGTGCTGCTGGCACATGTCCCTGCATTAAAGCGTGCCCTTGTTCACAGTCAGGTGGATGCAAGGGAGCAGACTGCGAATGTGGAGCCAACTGCAAGTGTACTGCTGGCACATGTCCCTGTGGTAAAGCGTGCCCCTGTTCACAGCCAGGTGGATGCAAGGGAGCAGACTGCGTATGTGGAGCCAACTGCAAGTGTACTGCTGGAACATGTCCCTGTGGTAAAGCGTGCCCCTGTTCACAGCAGCCAGGTGGATGCAAGGGAGCAGTCTGCAAATGTGGAGCCAACTGCAAGTGTACTGCTGGCACATGTCCCTGCGTTAAAGCGTGCCCCTGTTCACAGCCAGGTGGAGGCAAGGGAGCAGACTGCGTATGTGGAGCCAACTGCAAGTGTACTGCTGGCACATGTCCCTGTGGTAAAGCGTGCCCTTGTTCAGAACCAAGTGAATGCAAGGGAGCAGACTGCAAATGTGGAGCTGACTGCAAGTGTACTGCTGGCACATGTCCCTGTGGTAAAGCGTGCCCTTGTTCACAGCCAGGTGGATGTAAGAGAGCAGACTGCAAATGTGGAGCCAACTGCAAGTGTACTGCTGGCACATGTCCCTGTACAAAGTGATAGAGAACACAATTTTTATATAGCCCATTGATGTGCAATTGATTCTTTATTGCTTGTGATAATTCAAAAAGAGATATTTGTTTTCCGACATGCAATGCTCGTCAGTGGCTTTTATGCAAGGGGGACGATGCAAATTGGGTTTATAAAATTAATTAAAGGTGGGACAGACTTGTGAAAAATTTTTTATGGGAGAGGAACTCTGTCTCCAATGCTGTCCAATGCACTCCTTGAAAGGAATTCTGAATCGGAGTACAGCGAAAAATCATCTTTTGAAAACAATGTGCTTTGGGAGATTTAGCATATCATTTATCTTTGATTCAGTGTAGTGTAGCCATAGGGAGGTGATTTTCTTTTATTTTTTTGTCCTTGTTAAAAAATACCGAATAGCTGCATGCTTTTCTGCACATAGAGAATGTTGGTTAGCCATTTAATCAGAGTGAAATAATAAATGCACAAATGAGAAAAAGCTGCTATATAATAATGCACTAAACAATTGAGATTCAGATTGAAATAATAAGCTAAGGGGGGACTATACCTCAAAACCACAAAAGAGTTGTACCTATTTCTAATTGCCATACCTTTTTTTCTCTTTCGTCTATACAGGTAATTATGGTACCAAAGTCTTTGTTATTCTGTGTATGTTTTTATAAAATGTTAAATATCTCTATAGACAAATTTTCTCAGAAGATACATGCAGAAACATCGAGGTGACTCCAAGATATTTGTGGCAGACCTAGCTGCCTAACGATTTGAAGTCAAGTACTCATAATTGGTGTGTGGCTTGCTAAGGAATGTCTCAGTGATTTTCATGGACCAAAGTTACCATATGTAGTCATGTTGATTAGTTACACACTACAGAGTCTGAAAAACTGGTAAAAACTAGAGGTTACCTCTTCTAACCACCAACTCTTGGCAATCCTTGCAGTAAACAAAAATCTGATTCATGGAAATCACAGAGTACTAAAAGAGCTCTCAAATGACATACACAGGGGGGGAAATGAGCAAACAGTTTTAAAGTTATGCTCGCCACAAAAAATATTTCCATTAATTGTGGGAATAAGCAGTCCAAGTTTGTAAAACGAAATGTTTGAGTTAGCAGTGAAATAACTTGACAAACTATGTTCTTTTACAAGTTTTAGCAATTGCCTGCCTGATATTTTTTTAATATACTTCCATGACTTTCTTGAGTTTTTCTGTGCCTCTATCTACATGTAACAAAGAAAAATATGATGAAAATTGTTATAATTAGTATGAGATGTACATGTGGAACTTTCTTTACAGCTGAATGTTTGTACATGTCAAAGAAAAGTATGATGAAGTAGGTCCAACATAACTTAGAAATGAAGCATCCTATTGTCTCTAAAACTTTGGAAATAGCAAGTAGATAGATGCAACAATAGTTTGAACTTAAAATATAATAATCATAATTTTTTCTTTTCTTTCCACAGGGCGTGTGTGTTGTGGGGGGACTGTATGTCAGCACCACCTAAGTATTATAAATCGCCATAACTTTTAATTGTAAACACTCTATGCAGGTAATTTTATTCCCTATTTCCTAATGATATGTTGAATGTCTCTGCAGGCATATTTTCTCGGAAGATCCATCAAGATCCCTAAAAATGTTGACCTAACTTGTCATAACTGCCCTAATTATCAAGACCAAAGTCCCAGATTTGGTCAGCTGATAGAGGAGGCCCTAATCGGCAATACATGAACAGATTATCAATAAATGTTGTGGTTTTTGAGTGGCAGGCCAACGCTTTGGGAACTGGAAAACACCAGGGAAAATCTCAAGCTTCACCAATTCAAATCACCATAACTTGCTAATACTTATAGTAACTAAAAAGTTGGCATGTATATTAAGCAGATAATTAGACGAGCTATCCAGTGATATAAAAATTATAATTGTTTAGTGAAGTGTAGGAAAGTTATGAGGTTTACGGCAAAAAAAAAACAAGATTTTTTTGGTGAAAAAATGAGAAAAATATAGTTCAAGTTAGGGCAAATATCATGCAAGATGTGTTCTCTTTGTAGTTCTTGATCTGTTACATGGACAAAAAAACAGTTTGAAAGAAGAAGTAAAAAAAGAAGGGGGGGGGAAAAGTCTATTTTTTTGACGTATAGCCCCCCACCCCCCCTTAATAGCCCCCCCCCTTAATAAACAAAACAAAAAAAAATCCCAAGACCAAAAATAATTAACAACTAAACTAGCCTATCCCTACACAGACACTCCATTCGCCCTCTGAGCAGCCACCTCTAAATGGTGCAAACAAAATGTTGAGATTTGGTGTGCACAAACATCAACTGACAATCATCAAAGACACTTGTTGATGTTTGCTATAGTGTGGTAGCAAAACGCACTGACCCTCCCCCAATACTTATTCCTGCTCCACACAGAGTGTGCACAGCAGATGACACCTTATATATCCTGACACACAAACTAACATACTGCTCACCTGTCTGGAGGCCCCACTTGATAAAAGATATTAACCTGATAGAGAGAGTCCAACGACGTGCAACGAAATTCATTTTGAATGACTATTCCATGAAGTATAAAGATCGTCTAATTGCTTTCAACATCCTGCCTATAATGATATTGTTGGAGATATAATGACATCACCTTCTTCATAAAGAACCTGCTTTGCATGCAAAATTTGTTCTAAAGACTGGTCCTCTGACTATTCCCTCTTATGTTCTAATCTAAAACTCCCTACACTCTCCTCTCGTCGTCTCAACTCTCAACTCATACTTCTCTTTAAGCTTTTGCATAATTACATTGACTTTCCAACCTCACTGCCTGCACATCAGCCTCCTCCACCTTACAACATTAGATCATACCACCCCCTCAACCTTACTTTCATTTTCCCTCGTACTGAGTCTTTTAATGTATCTTTTTTCCCTTCTGGTGGAATGCTCTTCCGAACAATATTAAGGAATCCCGTTCTCTTATATAGCTTATTTAAACATTACATACAAACAATTTCATAACATTCATAATGTATTTGTGTATTGTGTGCTCTTTGCATTAGCCAGTGGCTATTGAGCATGTATAAAAATAAAAATAAATTAAAAAAAAATATTAAAAAAATAATAAAATAAATAAAACCAGGTAAAGGAACGCAATCAGCAGGAACAGGAAGACGTGCACACGGTGCAGGATGTCTTGCACACTACACCGACCAAATACTGCACACGGCACTATAAACGTCACACAGCAACATTACTATGGACCCACCGTACGAGTGCAAGTGCACACGCCGTCGTGTGCAACTGGAGGTTTTCTATAAAAAGCGAGGGTACTTCAGGTTGGCGTCAACTCGTTAAGAAATTTGGCTCATCAATTCTACAAACTATCACTCACCTTCTCACGAAGTTTATCTAACATGGCTGATTCTGGAACTGCATGCTACAGTAAGTAATGAGTTATATTACGTAGTTAGTTAGTTTTAATATGCCCATGTCACGCATTCACCAACTCTGCAAATAAGGTGGATCATTCCTGATGTAGGCAACAATATTTAGAAAATTGGTTCAACAAATACTTCCTGGTTTTTCCAGTGCCAAAAAACTGGAAACTTGATGTTAAATTTGGTTTTATATTTTATAAACAGATCCAAACTGCCCTTGTGGACCCAACTGCAAGTGTGCTGCTGGCACATGTCCCTGCATTAAAGCGTGCCCTTGTTCACAGTCAGGTGGATGCAAGGGAGCAGACTGCGAATGTGGACCCAACTGCAAGTGTACTGCTGGAACATGTCCCTGTGGGTAAAGTGTGCACATGTTCACAGCCAGGTGGATGCAAGGGAGCAGACTGCAAATGTGGAGCCAACTGCAAGTGTACCGCTGGCACATGTCCCTGTGGTAAAGCGTGCCCTTGTTCACAGCCAGGTGGATGCAAGGGAGCAGACTGCGTATGTGGAGCCAACTGCAAGTGTACTGCTGGCACATGTCCCTGCGTTAAAGCGTGCCCCTGTTCACAGCCAGGTGGAGGCAAGGGAGCAGACTGCGTATGTGGAGCCAACTGCAAGTGTACTGCTGGCACATGTCCCTGTGGTAAAGCGTGCCCCTGTTCACAGCCAGGTGGATGCAAGGGAGCAGACTGCAAATGTGGAGCCAACTGCAAGTGTACTGCGCAAGTGTACTGCTGGAACATGTCCCTGTGGTAAAGCGTGCCCCTGTTCACAGCAGCCAGGTGGATGCAAGGGAGCAGACTGCAAATGTGGAGCCAACTGCAAGTGTACTGCTGGCACATGTCCCTGCGTTAAAGCGTGCCCCTGTTCACAGCCAGGTGGAGGCAAGGGAGCAGACTGCGTATGTGGAGCCAACTGCAAGTGTACTGCTGGCACATGTCCCTGTGGTAAAGCGTGCCCTTGTTCAGAACCAAGTGAATGCAAGGGAGCAGACTGCAAATGTGGAGCTGACTGCAAGTGTACTGCTGGCACATGTCCCTGTGGTAAAGCGTGCCCTTGTTCACAGCCAGGTGGATGTAAGAGAGCAGACTGCAAATGTGGAGCCAACTGCAAGTGTACTGCTGGCACATGTCCCTGCGTTAAAGCGTGCCCCTGTTCACAGCCAGGTGGAGGCAAGGGAGCAGACTGCGTATGTGGAGCCAACTGCAAGTGTACACGCACATGTCCCTGTGGTAAAGCGTGCCCTTGTTCAGAACCAAGTGAATGCAAGGGAGCAGACTGCAAATGTGGAGCTGACTGCAAGTGTACTGCTGGCACATGTCCCTGTGGTAAAGCGTGCCCTTGTTCACAGCCAGGTGGATGTAAGAGAGCAGACTGCAAATGTGGAGCCAACTGCAAGTGTACTGCTGGCACATGTCCCTGTACAAAGTGATAGAGAACACAATTTTTATATAGCCCATTGATGTGCAATTGATTCTTTATTGCTTGTGATAATTCAAAAAGAGATATTTGTTTTCCGACATGCAATGCTCGTCAGTGGCTTTTATGCAAGGGGGACGATGCAAATTGGGTTTATAAAATTAATTAAAGGTGGGACAGACTTGTGAAATTTTTTTTTATGGGAGAGGAACTCTGTCTCCAATGCTGTCCAATGCACTCCTTGAAAGGAATTCTGAATCGGAGTACAGCGAAAAATCATCTTTTGAAAACAATGTGCTTTGGGAGATTTAGCATATCATTTATCTTTGATTCATTATAGTGTAGCCATAGGGAGGTGATTTTCTTTAATTTTTTGGTCCTTGTTAAAAAATACCGAATAGCTGCATGCTTTTCTGCACATAGAGAATGTTGGTTAGCCATTTAATCAGAGTGAAATAATAAATGCACAAATGAGAAAAAGCTGCTATATAATAATGCACTAAACAATTGAGATTCAGATTGAAATAATAAGCTAAGGGGGGACTATACCTCAAAACCACAAAAGAGTTGTACCTATTTCTAATTGCCATACCTTTTTTTCTCTTTCGTCTATACAGGTAATTATGGTACCAAAGTCTTTGTTATTCTGTGTATGTTTTTATAAAATGTTAAATATCTCTATAGACAAATTTTCTCAGAAGATACATGCAGAAACATCGAGGTGACTCCAAGATATTTGTGGCAGACCTAGCTGCCTAACGATTTGAAGTCAAATACTCATAATTGGTGTGTGGCTTGCTAAGGAATGTCTCAGTGATTTTCATGGACCAAAGTTACCATATGTAGTCATGTTGATTAGTTACACACTACAGAGTCTGAAAAACTGGTAAAAACTAGAGGTTACCTCTTCTAACCACCAACTCTTGGCAATCCTTGCAGTAAACAAAAATCTGATTCATGGAAATCACAGAGTACTAAAAGAGCTCTCAAATGACATACACAGGGGGGGAAATGAGCAAACAGTTTTAAAGTTATGCTCGCCACAAAAAATATTTCCATTAATTGTGGGAATAAGCAGTCCAAGTTTGTAAAACGAAATGTTTGAGTTAGCAGTGAAATAACTTGACAAACTATGTTCTTTTACAAGTTTTAGCAATTGCCTGCCTGATATTTTTTTTAATACTTCCATGACTTTCTTGAGTTTTTCTGTGCCTCTATCTACATGTAACAAAGAAAAATATGATGAAAATTGTTATAATTAGTATGAGATGTACATGTGGAACTTTCTTTACAGCTGAATGTTTGTACATGTCAAAGAAAAGTATGATGAAGTAGGTCCAACATAACTTAGAAATGAAGCATCCTATTGTCTCTAAAACTTTGGAAATAGCAAGTAGATAGATGCAACAATAGTTTGAACTTAAAATATAATAATCATAATTTTTTCTTTTCTTTCCACAGGGCGTGTGTGTTGTGGGGGGACTGTATGTCAGCACCACCTAAGTATTATAAATCGCCATAACTTTTAATTGTAAACACTCTATGCAGGTAATTTTATTCCCTATTTCCTAATGATATGTTGAATGTCTCTGCAGGCATATTTTCTGGGAAGATCCATCAAGATCCCTAAAAATGTTGACCTAACTTGTCATAACTGCCCTAATTATCAAGACCAAAGTCCCAGATTTGGTCAGCTGATAGAGGAGGCCCTAATCGGCAATACATGAACAGATTATCAATAAATGTTGTGGTTTTTGAGTGGCAGGCCAACGCTTTGGGAACTGGAAAACACCAGGGAAAATCTCAAGCTTCACCAATTCAAATCACCATAACTTGCTAATACTTATAGTAACTAAAAAGTTGGCATGTATATTAAGCAGATAATTAGACGAGCTATCCAGTGATATAAAAATTATAATTGTTTAGTGAAGTGTAGGAAAGTTATGAGGTTTACGGCAAAAAAACAACAAGATTTTTTTGGTGAAAAAATGAGAAAAATATAGTTCAAGTTAGGGCAAATATCATGCAAGATGTGTTCTCTTTGTAGTTCTTGATCTGTTACATGGACAAAAAAACAGTTTGAAAGAAGAAGTAAAAAAAGAAGGGGGGGGGGGGGGGGGAAAGTCTATTTTTTGACGTATATATAGTCCCCCCCTTAATAGTCCCCCCCCCCCCCTTAATAAACAAAACAAAAAAAATTCCCAAGACAAAAATAATTAACAACTAAACTAGCCCATCCCTACACAGACACTCCATTAGCCCTCTGAGCAGCCTCCAAGCGATGCTCTAGAAGGTGCAAACAAAATGTTGAGATTTGGTGTGCACAAACATCAACTGACAATCATCAAAGACACTTGTTGATGTTTGCTATAGTGTGGTAGCAAAACGCACTGACCCTCCCCCAATACTTATTCCTGCTCCACACAGAGTGTGCACAGCAGATGACACCTTATATATCCTGACACACAAACTAACATACTGCTCACCTGTCTGGAGGCCCCACTTGATAAAAGATATTAACCTGATAGAGAGAGTCCAACGACGTGCAACGAAATTCATTTCGAATGACTATTCCATGAAGTATAAAGATCGTCTAATTGCTTTCAACATCCTGCCTATAATGATGTTGTTGGAGATATATGACATCACCTTCTTCATAAAGAACCTGCTTTGCATGCAAAATTTGTTCTAAAGACTGGTCCTCTGACTATTCCCTCTTACGTTCTAATCTAAAACTCCCTACACTCTCCTCTCGTCGTCTCAACTCTCAACTCATACTTCTCTTTAAGCTTTTGCATAATTACATTGACTTTCCAACCTCACTGCCTGCACATCAGCCTCCTCCACCTTACAACATTAGATCATACCACCCCCTCAACCTTACTTTCATTTTCCCTCGTACTCAGTCTTTTAATGTATCTTTTTCCCCTTCTGGTGGAATGCTCTTCCGAACAATATTAAGGAATCCCGTTCTCTTATATAGCTTATTTAAACATTACATACAAACAATTTCATAACATTCATAATGTATTTGTGTATTGTGTGCTCTTTGCATTAGCCAGTGGGTATTGAGCATGTATAAAAATAAAAATAAATTAAAAAAAAATATTTAAAAAATTATAAAATAAATAAAACCAGGTAAAGGAACGCAATCAGCAGGAACAGGAAGACGTGCACACGGTGCAGGATGTCTTGCACACTACACCGACCAAATACTGCACACGGCACTATAAACGTCACACAGCAACATTACTATGGACCCACCGTACGAGTGCAAGTGCACACGCCGTCGTGTGCAACTGGAGGTTTTCTATAAAAAGCGAGGGTACTTCAGGTTGGCGTCAACTCGTTAAGAAATTTGGCTCATCAATTCTACAAACTATCACTCACCTTCTCACGAAGTTTATCTAACATGGCTGATTCTGGAACTGCATGCTACAGTAAGTAATGAGTTATATTACGTAGTTAGTTAGTTTTAATATGCCCATGTCACGCATTCACCAACTCTGCAAATAAGGTGGATCATTCCTGATGTAGGCAACAATATTTAGAAAATTGGTTCAACAAATACTTCCTGGTTTTTCCAGTGCCAAAAAACTGGAAACTTGATGTTAAATTTGGTTTTATATTTTATAAACAGATCCAAACTGCCCTTGTGGACCCAACTGCAAGTGTGCTGCTGGCACATGTCCCTGCATTAAAGCGTGCCCTTGTTCACAGTCAGGTGGATGCAAGGGAGCAGACTGCGAATGTGGACCCAACTGCAAGTGTACTGCTGGAACATGTCCCTGTGGTAAAGTGTGCACATGTTCACAGCCAGGTGGATGCAAGGGAGCAGACTGCGAATGTGGAGCCAACTGCAAGTGTACCGCTGGCACATGTCCCTGTGGTAAAGCGTGCCCTTGTTCACAGCCAGGTGGATGCAAGGGAGCAGACTGCAAATGTGGAGCCAACTGCAAGTGTACCGCTGGCACATGTCCCTGTGGTAAAGCGTGCCCTTGTTCACAGCCAGGTGGATGCAAGGGAGCAGACTGCGTATGTGGAGCCAACTGCAAGTGTACTGCTGGCACATGTCCCTGCGTTAAAGCGTGCCCCTGTTCACAGCCAGGTGGAGGCAAGGGAGCAGACTGCGTATGTGGAGCCAACTGCAAGTGTACTGCTGGCACATGTCCCTGTGGTAAAGCGTGCCCCTGTTCACAGCCAGGTGGATGCAAGGGAGCAGACTGCAAATGTGGAGCCAACTGCAAGTGTACTGCTGGCACATGTCCCTGTGGTAAAGCGTGCCCCTGTTCACAGTCAGGTGGATGCAAGGGAGCAGACTGCGAATGTGGACCCAACTGCAAGTGTACTGCTGGAACATGTCCCTGTGGTAAAGCGTGCACTTGTTCACAGCCAGGTGGATGCAAGGGAGCAGACTGCGAATGTGGAGCCAACTGCAAGTGTACCGCTGGCACATGTCCCTGTGGTAAAGCGTGCCCTTGTTCACAGCCAGGTGGATGCAAGGGAGCAGACTGCGTATGTGGAGCCAACTGCAAGTGTACTGCTGGCACATGTCCCTGCGTTAAAGCGTGCCCCTGTTCACAGCCAGGTGGAGGCAAGGGAGCAGACTGCGTATGTGGAGCCAACTGCAAGTGTACTGCTGGCACATGTCCCTGTGGTAAAGCGTGCCCCTGTTCACAGCCAGGTGGATGCAAGGGAGCAGACTGCGTATGTGGAGCCAACTGCAAGTGTACTGCTGGCACATGTCCCTGTGGTAAAGCGTGCCCCTGTTCACAGCCAGGTGGATGCAAGGGAGCAGACTGCGAATGTGGAGCCAACTGCAAGTGTACTGCTGGAACATGTCCCTGTGGTAAAGCGTGCCCCTGTTCACAGCAGCCAGGTGGATGCAAGGGAGCAGACTGCAAATGTGGAGCCAACTGCAAGTGTACTGCTGGCACATGTCCCTGCGTTAAAGCGTGCCCCTGTTCACAGCCAGGTGGAGGCAAGGGAGCAGACTGCGTATGTGGAGCCAACTGCAAGTGTACTGCTGGCACATGTCCCTGTGGTAAAGCGTGCCCTTGTTCAGAACCAAGTGAATGCAAGGGAGCAGACTGCAAATGTGGAGCTGACTGCAAGTGTACTGCTGGCACATGTCCCTGTGGTAAAGCGTGCCCTTGTTCACAGCCAGGTGGATGTAAGAGAGCAGACTGCAAATGTGGAGCCAACTGCAAGTGTACTGCTGGCACATGTCCCTGTACAAAGTGATAGAGAACACAATTTTTATATAGCCCATTGATGTGCAATTGATTCTTTATTGCTTGTGATAATTCAAAAAGAGATATTTGTTTTCCGACATGCAATGCTCGTCAGTGGCTTTTATGCAAGGGGGACGATGCAAATTGGGTTTATAAAATTAATTAAAGGTGGGACAGACTTGTGAAAAATTTTTTATGGGAGAGGAACTCTGTCTCCAATGCTGTCCAATGCACTCCTTGAAAGGAATTCTGAATCGGAGTACAGCGAAAAATCATCTTTTGAAAACAATGTGCTTTGGGAGATTTAGCATATCATTTATCTTTGATTCAGTGTAGTGTAGCCATAGGGAGGTGATTTTCTTTTGTTTTTTTGTCCTTGTTAAAAAGTACCGAATAGCTGCATGCTTTTCTGCACATAGAGAATGTTGGTTAGCCATTTAATCAGAGTGAAATAATAAATGCACAAATGAGAAAAAGCTGCTATATAATAATGCACTAAACAATTGAGATTCAGATTGAAATAATAATAAGCTAAGGGGGGACTATACCTCAAAACTACAAAAGAGTTGTACCTATTTCTAATTGCCATAACTTTTTTTCTCTTTCGTCTATACAGGTAAATATGGTACCAAAGTCTTTGTTATTCTGTGAGTGTTTTTATAAAATGTTAAATATCTCTATAGACAAATTTTCTCAGAAGATACATGCAGAAACATCGAGGTGACTCCAAGATATTTGTGGCAGACCTAGCTGCCTAACGATTTGAAGTCAAGTACTCATAATTGGTGTGGGGCTTGCTAAGGAATGTCTCAGTGATTTTCATGGACCAAAGTTACCATATGTAGTCATGTTGATTAGTTACACACTACAGAGTCTGAAAAACTGGTAAAAACTAGAGGTTACCTCTTCTAACCACCATCTCTTGGCAATCCTTGCAGTAAACAAAAATCTGATTCATGGAAATCACAGAGTACTAAAAGAGCTCTCAAATGACATACACAGGGGAGAAATGAGCAAACGGTTTTAAAGTTATGCTCGCCACAAAAAATATTTCCATTAATTGTGGGAATAAGCAGTCCAAGTTTGGAAAACGAAATGTTTGAGTTAGCAGTGAAATAACTTGACAAAATATGTTCTTTTACAAGTTTTAGCAATTGCCTGATCTGTTTTTTTTACTTCCATGACTTTCTTGAGTTTTTCTGTGCCTCTATCTACATGTAACAAAGAAATATATGATGAAAATTGTTATAATTAGTACGAGATGTACATGTGGAACTTTCTTTACAGCTGAATGTTTGTACATGTCAAAGAAAAGTATGATGAAGTAGGTCCAACATAACTTTGAAATGAAGCATCCTATGTCTCTAAAACTTTGGAAATAGCAAGTAGATAGATGCAACAATAGTTTGAACTTAAAATATAATCATCATAATTTTTTCTTTTCTTTCCATGTGTAGCCCCCCCCCCCACAGGGCGTGTGTGTTGTGGGGGGACTGTATGTCAGCACCACCTAAGTATTATAAATCGCCATAACTTTTAATTGTAAACACTCTATGCAGGTAATTTTATTCCCTATTTCCTAATGATATGTTGAATGTCTCTGCAGACATATTTTCTCGGAAGAACCATCAAGATCCCTAAAAATGTTGACCTAACTTAGTCATAACTGCCCTAATTATCAAGACCAAAGTCCCAGATTTGGTCAGCTGATAGAGGAGACCCTAATCGGCAATACATGAACAGATTATCAATAAATGTTGTGGTTTTTGAGTGGCAGGCCAACGCTTTGGGAACTGGAAAACACCAGGGAAAATCCCAAGCTTCACCACTTCAAATCACCATAACTTGCTAATACTTATAGTAACTAAAAAGTTGGCACGTACATTAAGCAGATAATTAGACGAGCTATCCAGTGATATAAAAATTATAATTGTTTAGTGAAGTGTAGGAAAGTTATGAGGTTTACGGCAAATAAAACAAGATTTTTTTGGTGAAAAAATGAGAAAAATATAGTTCAAGTTAGGGCAAATATCATGCAAGATGTGTTCTCTTTGTAGTTCTTGATCTGTTACATGGACAAAAAAACAGTTTGAAAGAAGAAGTAAAAAAAGAAGGGGGGGGGGGGGGGGGGGGAAGTCTATTTTTTGACGTATATATAGTCCCCCCCTTAATAGTCCCCCCCCCTTAATAAACAAAACAAAACAAATTCCCAAGACAAAAATAATTAACAACTAAACTAGCCCATCCCTACACAGACACTCCATTAGCCCTCTGAGCAGCCTCCAAGCGATGCTCTAGAAGGTGCAAACAAAATGTTGAGATTTGGTGTGCACAAACATCAACTGACAATCATCAAAGACACTTGTTGATGTTTGCTATAGTGTGGTAGCAAAACGCACTGACCCTCCCCCAATACTTATTCCTGCTCCACACAGAGTGTGCACAGCAGATGACACCTTATATATCCTGACACACAAACTAACATACTGCTCACCTGTCTGGAGGCCCCACTTGATAAAAGATATTAACCTGATAGAGAGAGTCCAACGACGTGCAACGAAATTCATTTCGAATGACTATTCCATGAAGTATAAAGATCGTCTAATTGCTTTCAACATCCTGCCTATAATGATGTTGTTGGAGATATATGACATCACCTTCTTCATAAAGAACCTGCTTTGCATGCAAAATTTGTTCTAAAGACTGGTCCTCTGACTATTCCCTCTTACGTTCTAATCTAAAACTCCCTACACTCTCCTCTCGTCGTCTCAACTCTCAACTCATACTTCTCTTTAAGCTTTTGCATAATTACATTGACTTTCCAACCTCACTGCCTGCACATCAGCCTCCTCCACCTTACAACATTAGATCATACCACCCCCTCAACCTTACTTTCATTTTCCCTCGTACTCAGTCTTTTAATGTATCTTTTTTCCCTTCTGGTGGAATGCTCTTCCGAACAATATTAAGGAATCCCGTTCTCTTATATAGCTTATTTAAACATTACATACAAACAATTTCATAACATTCATAATGTATTTGTGTATTGTGTGCTCTTTGCATTAGCCAGTGGCTATTGAGCATGTATAAAAATAAAAATAAATTTTAAAAAAATATTTAAAAAATTATAAAATAAATAAAACCAGGTAAAGGAACGCAATCAGCAGGAACAGGAAGACGTGCACACGGTGCAGGATGTCTTGCACACTACACCGACCAAATACTGCACACGGCACTATAAACGTTACACAGCAACATTACTATGGACCCACCGTACGAGTGCAAGTGCACACGCCGTCGAGTGCAAGTGCACACGCCGTCGTGTGCAACTGGAGGTTTTCTATAAAAAGCGAGGGTACTTCAGGTTGGCGTCAACTCGTTAAGAAATTTGGCTCATCAATTCTACAAACTATCACTCACCTTCTCACGAAGTTTATCTAACATGGCTGATTCTGGAACTGCATGCTACAGTAAGTAATGAGTTATATTACGTAGTTAGTTAGTTTTAATATGCCCATGTCACGCATTCACCAACTCTGCAAATAAGGTGGATCATTCCTGATGTAGGCAACAATATTTAGAAAATTGGTTCAACAAATACTTCCTGGTTTTTCCAGTGCCAAAAAACTGGAAACTTGATGTTAAATTTGGTTTTATATTTTATAAACAGATCCAAACTGCCCTTGTGGACCCAACTGCAAGTGTGCTGCTGGCACATGTCCCTGCATTAAAGCGTGCCCTTGTTCACAGTCAGGTGGATGCAAGGGAGCAGACTGCGAATGTGGACCCAACTGCAAGTGTACTGCTGGAACATGTCCCTGTGGTAAAGTGTGCACATGTTCACAGCCAGGTGGATGCAAGGGAGCAGACTGCGAATGTGGAGCCAACTGCAAGTGTACCGCTGGCACATGTCCCTGTGGTAAAGCGTGCCCTTGTTCACAGCCAGGTGGATGCAAGGGAGCAGACTGCGAATGTGGAGCCAACTGCAAGTGTACTGCTGGCACATGTCCCTGTGGTAAAGCGTGCCCCTGTTCACAGCCAGGTGGATGCAAGGGAGCAGACTGCGAATGTGGAGCCAACTGCAAGTGTACTGCTGGAACATGTCCCTGTGGTAAAGCGTGCCCCTGTTCACAGCAGCCAGGTGGATGCAAGGGAGCAGACTGCAAATGTGGAGCCAACTGCAAGTGTACTGCTGGCACATGTCCCTGCGTTAAAGCGTGCCCCTGTTCACAGCCAGGTGGAGGCAAGGGAGCAGACTGCGTATGTGGAGCCAACTGCAAGTGTACTGCTGGCACATGTCCCTGTGGTAAAGCGTGCCCTTGTTCACAGCCAGGTGGATGTAAGAGAGCAGACTGCAAATGTGGAGCCAACTGCAAGTGTACTGCTGGCACATGTCCCTGTACAAAGTGATAGAGAACACAATTTTTATATAGCCCATTGATGTGCAATTGATTCTTTATTGCTTGTGATAATTCAAAAAGAGATATTTGTTTTCCGACATGCAATGCTCGTCAGTGGCTTTTATGCAAGGGGGACGATGCAAATTGGGTTTATAAAATTAATTAAAGGTGGGACAGACTTGTGAAAAAAAATTTATGGGAGAGGAACTCTGTCTCCAATGCTGTCCAATGCACTCCTTGAAAGGAATTCTGAATCGGAGTACAGCGAAAAATCATCTTTTGAAAACAATGTGCTTTGGGAGATTTAGCATATCATTTATCTTTGATTCAGTGTAGTGTAGCCATAGGGAGGTGATTTTCTTTTATTTTTTTGTCCTTGTTAAAAAATACCGAATAGCTGCATGCTTTTCTGCACATAGAGAATGTTGGTTAGCCATTTAATCAGAGTGAAATAATAAATGCACAAATGAGAAAAAGCTGCTATATAATAATGCACTAAACAATTGAGATTCAGATTGAAATAATAAGCTAAGGGGGGACTATACCTCAAAACCACAAAAGAGTTGTACCTATTTCTAATTGCCATACCTTTTTTTCTCTTTCGTCTATACAGGTAAATATGGTACCAAAGTCTTTGTTATTCTGTGAGTGTTTTTATAAAATGTTAAATATCTCTATAGACAAATTTTCTCAGAAGATACATGCAGAAACATCGAGGTGACTCCAAGATATTTGTGGCAGACCTAGCTGCCTAACGATTTGAAGTCAAGTACTCATAATTGGTGTGTGGCTTGCTAAGGAATATCTCAGTGATTTTCATGGACCAAAGTTACCATATGTAGTCATGTTGATTAGTTACACACTACAGAGTCTGAAAAACTGGTATCTAACCACCATCTCTTGGCAATCCTTGCAGTAAACAAAAATCTGATTCATGGAAATCACAGAGTACTAAAAGAGCTCTCAAATGACATACACAGGGGAGAAATGAGCAAACGGTTTTAAAGTTATGCTCGCCACAAAAAATATTTCCATTAATTGTGGGAATAAGCAGTCCAAGTTTGGAAAACGAAATGTTTGAGTTAGCAGTGAAATTGACAAAATATGTTCTTTTACAAGTTTTAGCAATTGCCTGATCTGTTTTTTTTACTTCCATGACTTTCTTGAGTTTTTCTGTGCCTCTATCTACATGTAACAAAGAAATATATGATGAAAATTGTTATAATTAGTACGAGATGTACATGTGGAACTTTCTTTACAGCTGAATGTTTGTACATGTCAAAGAAAAGTATGATGAAGTAGGTCCAACATAACTTTGAAATGAAGCATCCTATGTCTCTAAAACTTTGGAAATAGCAAGTAGATAGATGCAACAATAGTTTGAACTTAAAATATAATCATCATAATTTTTTCTTTTCTTTCCATGTGTAGCCCCTCCCCCACAGGGCGTGTGTGTTGTGGGGGGACTGTATGTCAGCACCACCTAAGTATTATAAATCGCCATAACTTTTAATTGTAAACACTCTATGCAGGTAATTTTATTCCCTATTTCCTAATGATATGTTGAATGTCTCTGCAGACATATTTTCTCGGAAGATTCATCAAGATCCCTAAAAATGTTGACCTAACTTAGTCATAACTGCCCTAATTATCAAGACCAAAGTCCCAGATTTGGTCAGCTGATAGAGGAGGCCCTAATCGGCAATACATGAACAGATTATCAATAAATGTTGTGGTTTTTGAGTGGCAGGCCAACGCTTTGGGAACTGGAAAACACCAGGGAAAATCCCAAGCTTCACTACTTCAAATCACCATAACTTGCTAATACTTATAGTAACTAAAAAGTTGGCACGTACATTAAGCAGATAATTAGACGAGCTATCCAGTGATATAAAAATTATAATTGTTTAGTGAAGTGTAGGAAAGTTATGAGGTTTACGGCAAATAAAACAAGATTTTTTTGGTGAAAAAATGAGAAAAATATAGTTCAAGTTAGGGCAAATATCATGCAAGATGTGTTCTCTTTGTAGTTCTTGATCTGTTACATGGACAAAAAAACAGTTTGAAAGAAGAAGTAAAAAAAGAAGGGGGGGGGGGGGGGGAAAGTCTATTTTTTTACGTATATATAGTCCCCCCCCTTAATAGTCCCCCCCCCCCCTTAATAAACAAAACAAAAAAAATTCCCAAGACAAAAATAATTAACAACTAAACTAGCCCATCCCTACACAGACACTCCATTCGCCCTCTGAGCAGCCACCTCTAAAAGGTGCAAACAAAATGTTGAGATTTGGTGTGCACAAACATCAACTGACAATCATCAAAGACACTTGTTGATGTTTGCTATAGTGTGGTAGCAAAACGCACTGACCCTCCCCCAATACTTATTCCTGCTCCACACAGAGTGTGCACAGCAGATGACACCTTATATATCCTGACACACAAACTAACATACTGCTCACCTGTCTGGAGGCCCCACTTGATAAAAGATATTAACCTGATAGAGAGAGTCCAACGACGTGCAACGAAATTCATTTTGAATGACTATTCCATGAAGTATAAAGATCGTCTAATTGCTTTCAACATCCTGCCTATAATGATGTTGTTGGAGATATATGACATCACCTTCTTCATAAAGAACCTGCTTTGCATGCAAAATTTGTTCTAAAGACTGGTCCTCTGACTATTCCCTCTTACATTCTAATCTAAAACTCCCTACACTCTCCTCTCGTCGTCTCAACTCTAAACTCATACTTCTCTTTAAGCTTTTGCATAATTACATTGACTTTCCAACCTCACTGCCTGCACATCAGCCTCCTCCACCTTACAACATTAGATCATACCACCCCCTCAACCTTACTTTCATTTTCCTTCGTACTCAGTCTTTTAATGTATCTTTTTCCCCTTCTGTCATTCGTAAGTGGAATGCTCTTCCAAACAATATTAAGGAATCCCGTTCTCTTAGCTTATTTAAACATTACATACAAACAATTTCATAACATTCATAATGTATTTCATGTGTTGTGTGTATTGTGTGCTCTTTGCATTAGCCAGTGGCTATTGAGCATGTATAAAATTAAAAAAATTATTAGGTTAGTTACTAAATAGTTTCACACTGTGCTGTATTATATATGTGATGGACTTAACAGGCTCAGCAATAGCAACATTAAATCATAAAAATTTAAAACAATTAAAATTAAAAAATTTCGGCACTTTCACACAGTCAAGGTGAAACCAGTCATGACACTGGTTACATTCAATCATAAACTTCTTGTTAGTGTATGGCTGATGACAGTGACAGAACACCTCAACTACTTCCTGTTGACAGAATATATTGTCCTGGAAAGGGTGACAGCTCTCCCTGTTTAAAGCATTCAGACAAGTGACAATGCATGAGTTCCTGGTCCCACAAACAATCCTGTGGTGAAACAGGCACAGAGCAGTTGCTGTAGATATTGCAAACAGCCCACAGTCTGAGCTACCCACTTGTCTCTGCATATAAGCCCACTTCAGTGTCATCTTTCTGTTTGATGGGTACAGCATGAAAGCAAGTTGTCGAAGGAACTTATTTTTGTATTACATGATGATCTTTGAACAGTTTAAGGAATCACACTGGTTCTTCAAGTTTCTGGCCTCATTCTTTGGAAGATAAGTTGGGAATTCTTTAGTTTGAAGGTAGTTTGAAGGTAAGTCGCAAGGATCTGGCTCTGTACGATCTCTCCTCTCTACCGATGGGACCTTCGCCTTTGGTGGAGACACAGCACGTCGGTGTTGCCGTCCGCATGCGCAGAATACCGAAATACATTTTGAGACTGGGTACAATCTCAGACCGTTAAAACGGTATGACGCCAAGTAATGAAGGTAAATTTATGCGCAAATAATTTTCAACGTGTAGCTAGCTAGTTTATCTTCTTAGATAGAGCTTATGCATGCTTTATGATTTAATGTTGCTATTGCTGAGCCTGTTAAGGCCATCACATATATAATACAGCACAGTGTGAAACTATTTAGTAACTAACCTAATAACAATCTATATTTTAAAAAGAAGTCAACAGTACTTAATTAATAAAATTATCCACAATATTAAGTTACGAGTGTCCCGCTGCTCAGGAAGGGGGGGACAGGAGTGGACCAAAGATCATTCAATTCCTTTCTCTTCTGCCACCACTTCCCTACCCAATACATAACACACTCACCCACCTCCTCCATCACTGCATCACTTACTCCCTCCACATCTTTCCCCAAAAGCAAGCCACCTTTCCATCCTTACTCACTCTTCTTAATTCATCCAGCCACTGTCTTGCCCCTGCAATTCTGCGTACCTCATCTATCAGAACCAGCCGATCCCTCTCAAATTCCCCGCATGTCACCAAGAAATGTTCCACATCCTCCCCTGCTCCACTATCACACATTATACACCTCTCATCCCTAACTATCCCACATCTCTTCTTATCCTCTAACAACCCAGCTGATGCAGTCCTCAGTCTAAATTGCAGCCGCACACCTTCCTGACCATGCATGGACCTCACATACCTCTCCACCCCTGCACCATTCTTTGCCGATTTATAATAATTCAGCGTACTTTTCCCGTCTACTTCCTCCTCCCAGTCCTTCTCATTTCTCACCTTCACTTTCCCCTTCCACTTGCGCACTGACCCAACCTCGTTGTTTATCTTGTACTTTCTCCTCAAGATCTCATATTCTTCCCACCATCCAATTCTTCCATCCTCTCGTAGTTTATTTACAACAACTTTAACCAATCTGCTCTGTTCCAACACCTCTAATCTCTTGCCAAACAAAACCTTCATCTCTTCCCTCCTCTCCTCTAGCTTCCTCCACCCCATATCTCCCCGTATTGCCACTCCTGCTACTGTATCACTTGCCCCCAACAGTCTCCTACCCACTCTCATCTGTGCTGACTCCAACTTCTTGCGAGCATTCCGTCCTCCTGTCCACCACACTTCGGCTGCATGCTCCATACTGGGTCTCGCTAGAAGCTCCCACACCATTCTTCCTCTGTCTACTTCCACCTGCCCATTCACTCTACTCATCCATATTACCTTTCCAACCCACTCTTCTGCCTTCTTTGCCATCTTCTCTAACTGAACATTACCCCTTAGCTTCCTATCAAACCATATTCCTAAGTACTTGAATTCTTTGAACTCTTCCAATATCTCCTCACCAATCCTCCAATGCACTTCTGATTCCTTCTTCCCTACTACCATGACCTTGCTCTTCTTGCTATTAAATTTCATCTTCCACCTTAACACATACGCCTGTACCACATCCAACATAGCTTGCAGTTCCACCCCTGAGTCAGCCAGAAGAACAACATCATCTGCATACATGAGTGCCCCACACCAGCAGCCTTCCACTTTGACTCCTAGCTCAGCTCTCTCCAATTCCTCTGCCATTCCTATCAGATATATATTGAAAAGAAGTGGAGACACAGACAAAGGACATCCCTGCCTAAGTCCATTCTCCGCAGTGAACCACCTTGACCTCCTTCCATTCAATACCACCGTCGTCTCCACCCCACTATACAATCCTACACATGTCCTCACAAGCTTCTCTTCTACTCCATACTGCCTCAACTTCTGCCACAACAGTCCCTCCCTCCACACACTGTCATATGCCTTACTTATATCCAGGAAAGCCAGATATGAAGCTTTTTTCTCGCTCTTCCTCACTTCACAAACTCCTCTTAACACCAACCACTGGTCTGAACATCTCCTCTCTCTCCTAAATCCTCCTTGTGCTTCCGTCAAAATCTCAAATGCTTTATTATAAGCAGCGTCTTATTTTCTAGAATACCTAATGAACAAGAACTAGTTCTTTTAGGGACTGGTCCGCACTAATGCCAGATAAAGCTTCTATACGCCATCTCCGAATGTTTCTATAGAAGAAGGAGCGTCACCAAAGTCGATCGTTAGCCTAACATGAAGATAGCTTTTGAGATCGAGAAGCCAAACGGTAACCTGTCAAAAAAATTATAACTTACATTTTAGATAGTGGTAAAATAATACATTTTCATAATCCTTCCTAAAATAACAAGCAGGCCACTGTACTGTACTGACCCAGTAGTTTTCCATGGATGCTCAGTTTGATTTTATCATTCTGGAAATGATGATGACTTCATCCTGCACTGGCCGAAGAGAGGTGTGTGAGTGTGCGTCTGTGTGGTGTGTGTGAGAGAGTGTCAGGACGACTGCCTGATAACAGCATAGCAGCCGGCACTGGGCTAAAGAAACGAATGTTAATTAGTTAACACTTCACATACGTGTTCTGTTCTGCTGCTAGTGTTACTACAACTATTGTTCAGTATTACACTAGAGGTCTGCGTAAGTTATCTTTTATCTTGTCAAGTCCAATCTTGTGTCCTAACAATGCATAGAGGCTCGCTTAGCCAGATATAGGCTAAACACCAGAAAGAACTGGCAGTGGTGACGATCATCCAAGCAGCTTCTACAAGACCACTAGTAAGCTGTGCCCGACCGGAGATCTCGTGCAATGATCCTCGACTCAGCACGCAAATTCTCCACTCGACCCAACCAGAAGGCGCAGTAGTAGAGAACCACCACTTCATCCAATTGATCGACCTTTTGACCGGATCATGTAGAGAGAGACTACCCCGTCAATTGAAATTTGATCTCCATTTGAACTTCACATGGAGGAGGAATACTTGAGTTAACAAGATGACTACTAGAGCAGAGACAGCTAGGGGCTGACAGCAGCAAGATTCCTGGGAGGAGGAATCCATAGAAACTTTGACTAATTCAAAAAAACGGATTTCACCTCCACACGACAATTCATCACCAGATGGAACAGGTATGAGTCTCTCAGTTTTTGACCATGCAGGTGCACACACAAACACCACGAAGAAAAGATTAAATGAGAAGAACAGCGTCAAGAGGATGAGTGATGCCACAGAGAGGAGTTAGCCTGGTGTAAAGAAAAGCATCTGGAAGAGGAACGACATAGAGAAGAAATCAGGAGACGTGATGACCAAAAGAGTGAGGAGGCAAGACAGTGAGAGATTGCACAGCTAGTAGCAGTCATGACCACAACCAGGGAACCTACCCAACCAAAGCCTCCAAAACTCCTACCTCTGAACGAAGGAGAGGATGTCGACCATTACCTGATAAAATTTGAACGAACTGCCAGAGGATCAGAGGGTCACTCGCCTGAGACCCCTCCTTGAAGGTCAGGCTCTAACAGCTTATTTGTCAGTACTGGCAGAGAGGTGCACATGGAGAGGTGCACGTGTGCATGTGTAAGGCCAATTAGTATAAAGAGGCGAAGAAGGCCATCCTTCAGCGGTTTGGCTTGACCCAATAGTTCTACCGACGTAGATGGTGGAACATCCACATCACACCGAAAGAAATGGCAACAGAGTTAGCCAACGACTTGAAGATCTTGGAAAGAGATACCTGGAAGGATGCATGACAGTGGAGGAGTGTGTGGAAGTATTCAACTTTGAACATTTCCTCAACCAATTGCCTCATCACATTGCTCTATGGGTCCAAGACACGACAGTCAGGTAGGCAGCTGAACTCACTGATCATTACATGAGAGAGAGACATCTGGACCTGTGGGCAGTAAGCAAGAACCAAAAATGGAAGCAAGATGGCCAGATGCAATTCATCCCAGAGACCAAAGACATCAAACCCTTCAGTGACAAGATGAAGGAGCCAGACAGTCAGAGAAGAACTGACGAGGGACCTACACGACCAACACCTCAACACAAAAGTAAGGACAATAGTAAACACATCATTTGTCTAAATATATTTTGACCCAGATTGAGACACCCAGTGTTTTAACTGCAAAGACTAAGCATAAACTGTCTGTAGAAGGTGCACTGAGTGGATGCCAGGTCCAGAGCTGAGGAGTTCCATGCAGACGGATTCATTAACGGCAAACAGTATGTTATTGACACGGTTCCACTGGCAGACACTACTAGCTAGGGTGCAGTTCAAATTTGATGGAAGTGAATCTACCAAAACCAGTGTCATTACTGCATGACAGGGGGAGAATGTCCTTTTCGGAAGGGACATGCTCTCCTTAAAACATTCATGAACAAACCCTTAGGCTTGAGTGAGAAAAGGAAAGACTTAGCAGCGGAACCGACAGACGACCAGCAGGCAGTAGAAGTGCAAGCCATCGAGACGAGAAGACAAGCTGAGCTAGAATGACATTGCATGGAAGAAGACAACAGGGCCACAATGGCATCTGAAGCTAACCCGACCAGTCTGAAATATATATAAGATTTTGACCCTTCTTTGTTCTCACAGACTAAAGACAAACCAAAGCAAAGCTGGCGAGAAAAAAGGCTTGCCAGAAGAGAGACTGCTCAGCAGAAACAGCAAGCTGCTTGATCAACTACGACTGCTCGAAGCAGATGACTTAGCCAGAAAGCGGGCAGATAGTTCACTGAACGCTCCGTAAAGCATGGGAAAAGTGGCTGAGACTGACAGCGACTACTTGGAGACGGAAGACTTGCTCTATCACGTCAGTAAGGCCAGAGGTGGAAGCAAACTCATGCAGCTGGTACTCCCTCAGTCAAGGAGAGTGGAGGCCCGTCAGAACAGCCCACTGCAATCCACTTGCAAGTCACCTTGGGAAGAAGAGAATGACAGATCATTTACCGTCTCAATTCTTCTAGCCTGGAGTCAGAGCTGACGTCGCAGGGGCCTGTTGTCGTTCGTGCAGAGAATATCAGCGTGCAGCACCAGGGACAAAAGGGAAAACTCCACTAATGCCTCTTCCAATTAGTGTGCCATTTAGATGCGTGGCAATGGACCACTGAGACGTTCTCACAAGGGTAACAAATTTGTGTTGACACTAATGGATTTCGCTTCCCGTTTTCCAGGGGCAGTGCCATGAGATGCATCGATACTAAGACATTTGCAGATGCTATCCTTGATCAAACTTCATGTCAGACCTGATGAAAGAGTTGATGAAAATGCTAGGCATCAACCACCTGAGTACATACCATATCCAGAGACAGATGGAATACTTGAACGCTTTAACTGGACAATGCTCAAGAAGAATGTCAGAGGCCTGAAGGACTGGGACAGCGTGTTTACCTGCAGCTATCTGGGACATGAAGTAGGCAGAGGCAAGGTGACAGCAAGCTAAGATACTCTACGTTCTTCCTCGCACCTAGAAAGATTTGAGAGGGTTCTTAGGTTTGGTGGGTTATTACTAGACATGGGATTTTTATGTGATCACATATAAGTGGCTTTTTACACTTAACTCTGTAATCAGGAAGTGAGACATGAAATAAATGTCAACTGTAAAGAACTAGACAAAAACAGACAAAAACAGGAGCTGTGTTTCACTCAGCATTTATTTAACACCACCCAGACACTTGTGGCTCTGGGACAGGACTGTGACAGCTGACAAGGCTACAAGTAAGTGCTTATCTTTTATATCAGCATTGCTGGCCAAAAGGGGTTGCTGTTACAGAACATGTTCAACTCTGTGCTAGAGAGAAACCCTGATGTACTGGTGCTACGCTCAATTGTGGGGTGCTTGAAAGGTGAGGAAGGATCCCTCCCCGAAAGATTTGGTCCTGGAGACGCAACTTCAAGTTCTGCCCTACCACCAATGTCGACGTGGAGAGAACCTTTTCGGTCTACAAAACTGTGTTGACTGACAGGCGCCACCGTTTGACTGAAGAGAATATGGTCAAAATTATGGTGACACACTGTTTCTATTCTCGTGCTGCTGACTGCTAGTTGTTCTATCCCGTAATAAAAGGTTTAAAACCATTTGTTTTTCCTGATATATATATAGCCCCTACTTATCTGAATTTCAGAATCACATATTTTGTCATATTTTTGGTATTTTCAGCACATATTTTACCAAAAAAATTGACATAAAAACATCATATTTGTGAAAGTATGGGACTGGGCAAAAGACTGACAGTGACTCAGACATGAAGGCAAAAATAATTGGAGTGCATGCTAAAATGCTAAAATGCAAGTTTTAATTTCTTCTATGACTTCAGCTTGCCAGTGTAGTACTGTCACAATAACCTCAGCACTAGCCTTCAGAGGGCAGAGCTATGTGTAGGGGATGCTCAAGAGAATGCCAAGCTTTCTGTAACTGTTCTTCAAGGTATACTATCATACAGGGATGCAAGCTTCTATTGGACCAAGGTCACTCATGCTGCTGTGAAATTGGAGTTACAAGCACCTTCACTTCCACCTCACTAAGATGCCATCAAGGTATTTATTTTGATGGTAATGCTCAACCTGAGCACCATTCCAATGTATATGATTTTACCACTAGATCTACTTGAAACTGTGGACACAGTAACTAGCCTACATTGTAGAGCATAAAAATAAAAAAAAGGATTACACCATGCATGCAATCTGGGGGGCAGATTTTCGTGAAAGGAGAATGGGGGGAATTGTCTCACAAAAGGTTGACTAACTGTGTGGGTTCTACACTTTAACTCTAATACCCTACAAATTCAGCATCTATAATGGCAGAGTCCTATCACACTTTCAGTGAAGGGCGAGATATATACATTGCATAATGTAGATTTCCTCAAAAAGATCAAAATGATCTGGTCCCTCATACCAGAGATCATGTCATTGGTCAAGATTGTTCTGGTTATGCCAGCAACAAATGCCAGCTCTGAATACGCCTTCAGTGCACTGGGAAGGGTGAAGTTTTACCTCCATATATACAATAATGTCAAACAACCGCCTCAGTCATCTCATGACATGCACAATGCATAAAGAGCTGGTGAAGGAATTAAGCCTCAAGCAAATCACCAATGACTTTGTGGATAGAGTAGAGAGGCGCTCATCCATCTTCAGTCACTTCCATATAGCAATGGATGTGGATGATCTCTCTACTCTAGATCTCTCTGACACACTCTCTCTAACTATTTAGGTCTTTATGGTAGTCATATCTGGTCACATCACATAATGATATTGGGATAAAACAGCTACATTTTCAGTTTAAAAGCCAGTAGAATTGCAACCCTGTTTTTCAAAAATTACTATATAGGTAGTAACCCAGCCAACACTATAGGGTGACCGACATTACCGCTGTTTTTGCCCCCGCCCTCTTTCACTTTCAGATGGAAACCCCCTGGACATACTTATATAGAAGTGTCTAAGTTTTAGTGAGATGAGCTTTGTTCTCAACAGTGTTTTGGGGGCATCTGTCATTTTGGATGCTGGTAATATACAAGGAGTGCTATAAGTATTGCACATACCTCCCAGTACCTATAACTTATTGCGGGGCATTTCTACACCATGCCTCCTTTAGCTGGCCACTGACATGACCCAGGGAGCAAACTAGCATCAGCAACACCAAGTCAAGCTCGAACCCAAATCCATTAACACCGTTTGCCATTCTTCACAGGAACTACATTAGGCAGCACAGTGAAGTCATAAATGGCTGAACATAAGCTAACTATCTGCTACAGTCTTACGTGACTGTTTATCAAGAGGCAGGACAGAAATTCCATTTGACCACACACAACTCCACACATTACAGCAGTGAACTGCCTAATCAGACTGAACTTGAGCATGTTCTCGATAACAAAATTGAGGGTTCAGTTCATGAACACGTGTACGTGCATTTCCTCCACTAGAATCAGCAGATCAAAGGATTTCTGATTTTGTCTAATGCCACCCACGAGTGTCCACATGAAACAGCTACTCCACATAGTGTGCTTCATGCAACCAGTATCCTTGTTGGTGTATAAACATTGCAACATGTGAGATTACATACTGCAAGTGATAGGAGGAAAATACACGATAAAAAGTGATTAAGGTTGCTAGTTGAGCTTGCCAGTACGATGTAGTTGGTTTCTATAATGTTTTTATAGAAACAGTGTTTGCTGAAGGAGAGGGAGAACTCTGACACACCGAAGATCAGAAAGAACAGCCTGCAATAAGAACAGAACCATCATAGTCTATTGTCATATCGTTCCATGCCTAGGTAATAATTATCTCTAGCACTGTATAGAGGGATATTTCCGAGGAGTTGAATATTTGCAGATGGCAATTTAACAGAGGAACTCGAGGGGAAATATGGACTGTAGCTACTACATACACTGCATCTGCTGCTCTTGGTCCTACCTTTGTGGATTGGATTCAAAGTATGAAAACAGTGAATATTAATTAAATGCATCAAAAATATCCAACTACATTGTTGGGCCACACCCAACAGCCAAGCCCTAGCAGCCCAGGACTCTCAGCCAAACGGCCAACAGATTGAACCTATCTTTTTGCTATTGTTAACTGCACAATATGGCTAGGGTCAGATACAGCCCAGATACAGCCCAGTTGCACAGGAGAGGAGGTCCATAAAACAAAAAAGATATGTTGGTAGAGGATGAGGTACATGACCTGGACTTTGGTAAGCAGGTGCCCAGGAATGAGAACTGTGCAAACACAATCGCTGAACTAAGCTTGTGTGACTGGTTCAGCCCAAGAGCTAGCTTGATTGCATCATTAACCTTTATCATTGACTTTATCTGCAATCGAGAAACAGATTAGCTGTGGATGTGTATTGGAAAGAAGGCTATAATCTCCATGAATGTACATATTGTACGCAACTTACGTGTGGGGGGAAATCAAGATGCATATAAGATATCCTAGATCCTTAAAGTTATCCTAGATCCTTGAAGATGAATTTCAAGGCTATTTTCACACTTCCTACAGTTTTAGGCCTGCCAGATAACTACCACAACATTCAAGGCATGTTGGAAGTCTTTCGGGAGCTAACAGCAACCACCATTTAGGAAGCTAAGAAGCTGCCAATGAGAGTTTTAGATGAGACTTGAGCTGTTTGAGATTTGAGCTTGGCTTGTTTTGGGCATTGGGGGCATCTGCCTTAATTTAAATTTTTATTTTATTTTAAAGTGGGTCTTTTAAGTGGGTCAAACCAATATTGACATACTCCCTGATTATATACATACTTCCCATATAGTGCCTGGCATTGCCCGGGGAATGGATAAAATATCTAGCAGAGCAGCAAAATGGGAATCCACAACATGTTTCCTTCCCCAACCCCCTCCCTCAAGGGTACTGTTGTCCCACAATGTTACTCTCCCAAATCTCTTTCATGGCTACCTTTCATGGCTACATACAAACAAACAAACCAAAAAAGGCAAATCTGTCCAAGACCACGCCTCCATCTGTAAATCTCTCCACTTCAGCTACTTTGGTGTTTATCTAATAGAGTAAGGCTAGAGGCAGCCTCACCAGCAAACATTGCTAGTGTTGTCATGTTGTGTTGTGTTGCTTTAGATGAGGTCTATCGTAGCTAGCGTAGTTTGTTGTCATGTCATGTTATGTTGCTTTAGGTGAGGTCTAACGCAGCTGGCATAGTTTGTTGGTGATGCTGTGTTGTTTTAGGTGAGGTCTAACGTAGCTAGTGTAGTTTGTTGGTGATGTTGTCATGTTGTGTTGCATTAGGTGAGGTCTAACGTAGCTAGCGTAGTTTGTTGTCATGTCATGTTATGTCGCTTTAGGTGAGGTCTAATGCAGCTGGCATAGTTTGTTGGTGATGCTGTGTTGCTTTAGGTGAGGTCTAACGTAGCTAGTGTAGTTTGTTGGTGATGTTGTCATGCTGTGTTGCTTTAGGTGAGGTCTAACGCAGCTAGTGTATAGTTTGTTGTCATGTCATGTTATGTTGCTTTAGGTGAGGTCTAACGCAGCTAGTGTAGTTTGTTGGTGATGTTGTCATGCTGTGTTGCTTTAGGTGAGGTCTAACGCAGCTAGTGTATAGTTTGTTGTCATGTCATGTTATGTTGCTTTAGGTGAGGTCTAATGCAGCTAGTGTATAGTTTGTTGTCATGTCATGTTATGTTGCTTTAGGTGAGGTCTAATGCAGCTGGCATAGTTTGTTGGTGATGCTGTGTTGCTTTAGGTGAGGTCTAACGTAGCTAGTGTAGTTTGTTGGTGATATTGTGTTGTGATGTTGTTCTCGCGAACATGAAAAATCATGCACAGGTTGAACAAAATGGCCGACTGGCCGATAAGACCAAGTGCCGTGTTGTACGATGGAGGCAAATCCTGACCAAATCTTTACAAAAGCCACCCACACATCCCATTGGTGAAGTTTCATCCAGATCCGACCTTCCATTCGCCATGCATAGCAAACATACATACAGACAGACAGATGGTCCTAAATTACACATGCAATTTATACATATATGTGTACATATAATTTATATATGTATACATATATATAAATTATATATATATGTAACTTATATATATATATCTCAGCTGAGGCTTGAGTGTTTTGGGTTTAGGTGTCTGCCTTTTAAAAATTTTAAATTTTATTTTTAAGTGGGACAAATCAATATAGGGAGTATACTGACATACTCACTGATATATATATATATACACACACCACATCTATGACTTAATTTGATACCACCATTGATCATTAGCACCATCCTATAATTACCTCTGCTTCAGCCTGGTTTGTGGCTTTGAAGAGGTTAGTTCCCCGGAACTCAAAGATGGCAACAGCCATTACTTCAGCCACAAATAAGAGACACACATGATGGAAAGATGGCGGAGAGAGAGGGGGGTTAGGAGAAGGAAGGAGAAAAGAGGTGCAAGGGAGACGGAAGAGAATAGTTGGTGCAGAGAGGCGTAAGTGAAGACGATGCGGAGGAAAAGGAATGAGAGAGGGCAAAAGTCGGGGGAGAGGAAAGCAGAGTGACATGAGAGAAATAGAGTAAAAGGAAGATGAGAGACAGAGGAAGGAAAGAGAGAGATAAGAAAGAGGAAGAGATGAGTGAGAGGCAGGGGAGAAGAGAGAGTAGAGGTAGGAGAGAGAGAACACAGAGAGAGAGAGGATGGCAGGAAAGAGGGAGATGAGGATTAACCTTACATCACACAGATCACTATAGAAGCTGGCTTTAGGAGCACACCTAACATTGCAGGCTTAAGAGCATTAGCTCATTAAAAATATATATATTTAAAAAAAATCCTGTCCTGTTTGAGGCAATCAATGATACTTGGACCAATAAAAACAGAAGAAACTAATGTATCACTCAGGGAAGGGAATTAGCCTTATTATTATTAATTGTGGGTGGAGTCTTTGAATGTTGCATTGCTGCTGTAAGACAAATTAATTGACTGCTAGAATGAACTATAGTCATAAAAATTTACTTCAGTTTTGATGATGGGAGTGTAAAAAACAAATTATATACACTCTCAATGAACTCTCAGTTGACATAATAACATTACAATAACTTACATTACAATAACTTTCAGCTTGGAATTGTATTCTCTCGACGTATCGACTAGATGCTCTAGCCTTCACCAGGAATAATGAGATGACAAGTGTGAGCCTGCTATATACCGGTAGCTAGCTATCCACCACATGCTACCAGCACACGCGTCCAGCATGTGAACCAGCACACACATCTAAATGAATTCTGAATGGTTATGGTCGCAACTGCTGTCTGGGTTTTTACTGCTGTTTCTGGAAGCCTTCTAAGGAGAAGAACATCAAGCATCTAAGCTAATGTGGATTCACTGCGAATCTCTTTGTACTTGAGAAACAAGGAGCTCCTGGATGGATTTCTTTGCTGTAAATTTTGGTGTACCATAGAGTGACATAGCTCACGCAAACCTATTGTTTGCTTACAGCAATGGAGCTGATTCTTGTCATATACCAATTGACCTTATTGTGTTTGCATTCTATTGATGTTTGAAAAGTTATTTCTGGAGATTAAAAAAGCAATTGGTAGTCAATGGTTTAGGCAGAGGAGCACTTCACCTCTCATTACATTTATAACTGAACTCACAGTGCCAATGAGCTGTCTAGTATACTAGAGAAAGTGAACTCAGTGACAATGGTCTAGTATACTAGAGAAAGTGAACTCACAGTGCCAATGAGGTGTTTAGTATACTAGAGAAAGTGAACTCAGTGCCAATGAAGTGTTTAGTATACTAGAGAAAGTGAACTCTAGTGCCAATGAAGTGTCTAGTATACTAGAGAAAGTGAACTCAGTGCCAATGAAGTGTCTAGTATACTAGAGAAAGTGAACTCAGTGTCAATGAAGTGTCTAGTATACTAGAGAAAGTGAACTCACAGCCAATGAAGTGTCTAGTATACTATAGAAAGTGAACTCAGAGCCAATGAAGTGTCTAGTATACTAGAGAAAGTGAACTCAGTGCCAATGAAGTGTCTAGTATACTAGAGAAAGTGAACTCAGTGCCAATGAAGTGTCTAGTATACTAGAGAAAGTGAACTCAGAGCCAATGAAGTGTCTAGTATACTAGAGAAAGTGAACTCAGTGCCAATGAAGTGTCTAGTATACTAGAGAAAGTGAACTCAGTGCCAATGAAGTGTCTAGTATACTAGAGAAAGTGAACTCAGTGCCAATGAAGTGTCTAGTATACTAGAGAAAGTGAACTCAGTGCCAATGAAGTGTCTAGTATACTATAGAAAGTGAACTCGGTGCCAATGAAGTGTCTAGTATACTAGAGAAAGTGAACTCACAGTGCCAATGAAGTGTCTAGTATACTATAGAAAGTGAACTCAGTGCCAATGAAGTGTCTAGTATACTAGAGAAAGTGAACTCAGTGCCAATGAAGTGTCTAGTATACTAGTGAAAGTGAACTCAGTGCCAATGAAGTGTCTAGTATACTAGTGAAAGTGAACTCAGTGCCAATGAAGTGTCTAGTATACTAGAGAAAGTGAACTCAGTGCCAATGAGGTGTCTAGTATACTAGAGAAAGTGAACTCACAGCCAATGAGGTGTCTAGTATACTATAGAAAGTGAACTCAGTGCCAATGAAGTGTCTAGTATACTAGAGAAAGTGAACTCAGTGCCAATGAAGTGTCTAGTATACTAGAGAAAGTGAACTCAGTGCCAATGAAGTGTCTAGTATACTAGAGAAAGTGAACTCAGTGCCAATGAAGTGTCTAGTATACTAGAGAAAGTGAACTCAGTGCCAATGAAGTGTCTAGTATACTATAGAAAGTGAACTCAGTGCCAATGAAGTGTCTAGTATACTAGAGAAAGTGAACTCAGTGCCAATGAAGTGTCTAGTATACTAGAGAAAGTGAACTCAGTGCCAATGAAGTGTCTAGTATACTAGAGAAAGTGAACTCAGTGCCAATGAAGTGTCTAGTATACTAGAGAAAGTGAACTCAGTGCCAATGAAGTGTCTAGTATACTAGAGAAAGTGAACTCAGTGCCAATGAAGTGTCTAGTATACTAGAGAAAGTGAACTCACAGCCAATGAAGTGTCTAGTATACTAGAGAAAGTAACTCACAGCCAATGAAGTGTCTAGTATACTAGAGAAAGTGAACTCAGTGCCAATGAAGTGTCTAGTATACTAGAGAAAGTGAACTCAGTGCCAATGAAGTGTCTAGTATACTAGAGAAAGTGAACTCAGTGCCAATGAAGTGTCTAGTATACTAGAGAAAGTGAACTCAGTGCCAATGAAGTGTCTAGTATACTAGAGAAAGTGAACTCAGTGCCAATGAAGTGTCTAGTATACTAGAGAAAGTGAACTCAGTGCCAATGAAGTGTCTTGTATACTAGAGAAAGTGAACTCAGTGCCAATGAAGTGTCTAGTATACTATAGAAAGTGAACTCAGTGCCAATGAAGTGTCTAGTATACTAGAGAAAGTGAACTCAGTGCCAATGAAGTGTCTAGTATACTAGAGAAAGTGAACTCAGTGCCAATGAAGTGTCTAGTATACTAGAGAAAGTGAACTCACAGCCAATGAAGTGTCTAGTATACTAGAGAAAGTGAACTCAGTGCCAATGAAGTGTCTAGTATACTAGAGAAAGTGAACTCAGTGCCAATGAAGTGTCTAGTATACTATAGAAAGTGAACTCAGTGTCAATGAAGTGTCTAGTATACTATAGAAAGTAACTCTAGTGTCAATGAAGTGTCTAGTATACTAGAGAAAGTGAACTCAGTGCCAATGAAGTGTCTAGTATACTAGAGAAAGTGAACTCAGTGCCAATGAAGTGTCTAGTATACTAGAGAAAGTGACTCACAGTGTCAATGAAGTGTCTAGTATACTAGAGAAAGTGACTCACAGTGTCAATGAAGTGTCTAGTATACTAGAGAAAGTGAACTCAGTGCCAATGAAGTGTCTAGTATACTAGAGAAAGTGAACTCAGTGCCAATGAAGTGTCTAGTATACTAGAGAAAGTGACTCACAGTGCCAATGAAGTGTCTAGTATACTAGAGAAAGTGAACTCAGTGCCAATGAAGTGTCTAGTATACTAGAGAAAGTGAACTCACAGCCAATGAAGTGTCTAGTATACTAGAGAAAGTGAACTCAGTGCCAATGAAGTGTCTAGTATACTAGAGAAAGTGAACTCACAGCCAATGAAGTGTCTAGTATACTATAGAAAGTGAACTCACAGCCAATGAAGTGTCTAGTATACTAGAGAAAGTGAACTCAGTGCCAATGAGGTGTCTAGTATACTAGAGAAAGTGAACTCAGTGCCAATGAAGTGTCTAGTATACTATAGAAAGTGAACTCAGTGCCAATGAAGTGTCTAGTATACTAGAGAAAGTGAACTCAGTGCCAATGAAGTGTCTAGTATACTAGAGAAAGTGAACTCAGTGCCAATGAAGTGTCTAGTATACTAGAGAAAGTGAACTCACAGCCAATGAAGTGTCTAGTATACTAGAGAAAGTGAACTCAGTGCCAATGAAGTGTCTAGTATACTAGAGAAAGTGAACTCAGTGCCAATGAAGTGTCTAGTATACTATAGAAAGTGAACTCAGTGTCAATGAAGTGTCTAGTATACTATAGAAAGTAACTCTAGTGTCAATGAAGTGTCTAGTATACTAGAGAAAGTGAACTCAGTGCCAATGAAGTGTCTAGTATACTAGAGAAAGTGAACTCAGTGCCAATGAAGTGTCTAGTATACTAGAGAAAGTGACTCACAGTGTCAATGAAGTGTCTAGTATACTAGAGAAAGTGACTCACAGTGTCAATGAAGTGTCTAGTATACTAGAGAAAGTGAACTCAGTGCCAATGAAGTGTCTAGTATACTAGAGAAAGTGAACTCAGTGCCAATGAAGTGTCTAGTATACTAGAGAAAGTGACTCACAGTGCCAATGAAGTGTCTAGTATACTAGAGAAAGTGAACTCAGTGCCAATGAAGTGTCTAGTATACTAGAGAAAGTGAACTCACAGCCAATGAAGTGTCTAGTATACTAGAGAAAGTGAACTCAGTGCCAATGAAGTGTCTAGTATACTAGAGAAAGTGAACTCACAGCCAATGAAGTGTCTAGTATACTATAGAAAGTGAACTCACAGCCAATGAAGTGTCTAGTATACTAGAGAAAGTGAACTCAGTGCCAATGAGGTGTCTAGTATACTAGAGAAAGTGAACTCAGTGCCAATGAAGTGTCTAGTATACTATAGAAAGTGAACTCAGTGCCAATGAAGTGTCTAGTATACTAGAGAAAGTGAACTCAGTGCCAATGAAGTGTCTAGTATACTAGAGAAAGTGAACTCAGTGCCAATGAAGTGTCTAGTATACTAGAGGAAGTAACTCACAGCCAATGAAGTGTCTAGTATACTAGAGAAAGTGAACTCAGTGCCAATGAAGTGTCTAGTATACTAGAGGAAGTGAACTCAGTGCCAATGAAGTGTCTAGTATACTAGAGAAAGTGAACTCAGTGCCAATGAAGTGTCTAGTATACTAGAGAAAGTGAACTCAGTGTCAATGAAGTGTCTAGTATACTAGAGAAAGTGAACTCACAGCCAATGAAGTGTCTAGTATACTAGAGAAAGTGAACTCAGTGCCAATGAAGTGTCTAGTATACTAGAGAAAGTGAACTCAGTGCCAATGAAGTGTCTAGTATACTAGAGAAAGTGAACTCAGTGCCAATGAAGTGTCTAGTATACTAGAGAAAGTGAACTCAGTGCCAATGAAGTGTCTAGTATACTAGAGAAAGTGAACTCAGTGCCAATGAAGTGTCTAGTATACTAGAGAAAGTGAACTCAGTGCCAATGAAGTGTCTAGTATACTAGAGAAAGTGAACTCAGTGCCAATGAAGTGTCTAGTATACTAGAGAAAGTGAACTCACAGCCAATGAAGTGTCTAGTATACTAGAGAAAGTGAACTCAGTGCCAATGAAGTGTCTAGTATACTAGAGAAAGTGAACTCACAGCCAATGAAGTGTCTAGTATACTAGAGAAAGTGAACTCAGTGCCAATGAAGTGTTTAGTATACTAGAGAAAGTGAACTCAGTGCCAATGAAGTGTCTAGTATACTAGAGAAAGTGAACTCACAGCCAATGAAGTGTCTAGTATACTAGAGAAAGTGAACTCAGTGCCAATGAAGTGTCTAGTATACTAGAGAAAGTGAACTCAGTGCCAATGAAGTGTCTAGTATACTAGAGAAAGTGAACTCAGTGTCAATGAAGTGTCTAGTATACTAGAGAAAGTGAACTCAGTGCCAATGAAGTGTCTAGTATACTAGAGAAAGTGAACTCAGTGCCAATGAAGTGTCTAGTATACTAGAGAAAGTGAACTCAGTGCCAATGAAGTGTCTAGTATACTAGAGAAAGTGAACTCAGTGCCAATGAAGTGTCTAGTATACTAGAGAAAGTGAACTCAGTGCCAATGAAGTGTCTAGTATACTAGAGAAAGTGAACTCAGTGCCAATGAAGTGTCTAGTATACTAGAGAAAGTGAACTCAGTGCCAATGAAGTGTCTAGTATACTAGAGAAAGTGAACTCAGTGCCAATGAAGTGTCTAGTATACTAGAGAAAGTGAACTCAGTGCCAATGAAGTGTCTAGTATACTAGAGAAAGTGAACTCAGTGCCAATGAAGTGTCTAGTATACTAGAGAAAGTGAACTCAGTGCCAATGAAGTGTCTAGTATACTAGAGAAAGTGAACTCAGTGCCAATGAAGTGTCTAGTATACTAGAGAAAGTGAACTCAGTGCCAATGAAGTGTCTAGTATACTAGAGAAAGTGAACTCAGTGCCAATGAAGTGTTTAGTATACTAGAGAAAGTGAACTCAGTGCCAATGAAGTGTCTAGTATACTAGAGAAAGTGAACTCTAGTGCCAATGAAGTGTCTAGTATACTAGAGAAAGTGAACTCAGTGCCAATGAAGTGTCTAGTATACTATAGAAAGTGAACTCACAGTGCCAATGAAGTGTCTAGTATACTAGAGAAAGTGAACTCAGTGCCAATGAAGTGTCTAGTATACTAGAGAAAGTGAACTCACAGTGCCAATGAAGTGTCTAGTATACTAGAGAAAGTGAACTCAGTGCCAATGAAGTGTCTAGTATACTAGAGAAAGTGAACTCAGTGCCAATGAAGTGTCTAGTATACTAGAGAAAGTGAACTCAGTGCCAATGAAGTGTCTAGTATACTAGAGAAAGTGAACTCAGTGCCAATGAAGTGTTTAGTATACTAGAGAAAGTGAACTCAGTGCCAATGAAGTGTCTAGTATACTAGAGAAAGTGAACTCAGTGCCAATGAAGTGTCTAGTATACTATAGAAAGTGAACTCACAGCCAATGAAGTGTCTAGTATACTAGAGAAAGTGAATTCACAGTGCCAATGAAGTGTCTAGTATACTAGAGAAAGTGAACTCACAGTGCCAATGAAGTGTCTAGTATACTAGAGAAAGTGAACTCAGTGCCAATGAAGTGTCTAGTATACTAGAGAAAGTGAACTCAGTGCCAATGAAGTGTCTAGTATACTAGAGAAAGTGAACTCAGTGCCAATGAAGTGTCTAGTATACTAGAGAAAGTGAACTCAGTGCCAATGAAGTGTCTAGTATACTAGAGAAAGTGAACTCAGTGCCAATGAAGTGTCTAGTATACTAGAGAAAGTGAACTCAGTGCCAATGAAGTGTCTAGTATACTATAGAAAGTGAACTCAGTGCCAATGAAGTGTCTAGTATACTAGAGAAAGTGAACTCAGTGCCAATGAAGTGTCTAGTATACTAGAGAAAGTGAACTCAGTGCCAATGAAGTGTCTAGTATACTAGAGAAAGTGAACTCACAGCCAATGAAGTGTCTAGTATACTAGAGAAAGTGAACTCAGTGCCAATGAAGTGTCTAGTATACTAGAGAAAGTGAACTCAGTGCCAATGAAGTGTCTAGTATACTAGAGAAAGTGACTCACAGTGCCAATGAAGTGTCTAGTATACTAGAGAAAGTGAACTCAGTGCCAATGAAGTGTCTAGTATACTAGAGAAAGTGAACTCAGTGCCAATGAAGTGTCTAGTATACTAGAGAAAGTGAACTCAGTGCCAATGAAGTGTCTAGTATACTAGAGAAAGTGAACTCAGTGCCAATGAAGTGTCTAGTATACTAGAGAAAGTGAACTCAGTGTCAATGAAGTGTCTAGTATACTAGAGAAAGTGAACTCAGTGCCAATGAAGTGTCTAGTATACTAGAGAAAGTGAACTCAGTGCCAATGAAGTGTCTAGTATACTAGAGAAAGTGAACTCAGTGCCAATGAAGTGTCTAGTATACTAGAGAAAGTGAACTCAGTGCCAATGAAGTGTTTAGTATACTAGAGAAAGTGAACTCAGTGCCAATGAAGTGTCTAGTATACTAGAGAAAGTGAACTCAGTGCCAATGAAGTGTCTAGTATACTAGAGAAAGTGAACTCAGTGCCAATGAAGTGTCTAGTATACTAGAGAAAGTGAACTCAGTGCCAATGAAGTGTCTAGTATACTAGAGAAAGTGAACTCACAGCCAATGAAGTGTCTAGTATACTATAGAAAGTGAACTCAGTGCCAATGAAGTGTCTAGTATACTAGAGAAAGTGAACTCAGTGCCAATGAAGTGTCTAGTATACTATAGAAAGTGAACTCAGTGCCAATGAAGTGTCTAGTATACTAGAGAAAGTGAACTCAGTGCCAATGAAGTGTTTAGTATACTAGAGAAAGTGAACTCAGTGCCAATGAAGTGTCTAGTATACTAGAGAAAGTGAACTCAGTGTCAATGAAGTGTCTAGTATACTAGAGAAAGTGAACTCAGTGTCAATGAAGTGTCTAGTATACTAGAGAAAGTGAACTCAGTGCCAATGAAGTGTCTAGTATACTAGAGAAAGTGAACTCAGTGCCAATGAAGTGTTTAGTATACTATAGAAAGTGAACTCAGTGCCAATGAAGTGTCTAGTATACTAGAGAAAGTGAACTCAGTGCCAATGAAGTGTCTAGTATACTAGAGAAAGTGAACTCAGTGCCAATGAAGTGTCTAGTATACTAGAGAAAGTGAACTCAGTGCCAATGAAGTGTCTAGTATACTAGAGAAAGTGAACTCAGTGCCAATGAAGTGTCTAGTATACTATAGAAAGTGAACTCTAGTGCCAATGAAGTGTCTAGTATACTAGAGAAAGTGAACTCACAGCCAATGAAGTGTCTAGTATACTAGAGAAAGTGAACTCAGTGCCAATGAAGTGTCTAGTATACTAGAGAAAGTGAACTCAGTGCCAATGAAGTGTCTAGTATACTAGAGAAAGTGAACTCAGTGCCAATGAAGTGTCTAGTATACTAGAGAAAGTGAACTCAGTGCCAATGAAGTGTTTAGTATACTAGAGAAAGTGAACTCAGTGCCAATGAAGTGTCTAGTATACTAGAGAAAGTGAACTCAGTGCCAATGAAGTGTCTAGTATACTAGAGAAAGTGAACTCACAGTGCCAATGAAGTGTCTAGTATACTAGAGAAAGTGAATTCACAGTGCCAATGAAGTGTCTAGTATACTAGAGAAAGTGCTGTAATGAGCTTCATAGAGTAAAGACCTGACAAACTCTAGACCCAATATTAAGGATCCTACTATTAGAGTTTACAGCTTTCCTAATGCTTTTGAGACAGGCCACCAGGAGCATGCTGAGGAGAGTGGGGTACAACTATCAGTTGGCACAGAGATGGAAGCTTATTGCGGTCAGGAAGAAGCTTCAAGTAACCAATTTTGCTGCAAGTCTAGAGAGAAGTCAAGCAAGAAAACCTGCAATCATCAACACAGGTCATGCAGAGGTCACTGCATCTACTTTTCAAGATCATGTATATGGACATGTGTGATAGGTCCTATAATAGTGAGAGATGAGAATATGACATATAGAAGATTATGATAGGTCCTATAATAGTGCTAGATGCTATATATAGAAGATTATGATAGTTCCTATAATAATGAGAGATGAGTAGCTATATGCAGCAGATTATGTTAAGTCCTATAATAGTGCTAGATGCTATATATAGAAGATTATGATAGTTCCTATAATAGTGAGAGATAAGAATATGACACACAGCAGATTATGATAGTTTATAATAATGAGAGATGAGTAGCTACACACAGCAGATTATGTTAAGTCCTATAATAGTGCTAGATGCTATATATAGTTATGATAGTTCCTATAATAATGAGAGATGAGTAGCTATATGAGCTACACACAGCAGATTATGTTAAGTCCTATAATAGTGCATACATAGAAGATTATGATAGTTCCTGTAATAGTGAGAGATAAGAATATGAGCTACACGCAGCAGATTATGATAGTTCCTATAATAGTGCTAGATGCTATATATAGAAGATTATGATAGGTCCTATAATAGTGGAGAGGAGGATATGAGCTACACACAGCAGATTATGATATCAAGCAAAAGCAGATTATGACGTCAAGGGTGAGCTTGACTAACTTGATAGGATGACGAGTGAGTTGTGTCCAATGACTCTATCCCAGAGGAGAAGAACTTCACGTGTGTCCAGGTAACCAGAAAATGCTGACATCAGCCAAAAGAATGCCAAATGGAGACTGCAAGGAAGAGGATTTAATCATTACCAGAAGATCTACGAGATAATGTAACCACAAAAATAATAATAGCATATTGCACATAATTTTGGTAATTAGTATTCTAAAATTATTTTCCCTCTGCATAATAGGCAATAGAATCTGAGAAAAAGTCCATTTGTGTACAGAATAATAAGATTTTTATTTTCGTTATTTTCGATATTGTCAAAGTAATACATAGAATGGAACTCGAATCAATTCATAAATCCATTCCAAAGAAATCCAGAACAGGGTTCTATTCAGGCTTGTGGGGGGAAAGGGGGGGGGGTGAATCTTATTGGTGGTGGGGGGGAGGGAGAGGGGTGAATCTCTTTGCTGGTGGTGGTGAAGGGGGAAGGGTGAATTGTCTTCGATTTAGACTTAGTGACACTAATCTTGGCAGACTAATGTGTCTTGTTACTGAAGGACCTCGGCTCTCAACAGTTGACTGCAATCAAATTTTAGACGAATAGAAACAAGCAAAATCATAGAATATCCTATATTATAGGATCATTTGTGGTCATATTAAAATAATAGAACTATTGAAATTGGGGAGGGAGACCATACAGAAGGCAGCTGAGTGTTTCATATCAAGTCAAAGAACTTGAAATCAGCAGCAAGTTTCTCTTTTAGCATCCCATGCATGACTTCTTTGCTCAGATCTTATCACATCGACATAAAAAGTTATTGAACTTGCAAAAAAAAGTTTGAATGTGACTACAATATGCTCACGGCTCAGCACAGATGGCCTTGAGGTGTCTGACAAGCTCTGGTTCCCTGCACTGCAATAAGCACTCAAACTGTGAACACAGGCTGAGGATGCCCTGACACAGAGGAGAGGAGGAGGAGGAGGAGGGAGTGGGGAGGAAAGAAAAGAAGAAATTAGGGAGGGAAAAAGGGTGTTTAACAGGAGAGGAAAGAAGCAAGAATGGAGAGTTGAATGAGGAGGTGAGGGAGGGAAGAGGAGAGAGGATGAACAAAAAATAATTAGAAGGAGGTCAGGGAAGAAGAAGTGAGAGAAGTAAAAAGAGTGATGGTAAATAAACAGGAGGTGAGTAGGAAAGTTCAGATCATATGCTTTGAGTTTGAGAGTAAATATTCTGACTAGAGTGATGATTATCCGCTGACCGAACACTCAGCTTTCTCCATATTATATCGGCTTAAACATTATCATAGAAACTGATATTCGACAAGCTCGATCACCGGCCAAAGAAGGTTTGTCGAAATATTATTCTATGATAATTTTTAAGCCAGTATAAGAATAAGTGATGTACTTTAAACTAATATTCTGCTACGTATACCACCAACTTGAGGGTGTGAGGAGAGGGTGTGAAGATGGACGAAGAACCTATTTAAAAAAGATAACAACAGATGACTTGTGATATATACACGCTGTAATTCGAGCGAGTGATGCAAATTGATCACAAACCTGAGATACATCACCTTGAAGAGAGCATACAAGTAATCAGACCTGTCAAACAGCAAGCAGAGAGGAGCCACTGGAAGGAGACAGAGAATGAGAAGAGAGAGAGATGATGGCTACTAGTTGCAGTTAGAGTAATGCAGACTAAATAATTGGTTAGAGTAATGCAGACTAAATAAATGGTTAGAGTAATGCGGACTAAATAAATGGTTAGAGTAACACAGACGTTAGAGTAATGCAGACTAAATATATGGTTAGAGTAATGCAGACTAAATAAATGGTTAGAGTAATGCAGACTAAATAAATGGTTAGAGTAATGCGGACTAAATAAATGGTTAGAGTAATGCAGACTAAATAATTGGTTAGTGCAGACTAAATAAATGGTTAGAGTAATGCAGACTAAATAAATGGTTAGAGTAATGCAGACTAAATAAATGGTTAGAGTAATGCAGACTAAATAAATGGTTAGAGTAATGCAGACTAAATAAATGGTTAGAGTAATGCAGACTAAATAAATGGTTAGAGTAATGCAGACTAAATAAATGGTTAGAGTAAATAAATAGTTAGAGTAATGCAGACTAAATAATTGGTTAGAGTAATGCAGACTAAATAAATGGTTAGAGTAATGCAGACTAAATAAGTGGTTAGAGTAATGCAGACTAAATAAGTGGTTAGAGTAATGCAGACTAAATAAATGGTTAGAGTAATGCAGACTAAATAAATGGTTAGAGTAAATAAATGGTTAGAGTAATGCAGACTAAATAAATGGTTAGAGTAATGCAGACTAAATAAATGGTTCAGACTAAATAAATGGTTAGAGTAATGCAGACTAAATAAATGGTTAGAGTAATGCAGACTAAATAATTGGTTAGAGTAATGCAGATTAATAAATGGAAATATGTTTACCATAAAGTGAAAATCCATGGAAAGGAATTATACCTACATGAACATAGGATGAGAGAAAGGAAGGAAGGGAGGAAGGAAGGAGGTAAGCAAGTAAGTGAGGAAATGAAGGAAGTGAGGATGGAAAGAGGTGAAGGAAGGAAGGGAGGGCGGAAAGTTGTGAGGAAGGAAAGAAGGAAACAAGGACGGAAGGAGGTGAGGAAAGAGAGAAGTGAGAAAGGAAGGCGGTCAAGAAGGAAAGGAGGAAATGAACCAGAGGAAGTGAAGAAGGTGGTGAGGAAAGAAGCAAGTGAGGAAAGAAAGAAGTCAGGAAGGAAGGAGGTAGGAAGGAAAGGAGGAAATGAGGATGCAGGAAGGTGAGGAAAGAAACAAGCGAGGAAGGGAGGAAGAAAGGGGAAATTAAAAAATTAGCGACGTAGTGGAAGATAAAAGGACAAAGTATAATCTGCTGTACAAGCATTGCATGTATCATCTATGCAGCATCTATGTATCTATCTATGCATCCATCTATGCATCTATCTATCATCTATCTATGCATCTATCTATGCATCTATCTATGTATCTATCTATGCATCTATCTATGCATCCATCTATGCATCTATCTATCATCTATCTATGCATCTATCTATGCATCTATCTATGCATCCATCTATGCATCTATCTATGCATCTATCTATGCATCCATCTATGCATCTATCTATGCATCTATCTATACATCTATCTATTCATCTATCTATGCATCTATCTATGCATGTATCTATGCATCCATCTATGCATCCATCTATGCATCTATCCATCTAGACATGCATCTATGCATCTATCTATGCATCTATCTATGCATCTAATATGCATCTATCTATACATCCATCTATGCATCTATCTATGCATCTATCTATGCATCTATGTATACATCCATCTATGCATCTATCTATGCATCTAATATGCATCTATCTATGCATCTATCTATGTATATATCTATGTATCTATCTATGCATCTATCTATGCATCTATCTATGTATCTATCTATGTATATATCTATGTATCTATCTATGCATCATCTATGCATCCATCTATGCATCTATCTATCATCTATCTATGCATCTATCTATGCATCTATCTATGCATCCATCTATGCATCTATCTATGCATCTATCTATGCATCCATCTATGCATCTATCTATGCATCTATCTATACATCTATCTATTCATCTATCTATGCATCTATCTATGCATCTATCTATGCATCTATCTATGCATCTATCTATGCATCTATCTATGCATCCATCTATGCATCCATCTATGCATCTATCCATCTAGACATGCATCTATGCATCTATCTATGCATCTATCTATGCATCTAATATGCATCTATCTATACATCCATCTATGCATCTATCTATGCATCTATCTATGCATCTATGTATACATCCATCTATGCATCTATCTATGCATCTAATATGCATCTATCTATGCATCTATCTATGCATCTATCTTTGCATCTATCTATGTATATATCTATGTATCTATCTATGCATCTATCTATGCATCTATCTATGTATCTATCTATGTATATATCTATGTATCTATCTATGCATCATCTATGCATCTATCTATTATCTATCTATGTGTATATATCTATGTGTATATATCTATGCATCTATTTATGCATCTATCTATGTATCTATCTATGCATATATCTATGTATCTATGTATCTATCTATGAATATATCTATGTATCTATGTATGCAACTATCTATGTATCTATCTACTGGCATTATAATGTGAATTATTTATACACTGTATCACAACATTACATGCCATAATGATCATAAAGAGAAGCTAGTCTTATAGGTATATACAAGATGGTCAGAGGGAAGGCAGCGAGAGTGAAGGCTTACCACTGGGAGGGTACATCGCCTTGTTCTCAGACACTTCACCTATCCCTGCACACAACAATACAGACTCACCATGACACAATCCACAGAACACCACATCGCTAGAAATATCGATGGAGAATTCAACTTGACACAATCACAGTCAAATACTTTAACCTCCACCAATCAGAGTTTCATCCAGGATTTTTCAACTAGGGAGGTTCAGCAGGAACGGCATGCAGATAAATTAGCTAGTGCTACTGTGCAGCCACTCATGTTACATGTGTGGCAAAGCTTCTGGACAACTATAATTAACTGGTCGCCTAGTAGGATGCGTACAGCATCAGACAATAAAAGAGACAAGTAGTCACCTAGTTTTGTTTTGTGGCCTGTGCCATTCACTACTTAAATGTGTTTGTGATATTAACTCACCTTACCAATTTTGGGTGTTTTTCTGAATAGAGAAACGTATCAGTGCTGAATTTCTGAATTAAGAAAAGGGATTAGTGATTGCAATGCGTTGGACAGGTTGAAGTCTTCTGGTGGTTGTGGTGGATGAACGGACATATTACACGAACTTATGTGTGAGAAAATAGTATAGAGATACAGAGATCATGAGCAAGATCTTGAAGATGAACGTCATGGACTTTAATGTCTTTCAGCTGCCGGGTTACTATCTTCACGAAGGACTCAAGGCATGCTCCAGCTGATTATCAACTGAGAAGGTGCCCAAGTCAATTTTAGCTGAAGTCCAACATTTAATAATAGGGAGCAAACAAATATAGGGGAGTGCTATTGGACTCCACTTAAACATTATAATTATCTTCATATTTATCAATGACCTTCTCAATAGTTAACTTAATTTTACTCTCTCAACATTTCGACTTGATGCTCTAGTAGTGCAGCAGATAATCATAACAATTGTGCTAAAGCATGAAATTTTTACCAGTGTTAGTACATACATACTTAAGGTTCATTTTAAGATCGGGAGGTAAGTCAGATTTGACCTCTGAGGACCGTGAGAGGTCAATGAACTCACTTACATTAAAATTTACATTTTTTCACGATTCTGGTGCAGTTTGTCTGTTTTGGGAATCATTAGAAAGGTTTGTTGCCGTGTGTTGGTCAATTTATCTTCTGGAGAGCCTTTACATAAAATAAAGTAGTAGCGAGGGAGATGATCAGTCTTCTATATAGCTAGGACAGTGGGAGGTCAATTACCTCAACATATCAAATATTGATGCCAATGAATGCAAACTGTGGTGGCTGGTACTAACACAATTTTTTTTCTTGTGTGTTGCAGGATCCCTGCCTGATGGTCGAAGCAAAGATACAAGCACCCCAGACCTGATCGTCACTATGGCAAAGCATCATATCCTCATAGACCCAGCCCAGCCCTCTACGTCCAAGAAATCAAGACCACCCCCAAGCTAACTGGGAGCTTTGTATTCTTTGCCAAGATGAGACAGATGAACCTTTGAAGTGCCCACTAAGATCTACCATGAAATCGAGTGGTGTTGGCTATGCATCACTGACAGAAGACCTCGTCCAGTTCAAGGGACTTCGCCACATGCCAATGGAACTCAACGTGATCAGACTGGATGATGGCGATGGCGTAGAAGCTACCTTGAGGAGACACAGTGCTCAGTGGCACAAGAAATGTCGTTTAAAGTTTATGTTTGACCAGCAGAGCAGAGCAGAATCAGCTTCAGGACAACAATCTAGTACCGGCACTCCAACCAGGCACACACGATCAGCAGATGCCCACTGGCTTCCACAGTCAACCGAGCCTATCTGTTTCTTCTGCAATAAGCCAGCTGGCACTGCAGACTTGCACCAAGCAGCTACAAAGGAAATTGACAAGAACGTTCGGAGATGTGCCAATGAATTGGGGGACACTGAACTGCTGGCCAAGCTGTCTGCAGGAGACATGGTTGCCATCGACGCAAAATACCATCGCAACTGTCTCCGTGCATTATACAACAAAATCAGACCAGCCGCACTCAAGGACGAGGATGCGGATCGTCTGCAAGGCATAGCCTTTGCTGAGCTGGTGGTATTCATGGAGGACATGCATGCAGATGAGGACAATGCCCCTGTATTTAAACTCTCAGACGTCGCTAACCTCTACAAGATGAGACTGGAGCAGCTGGGTGCCACGGTAACCAACAGAATACACACAACCAGACTGAAGGACCTGTCAGATGGGCTTGGTAACTCAGGATTCAGGACCAGCGTTTGGTTCCAGCAGTTGCCCTGGAGAGATGCACGCTTGATGTGCTGCTGGAGTGCTGCCTGCTTTGGGGGAATGTTATCTAGAGCCCTAGACTTGTCACACTATTCAGCCTAGGGATGTGTGTGTCATATGATAGATTACTACAGCTCACAGCAGACATTGCCAATGGTGTCTGCCAGCGCTTCAACATGGAAGAAGTTGTTTGCCCACCCAAGCTGCGCCAGGGACTGTTCACTACTGGGGTTGTTGATAATATTGACCATAACCCTAGCTCTGCGACGGCCAAGGATTCTTTTCATGGTATTGGTATCTCCCTAATGCAACATCCATCACACATGGCGGACTCAACCATGGTGTATTGGTGATTGGGCAAGCATCTCTATCGCCAAGTCGGTAACACCTCTGCCATCAGTGTACACAAGTGTGCCACCTGCTGCCATGAAGACGCAGCACTTCACTGAACCGGCTGTACAATGTCCTGCAAGACCTCCCGACCTACTGCCTGCTGAAGCTGCCGTGCAAGAAGAGTATGGGTGGCTGAGGACAGTGAAGACAGCTCGAGAGAAGCAATCCATAGAATGAATGGGTGTCATGGTCTGCCTACCATGCCGATGTCCAGCAAGCAGTGATCCCACCTGCCGCGATCAATGCACTGTTGCCTCTGTTCGTAGACAGCGCACACTCGGTGGCAATGATAAGACATCATGGCTATCGTCAAGGCAGCACCTGAACCCTGGACTAGTACCTGTACTTGCTGCTGATCAGCCACTGTTCGCCCTTCCCAAGGAAATTCAGTGGACCTGGCCAGCCACACTTGGAGAGGATCACTTTGTGATCATGTTCGGCGGTCTGCATATCGAGGTGGGTGTGTTGAAAGTAAGTTCCATGATATACAGTAATAGCCAGTGCTGTACCTATGAGATACCAGTACATGTAGTAGTAACAGCAACAATGTTTCACAAATGTTCAGCCCAGCGGGCAAGAGGTATTTTCCTCTAAAAAGTGAGGGGAAGAAAAGCAGGATTGTTTATCGAAATTTAAAAATTCAATAAAATTCAACAAAATAATTTGTCATACAATCTGAACATCATTTACATAATTTGTGTTTTTTTCCAGCTGCTGGGAGACTGGCTGGAGGACAGCGGTTGGACGAACGCCCTGGTACAGGCTGACATTGCCAGGTCTGGGACAGCAGATTCCTTCATTCGAGCCAGCCATGTTACTAAGACCCACCATGCACACCAAGTCACAGCTGCAACCCTCCACACACTACTTCAGCAGGCATACAGTAAAGACTGCACACCGGATGATGGCAACACCACTCAGCCAGATGATGAAGTCTTTGAGGAGTGGTGCACATAGCGAGCAAAGGCCAGTGTGCACTGACTGGAGCTGGACAAAGGAGGCCTCTGGGTGGCAGCCTCTTTGGACGACACTGACAGAGGCATCAAAATCTTGCCACGAACTGATCCACTGCGGCTGCAAGTAGGAATGTACCGGCCGCTGCAGGTGAACCAAGGCTGCACTCAAGTGCACTGCATTATGTGCATGTTTGGGAGACTGTTAGGTGCAATCAGACACCTTGACATTTATGCGTCTATATGGATAATGCGTCTGTATTACATGTACCAGTATATACTGTACATGTGTCTGAGGTCACTGACCTCACTGTAATTTAAGCGTATAGCCTTTGTTCAGTGCACATTGAAAATTAAACTTGCAGATTATCTTACAACACGATTTCATGCAAGCTATTCAGGACACCACAATAACCTAAATGTGTAATAACCTAAATGTGTATTTCAATAAATTTGTTTTCTGAGGTCACTGACCTCATTTTATGTATAAAGGCTCTCCAGAAAATAAATTGACCAACACATGGCAACAAACCTTTCTAATGTTCCCAAAACAGACAAACTGCACCAGAATCGTAAATTTCAATGTAAATGAGGTCATTGACCTCTCACGGTCCTCAGAGGTCAAATCTGACTTACATCCCGATCTTAAAATGAACCTTATGGTATGTACTAACACTGGTAAAAATTTCAGCTTTAGTCATAATTTGCACAATTCTTAGGATACGAGAGATTATCCGCTGTACTATAGCCTTCATCAGGAATAATGCATTACGTCCTGTATTCATGATGAAGGCTAGAGCATCAGAGTCTTAGCATCTCATTATTCCTGATGAAGGCTAGAGCATCAGAGTCTTAGCATCTCATTATTCCTGATGAAGGCTAGAGTATCAGAGTCTTAGCATCTCATTATTCCTGATGAAGGCTAGAGCATCAGAGTCTTAGCATCTCATTATTCCTGATGAAGGCTAGAGCATCAGTCTTAGCATCCCATTATTCCTGATGAAGGCTAGAGCATCAGAGTCTTAGCATCTCATTATTCCTGATGAAGGAGAGAGCATCAGAGTCTTAGCATCTCATTATTCCTGATGAAGGCTAGAGCATCAATCTTAGCATCTCATTATTCCTGATGAAGTCTAGAGCATCAGAGTCTTAGCATCTCATTGTTCCTGATGAAGGCCGGAGCATCAGAGTCTTAGCATCTCATTATTCCTGATGAAGGCTGGAGCATTAGAGTCTTAGCATCTCATTATTCCTGACGAAGGCTAGAGCATCAGAGTCTTAGCATCTCATTATTCCTGATGAAGGCTAGAGCATCAGAGTCTTAGCATCTCATTATTCCTGATGAAGGCTAGACCATCAGAGTCTTAGCATCTCATTATTCCTGATGAAGACTAGAGCATCAGAGTCTTAGCATCTCATTATTCCTGATGAAGGTTAGAGCATCAGAGTCTTAGCATCTCATTATTCTTGATGAAGGCAGAGTCTTAGCATCTCATTATTCCTGATGAAGGCTAGAGCATCACAGTCTTAGCATCTCATTATTCCAGATGAAGACTAGAGCATCAGAGTCTTAGCATCTCATTATTCCAGATGAAGACTAGAGCATCAGAGTCTTAGCATCACATTATTCCTGATGAAGGTTAGAGCATCAGCGTCTTAGCATCTCATTATTCCTGATGAAGGTTAGAGCATCAGAGTCTTAGCATCTCATTATTCTTGATGAAGGCAGAGTCTTAGCATCTCATTATTCCTGATGAAGGCTAGAGCATCAGAGTCTTAGCATCTCATTATTCCAGATGAAGACTAGAGCATCAGAGTCTTAGCATCATATTATTCCTGATGAAGGCTAGAGCATCAGAGTCTTAGCATCTCATTATTCCTGATGAAGGCTAGAGCATCAGAGTCTTAGCATCTCATTATTCCTGATGAAGGCTAGAGCATCAGAGTCTTAGCATCTCATTATTCCTGATGAAGGCTAGAGCATCGAGTCGAAACATCGAGAGAGTCAAATTCAAGTTGATTATTTGAGGTCATTGTAACTTCATTATGGCAACTGAGTTCGTTGAGTGTCTTCATATTTGTTGTGATAAGCACCACATACACACCCATCTTGGTTAGTAGGTGTAACCTCATCTCAGCTAATGGGTATAACCTCACCCTTGATATAGCCGCTAAATGAAGTGACACAGAAGTGCTCCAAGTGCCGATTCAGTGAAGCATCATGGAGCATGCAGAGAAGAACCTGGTGGATGACATCTTCAAACACGAAGTAATTATCATCATTGGCTGCCGTCTTCTTAACATCCTGTAAAAAAGGGGGAAAAAGATTCATATCACATGACATCAATATTACACCATCTTCATGTCAGATGACTCATGTGACATCACCTTCCATGTCACATGACTATCACATGACATCAACTTCCGTGTCACATGACTATCACATGCCATCATCTTTGTATCATCCTACCTCCATAATGCTGGATTAGGGCTAGTGCATGGGGGTTAGGGCTAGGCTCAAAGCCAGAGATAGTCCCAGTGGCAGGGAATCTTATATCATGTGGAAATAGGTGGCCACCATACCAACAGTTTCACACCTACTTGGTGGTATAACAAGGATGCATTAATAAGGCTCCTCTCCCATGCTTCCTGGCCTTATATTCCATGGTTACTGTTCCAGTGCTGAAGTGAGATCTTAATTAGAACGACTTCTTTTTACAGACCCAGTATGCTGATTTAGAGGGCTGAATGACTTTTTAGGAATAATGATGGTTTTCCCAAGTGTCTTTAGAGGTGAGATTAAAAAAATTGGAAATTTCACAGAATCACGCCACTGGTTATAGCTAGAGTTAAGTCAGTATTGTGCCACTGGTTATAGCTAGAGTTAAGTCAGTATTGTGCCATTGGTTAAAGCTAGAGTTAATGTGCCACTGGTTATAGCTAGAGTTAAGTCAGTATTGTGCTACTGGTTATAGCTAGAGTTAAGTCAGTATTCTACCACTGGTTATAGCTAGAGTTAAGTCAGTATTGTGCCACTGGTTATGGCTAGCCATTGTGACAGATACTGACGTGTGCAACACTTCTCATAATCTCTCAAGACTCAAACCACCTATGAATTCTGCCTTTTGTGTTGTTTTACACCTTACAATAGTGAAAAAAATTGAAGGAGTTTTGAGTGATGTATCTGCTGAAGATGGAGAATACATACTCAGCTTCAATCACTCCTAGCAACACATTTAGAAAATTACTAGTTGTGAAGCATGCAGTAGTAAATTACTAGTTGTGAAGCATGCAGTAGTAAATTACTAGTTGTGCTGCATGCAGTAGTAAATTACTAGTTGTGCTGCATGCAGTAGTAAATTACTAGTTGTGCTGCATGCAGTAGTAAATTACTAGTTGTGCTGCATGCAGTAGTAAATTACTAGTTGTGCTGCATGCAGTAGTAAATTACTAGTTGTGCTGCATGCAGTAGTAAATTACTAGTTGTGCTGCATGCAGTAGTAAATTACTAGTTGTGCTGCATGCAGTAGTAAATTACTAGTTGTGCTGCATGCAGTAGTAAATTACTAGTTGTGCTGCATGCAGTAGTAAATTACTAGTTGTGCTGCATGCAGTAGTAAATTATTAGTTGTGCTGCATGCAGTAGTAAATTACTAGTTGTGCTGCATGCAGTAGTAAATTACTAGTTGTGCTGCATGCAGTAGTAAATTACTAGTTGTGCTGCATGCAGTAGTAAATTACTAGTTGTGAAGCATGCAGTAGTAAATTATTAGTTGTGCTGCATGCAGTAGTAAATTATTAGTTGTGCTGCATGCAGTAGTAAATTACTAGTTGTGCTGCATGCAGTAGTAAATTACTAGTTGTGCTGCATGCAGTAGTAAATTACTAGTTGTGCTGCATGCAGTAGTAAATTACTAGTTGTGGTGCATGCAGTAGTAAATTATTAGTTGTGCTGCATGCAGTAGTAAATTACTAGTTGTGCTGCATGCAGTAGTAAATTACTATATAGTTGTGAAGCATGCAGTAGTAAATTATTAGTTGTGCTGCATGCAGTAGTAAATTACTAGTTGTGCTGCATGCAGTAGTAAATTACTAGTTGTGCTGCATGCAGTAGTAAATTACTAGTTGTGCTGCATGCAGTAGTAAATTATTAGTTGTGGTGCATGCAGTAGTAAATTACTAGTTGTGCTGCATGCAGTAGTAAATTACTAGTTGTGAAGCATGCAGTAGTAAATTATTAGTTGTGCTGCATGCAGTAGTAAATTATTAGTTGTGCTGCATGCAGTAGTAAATTACTAGTTGTGCTGCATGCAGTAGTAAATTACTAGTTGTGCTGCATGCAGTAGTAAATTACTAGTTGTGCTGCATGCAGTAGTAAATTACTAGTTGTGCTGCATGCAGTAGCTTTTGTGGTTCCAACATTCACACAAAATGTTTGTGGAATGAATTTCACAATGTTTTGTTTCTTTCAACTACAGTACATATCACTGCAGAGCCACAAGGCTGGCTGTGTTTCACTGGTTTCCTTGGTATCCAAGGCCAAGCACATTATTCACAGTGACAGAGCTCTCTGCAACACTCATAATCTAACCACACCAACATTGAGTATAACAGCTGGATTACATCCTGCCTGTACCAAGTTCTAAAATTTATAGGGAAATATCACAAATGGTCGGTTGCCCCTTTAATTAGGATTGCTATTGTGCGTACTTCCACTAGCAGCTGCTCAAAGACCAAGTGAGAGTGAAGAATGGCTGACTTGAGCTCCTCAAACAGCAAGGCACGGCACTGGAAGTATGAATGAGGTAATGATTACAACATAACGCTGAGTGATCACTCTGATCAGAGATGGACCAACAACATGGAGCTCCATACAACAACAATATTCATTTTCAGGTTTGAATTTATTATCAGGGGTCCCCTTTCCCTACTCCACTCCCCCCCCCCCCAAAAAAAACAATCGTGTTCTAATTCCCCCTCCAAAAACACTCACTGCACACAAAACACTCTCTGCGTGAACCTCTCCTCAAAACAACAAAAAAAACACTCACCCTCCCAAAAAATACTCTCTGTCTGAATCCCCCCCCAAAACACTCTTATTCTGACCCCCTCCAAAAAAAACACTCTGTCCACAAAACACTGTCTAACTCCCCCGAAAACATTGTCTAACCACCCCACACAAAAAAAACTCCATCCAATCCCCCCCCCCCCCAAAAACAAACACACGCTCTCTGTCTGAACCCTCCCCCCAATAAATATGGTCACTTTTTTCTTGTGTATGCATGTATGTATGTGTGTATGTATGTGTCTATGTATTGCGTGCATGTGTGTGAATGTGTTTATGCATGCATGCACATGTGTGTGTATGGTATTACGTACATATATACTGCATATATATTAAAGTTGAGAGCAGCAGGCTGGAACAACACACAAACATTCCTAACACTTCACTGCTAAGGAATGGAAGGTATTGAGTGGCGAGCGAAGGGGAGGAGATATATATATTATACTGTATACATCAGGGGTGCCCACACTTTTTTGGCTTGCGAGCTACTTTTAAAATGACCAGGTCAAAATGATCTACGTACCTGTATTAAAAAATGCTAATATATTTATTTATATATGTACTGAGTATACTTTATATACATAATATATGTTGGCATACCTTGAATCACTGCATGAACTCTTACGGCACAAAACAATTGAATACATTTATGGTCACTACCTTACTCTGATGACTTGCACTGTCAGAATGGAGTCAGCCAAATATGGACATGGTGAAAAAAAGTCCTCCCATTCTGCATGGAAGTGGTAAGTTTTTGGTTTCTTACCTGGTCCGGCTCCCCCACTCATTTTTATATCCCTTCTTTAGTAGATATAAATTGGCAGGCTAACTAGGTCACTAGCTTGTTTAAGTTTTGCAGTAGCTCGCACGTTTTCTAAGTGGTGACCCGTGTGTTAGAAGTTAAGTAACACAAGACTAGCCGCCCTGTACGTCAATCAAGAACTGCCAAAGGGAGGATAGACTATTAAAAAAATATGAATGGCGCGCGATCTACCCGTACTACATGCGCGATCTACCGGTCGATCGCGATCGACCTATTGGGCACCTCTGGTATACATATTACTGGATATAATTATATATACTGTTTATATATACTGTATATATACTGTATACATATTACTGGATATATATATACTGTTTATATATATATATACTGTATACATATACACTATATATATATATATGTATATATTATATACTGTATATATGTACTGTATATATATATTTGCATTCTTCTGGCATAAGGAATAGGCCAAGTGAAGTGCCACAAGGTACAGGGTCACAACTGCTACAAAAGAGGTAATGGTTTATAAGGGACTGGACTCTGACCTCTGTAGCACTGGAGTCGATGGCCAGGGTGTGGCTCCAGAGTTCTCTACGTTGACCCACTGGACACCCAGTCTTGCAGAGCTCTCGAGCCAATGACCACAGACCTACCTTCAAGACTGCCATTGTAGGGGAGAAAGGGGAGGGGGGGGGGGGGGGGGGAGGGAGGGAGGAGGAAAGGAAGATGGAAGGGGAGGCAAGGAGGATGGGAAGGAGAAGGGAAGGAGAAGATAAGGAGGTAAGGAGAAGATAAAAAGAAGGGAAGGAGGAGGGAAGGAGGAGGGAAGGAGAAGGGAAGGAGGAGGGAAGGAGAAGGGATGGGATAGGGAAGGAAGAGGGAGTTGTAGGGCAAAAAGAAGGGGGATGATGGAGAGAAGGGAAAAGGAGAGGTGGGGGAGGAGGGAGATGAGGAGAAAGTGTGGGAGGGAAAGAGAAAGACAACATAGAGGACAAGGAGAGATAGAAGGGAGATGAGAGGAGAGAGAGAGACAGGAGAGAGAAGAGAAAAGAGTAAGAGAAGAGTAAGAGAATAGAGAGAGAGGGAGAGAAAAGAGAGGGAAGAGAGAGAGAAAGAAGAGAGGAGAGAGATATATATATAAGAGATAGAGTGGGAGAAGAGAATAGAAAGAGAGGAGAGAGAAGAGAAAGGGAGGAAAGAGAGAGAAGAGAGAGAGTGAAGAGATAAAGAAAGGAAGAGAAGCACAAGAGAGAAGAGGTGTGTTTAAATGAATGACCTCCCTAAGTCCACACTCCCTCTGTCCTCACCTCTATTAGATCTCTCCAGGTACTGCAGAGAGTCTGCAAGACAAAAAAAACAGAAAAGACTTGCAACAAATAAACGCCCACACAAAACCCAACCATAATGATCGATGTGTCCAGAGGTGCCCCGGACAACACATGGATCACCCACAGATGTCCAAGGTCCAAAGTTCTTCCCCACCTTGGCTGGGTCTAGGATTAGGTGGACAACAACCTTGAACCTTGGACCTCCGCAGATATCCCGGAGGTACCCATAACACTGCCAGACCTCATGAATTGAATTACACAAAGAACAAAAAAGTTTCTAATTTTAAAACCAAGCAACAATATTGGATTGACTCATCAACACAGAAAGGAAACAAGCCTATACCCACATAGACCACAAACGGTTGGATGACCCTTTAACATTTAAAATTACTTATGATAACTGGTAAAGGGTCGAATAACTGGTAAAGGGTTTTCCAACTCAATATTTTTTTGATGAGCCAATCCCCATCTGTTTTTATGTGAGAACTTTTCCCCCTCGCTAAAATGGTGACTATCTGTTGATGACAGTGCAAAAAGTAGATTCACGTTTAACCGACTGTCTACCAACTCAGACATCGCCACACAAAAGACATGCAGACCAGATTATCACCTGCACATGCTCAGTAGACTACTGTACCATTATACAATAGCCACACACCTTTACTTCAGAGTGATGGGAGTGTGAGCAAAAAGAAGGGGGGAAAAGGGGAGGAAATTAATATGGCAGATGATTGCATCTGCCTCCATGAATATTCTATCCTTGCCTGTTTCTGAAGGTCTATCAGTGGAGGAGAGCTGCACAGGCACCCGTGCTTACCTGGAGTCACTCTTGAGTCCCTTCACTCCTGAGAAAGGTGCTCCTGGATGCATTTCCTTCTGCCGTGGATATGGAGCAATGTCTTGGCAAAGCTTTTGCTTGCATATATATATGGAGCTGATTCTTATACCAAACTCCATTTGTGTTCTAAAGATAATTTTGTTATTCTCAAATAAGTTAGAGCTATAAATATTACAATATAAAATTAAAAAACACACAAATATTCGGTGGTCCATCAGTTAAACTGGTATTTGCCGACATTGCAATCAGCATTCGTTGGCCTTCAGGGTGGACGAAAAAATATTGACTAGCAGCATGTTCAAATACGTCACATGACAAGCATGTGATTCACAATGTGTCTGGCCTATTGTATGGAAGCAACTTATCTGACAGACAGCTTGATGACTCTACTTGCTTGCTTGTTGTTGTTTCTAATTGCTGTTTGTTTCATTTGGTGTTGAGTCTGCTGTGGCAATGGGAGAGGTAAGTAGGAAGTATAGTATGTGCTATTATTGTTGCAAACTACACAGGTCAGCACTAACAGGCTTCTTCTTGTTACTGTTACTGTTCTCTCAGTCCTCTCCTTGACTGAGGACCAGTTACTGCCCCCAACACGGCAGCAGGAGTCCTCCACACACCAAACAGCAGAGAAGAGGACCAGCTACAGCCCCCAACATGGCAGCAGGAGTTCTCCACACACCAAACAGCAGAGAAGAGCCACTCCAACTTCTTCTAGACACATTTATTAACTTATTCTAGACTGCACAAGTCTGCACGTAACATACCTTCATCTTGTTATTATTTCTGTAGTAGTTGTTATTATTGTTCTTGTTGTAACTGGTGGTGTTATTTTCCCTCCTAGGAGAGGATCAGCTACAGCTTCCTTCAAGGAGTAGGATAGCACACTATAAGTGTACTGATGCTGTAATTAATATGCTAGCTATACACATCAAATGCAGAAATTATTGTGCATAATATACATGGCCAGGAAATAGGTGTGTCATGGGTGTTCTAAAAGACACACCGATGAGACACTTACTTCCTGGACAGACCATCTTAAAATTTCATAACTCTTCAAATCAGGAGCTCTCAGTCAAGAACTGAATGTCGCATGTTCTGCTCACATGAGCTAGCCAGACTAGTGACGGAAGCATACACACCTGGAGAGGAGCCTCAGGGGTTAACAACACGTTTTAGGGTTTCCCCTACATACCTGCCCAATTAGTACCCTTGATTCATAACTGACTTAATTAGTGCCCTCAATTCAAACCCAACTCGATTAGTGCCCTCGTTACATACCTGACTCTACTTGCACTTGTGAGGGATGAAGACTCTGAAACTGTTTTCTCTGCACATCACATGACAGTCACATGACCAGCAACAACATTACACCAATGAATACTAAATCTAGCCACAGAGAGGGACCTACAGTACATATGCACAAGTATGTATGTGTCTAACATTACTGGAGGAGGCATGGATCAGGTATGTGTCTAACATTACTGGAGGAGGCATGGATCAGGTGTGTGTCTAACATTACTGGAGGAGACATGGATCAGGTATGTGTCTAACATTACTGGAGGAGACATGGATCAGGTGTGTGTCTAACATTACTGGAGGAGGCATGGATCAGGTGTGTGTCTAACATTACTGGAGGAGGCATGGATCAGGTGTGTGTCTAACATTACTGGAGGAGGCATGGATCAGGTATGTGTCTAAATTACTGGAGGAGGCATGGATCAGGTATGTGTCTAACATTACTGGAGGAGGCATGGATCACATCCAAAAGATCAGTTTATTGTATATAAGTCCACAACAACAACAATTTAAGTAGGTAACATTCAAACATCGGGTGTCGATCGAAGGCGTGGTGATGTACAGGTGAAAGCCAGAGTTTATTGCTCCATGTGAGGAATGGACATATGCACGCATGCCTGAGGTAAAAGGGCTTACCCCTATCTCTCCTCAGTTCCTCAGTTTCTATAGACTCTTTGCTCTTTCATCAATCATTTCCTGCTCCCACTTTCATCCTGTTTGTTTTAACCCTTTCTATTGTTACGTCTCTGTGCATTGCAATTTAGCAAATTACGATGTTGCAGTTCACACACACGTACAAGGAGGGTGTTGATCTGTGTGCTGACCATACAAATGCCTGAGGCACAAAGCATTTTCATAAGCCATGTCTTGTTTCGCTTGACGAATACCGATTATATCAGATTAAAAAAGAAATTGTAGAAACTGGCGCATCGATCAACATGCCCCGAGGGTGATAGTTAAATGAGACATCTGTCCTTGATATTGAGTCACTTCATAACCACCTTGAGGAAGTTCGAAGTTCATTGGTGAAAATGGTATTATTAGTTATAAGTATATTAACTCCTTAAAAAAATCCTTACCTCCAGTTGCCCTCTAGTGCAAGCAGTATTTTCTAGAAGAGCTTGCCATCAACCAGGGTACTTTTAGCATCAACCAGCAAGAAAACAGCCGCTTAATACCAGGCAGCTGCAGTATATACCCGTGTGCAGACGTAATCGAGCTCTTGTTGGTATGGCTCACCCAGTGCATGCATCAGGAGATGGGCCGGCAAATGGTTGCAACTGGAGCCTGGACAGTGTCGTATATGGATAGCACATTATTATATCTGGTCAGCAGCAATGGAAAGGAAGATGAAGAAACGCAGGCATTCAAGCAAGAGGAGACACTGTCCCAACATGGACTCCCAGAGCCTGGAACAAAGAGTGATTATTAGTAAGTAGGTGCTTAGTATAGATAAGCACCTGCTCAAAGAAGCTCCGTACACTGTCCCTGCGCAAAGAAGCTCCGTACACTGTCCCTGCGCAAAGAAGCTCCGTACACTGTACCTGCTCAAAGAAGCTCTCGTACACTGTCCCTGCGCAAAGAAGCTCCGTACACTGTACCTGCTCAAAGAAGCTCTCGTACACTGTACCTGCTCAAAGAAGCTCTCGTACACTGTACCTGCTCAAAGAAGCTCTCGTACACTGTACCTGCTCAAAGAAGCTCTCGTGCACTGTACCTGCTCAAAGAAGCTCTCGTACACTGTACCTGCTCAAAGAAGCTCTCGTGCACTGTACCTGCTCAAAGAAGCTCTCGTACACTGTACCTGCTCAAAGAAGCTCTCGTACACTGTACCTGCTCAAAGAAGCTCTCGTACACTGTACCTGCTCAAAGAAGCTCTCGTACACTGTCCCTGCGCAAAGAAGCTCCGTGCACTGTACCTGCTCAAAGAAGCTCCGTACACTGTACCTGCTCAAAGAAGCTCCGTACACTGTACCTGCTCAAAGAAGCTCTCGTACACTGTCCCTGCGCAAAGAAGCTCCATACACTGTACCTGCTCAAAAAAGCTCTCGTACACTGTACTCTGTACGTATCCTTAGTCCAGTCTTGAAAACGAGTTGCTAGAAAATCAAGTGACCTCTGTCTGACCTTACGAACTGTGTACGCTCTATGTTGGTGCCCACAAAGTTTCCTGCTTGGCTCATCTCTAGACTTGCAGCAGAATTAGTGACTTGCAGCTGCTGCTTGACCACCATAAGCTTCCATTCTGCACCGACAGAAAGCTGCTCTCCGCTCTGACCAGCACGCCCCTGGTGGCTGTCTCAAAATTTATAGGCAAACTATAAACTTTACGTGTAGTATATATATAAAGTTTGTACGATTAAAGTTTGTACGATTATTACTTTATGAATCTTATTACAGCTCTTCCTGCAGTATACTAGACACCTCCTGTAGTATACTAGACACTTCCTGTAGTATACTAGACACTTCCTGTACTAATATATTGGACACCTACAATATACTAGGACACCTGTAGTACACTAGATGCCTCCTGTAGTATACTAGACAGCTCCTATAGTATACTAGACACCTCCTGAGTAAACTACTGTAGTATACTAGGCATCTGTAGTATACTAGAAACCTGTAGTATACTTGACATCCGTGATGATTTTTAACAACTAACTTTCATGGTCAGGATGGTTAGGCCATAAAACTATCCAGTATACTTACACACGATCTCCCCATGCATTCCATCAAGCACAAACTATTGCTATTCACTAACCCCGCAGCACTGTTGAAGTAGCTCATTATAAATTCACTAACCTTGCAGCTGTTGAAGTAGCTCATTATATATTCACTAACCTTGCAGCACTGTTGAAGTAGCTCATTATATATTCACTAACCTTGCAGCACTGTTGAAGTAGTTAATTATATATTCACTAACCTTGCAGCACTGTTGAAGTAGCTCATTATATATTCACTAACCTAGCAGCACTGTTGAAGTAGCTCATTATATATTCACTAACCTTGCAGCACTGTTGAAGTAACTCATTATATATTCACTAACCTTGCAGCACTGTTGAAGTAGCTCATTATATATTCACTAACCTTGCAGCTGTTGAAGTAGCTCATTATATATTCACTAACCTAGCTGCACTGTTGATGTAGCTCATTATATATTCACTAATCTTGCAGCTGTTGAAGTAGCTCATTATATATTCACTAACCTTGCAGCATTGTTGAAGTAGCTCATTATATATTCACTAACCTTGCAGAACTGTTGAAGTAGTTCATTATATATTCACTAACCTTGCAGCACTGTTGAAGTAGCTCATTATATATTCACTAACCTAGCAGCACTGTTGAAATAGCTCATTATATATTCACTAACCTTGCAGCTGTTGAAGTAGCTCATTATATATTCACTAACCTAGCAGCACTGTTGAAGTAGCTCATTATATATTCACTAACCTTGCAGCACTGTTGAAGTAGCTCATTATATATTCACTAACCTAGCAGCACTGTTGAAGTAGCTCATTATATATTCACTAACCTTGCAGCTGTTGAAGTAGCTCATTATATATTCACTAACCTAGCAGCACTGTTGAAGTAGCTCATTATATATTCACTAACCTTGCAGCACTGTTGAAGTAGCTCATTATATATTCACTAACCTAGCAGCACTGTTGAAGTAGCTCATTATATATTCACTAACCTTGCAGCTGTTGAAGTAGCTCATATATATTCACTAACCATGCAGCTGTTGAAGTAGCTCATTATATATTCACTAACCTTGCAGCACTGTGGAAGTAGCTCATTATATATTCACTAACCTAGCAGCACTGTTGAAGTAGCTCATTATATAACTAACCTTGCAGCTGTTGAAGTAGCTAATTATATATTCACTAACCTTGCAGCACTGTTGAAGTAGCTCATTATATATTCACTAACCTTGCAGCACTGTTGAAGTAGCTCATTATATATTCCTAACCTTGCAGCACTGTTGAAGTAGCTCATTATATATTCACTAACCTTGCAGCACTGTTGAAGTAGCTCATTATATATTCACTAACCTTGCAGCACTGTTGAAGTAGCTCATTATATATTCACTAACCTTGCAGCACTGTTGAAGTAGCTCATTATATATTTACTAACCTTGCAGCACTGTTGAAGTAGCTCATTATATATTCACTAACCTGCAGCACTGTTGAAGTAGCTCATTATATATTCACTAACCTTGCAGCACTGTTGAAGTAGCTCATTATATATTCACTAACCATGCAGCACTGTTGAAGTAGCTCATTATATATTCACTAACCTTGCAGCACTGTTGAAGTAGCTCATTATATATTCACTAACCTTGCACTGTTGAAGTGCTCATATATATTCACTAACCTTGCAGCACTGTTGAAGTAGCTCATTATATATTCACTAACCTTGCAGCACTGTTGAAGTAGCTCATTATATATTCACTAACCTTGCAGCACTGTTGAAGTAGCTCATTATATATTCACTAACCTTGCAGCACTTTTGAAGTAGCTCATTATATATTCACTAACCTTGCAGCACTGTTGAAGTAGCTCATTATATATTCACTAACCTAGCAGCACTGTTGAAGTAGCTCATTATATATTCACTAACCTTGCAGCTGTTGAAGTAGCTCATTATATATTCACTAACCTTGCAGCACTGTTGAAGTAGCTCATTATATATTCACTAACCTTGCAGCACTGTTGAAGTAGCTCATTATATATTCACTAACCTAGCAGCACTGTTGAAGTAGCTCATTATATATTCACTAACCTTGCAGCTGTTGAAGTAGCTCATTATATATTCACTAACCTTGCAGCACTGTTGAAGTAGCTCATTATATATTCACTAACCTTGCAGCACTGTTGAAGTAGCTCATTATATATTCACTAACCTTGCAGCACTGTTGAAGTAGCTCATTATATATTCACTAACCTTGCAGCACTGTTGAAGTAGCTCATTATATATTCACTAACCTTGCAGCACTGTTGAAGTAGCTCATTATATATTCACCAACCTTGCAGCACTGTTGAAGTAGCTCATTATATATTCACTAACCTTGCACTGTTGAAGTGCTCATATATATTCACTAACCTTGCAGCACTGTTGAAGAGGCTCATTTTTTTTATTAGGGGGGAGGGGGATAAGCGTAGGAGGCATTTGCCCGCCCCCCCCCCCCGCCCCCTTCCTTCTAGGGGTATCCACTACTTGTAAATGACCATGTAGGAGTGAGCTTGATATAAATTTCCACAAATGTCTGCCCCCTAAAATTTCACACCTGATTTGCACCCCTATAATTTCACACCACTGATTTCCCCCTACAATTTCAAACCTCCTGATCCTCCCCAATTTCACGCACCCTGAATTACTCCTACAATTTCACATCCCCTAATTTGCTCCCCCCTGTAATTTCACACACCCTGATCCCCCCTCTCCCCCCCCCCCCCCCTCCCCCACATGAAGCCATAAGAGAAAACACAGCCAAGCAATCTTCATAAAGCAGACATGCATAGTCTAATGAGAGCAGAGTAATGTTCCTAGCAATACCTCAATGCTTACCAGCACGAGCAGAGACAAGACGTTGATGGGATCTGTCAGCATCTCCCTCCTATCAAGGCGCTTCTCCTCCATCCCCCGTGCGGGGAAAGGGCAGAGGATATAATCGGGGTCCCTCACTTGAATCAGTACGCGGAGGAAGTCTTTGGGGCTGTAGATAGCGTGCAGCTTGTCGAACATCTCTAGTGGGAATAATGAGGGGTGTGGCATGTGCATGCAAGACATCGAGTAGTGAGGGGAGACACAAGGAGAGGGAGGGAGGGAGGAAAACTAACAAACAAACAAACAGATATTGTTATAGAAATCACCTTCTCAATCAACTTCGATTTTTATGTTATTATGTCAACTGAGAGTTCATTGAGAGTTTCATTGAGAGTTTAATTAAGATATTGTTAGCCTGATGCCCATGAAACACTTGAAATGGTTAGATTGCGTTGCTCTAGCCATTGTCCTAGCCTAGCATAGCACAAGGCCTAATACAGTACTGACCTGTACATTATCTTAGCTTGAAATCCTAGCTCTGTTAGATTCCATTTCTCTAGCCATTGTCCTAGCCCTAGCATAGCTGAAGGCCTAATACAGTACTGACCTGTACATTATCTTAGCTTGAAATCCTAGTATTGCTAGATTGCATTGCTCTAGCCATTGTCCTAGCCCTAGCATAGCTGAAGGCCTAATACAGGACTGACCTGTACATTATCTTAGCTTGAAATCCTAGTATTGTTAGATTGCATTGCTCTAGCTATTGTCCTAGACCTAGCATAGCTGAAGGCCTAATACAGGACTGACCTGTACATTATCTTAGCTTGAAATCCTAGTATTGTTAGATTGCATTGCTCTAGCCATTGTCCTAGCCCTAGCATAGCTGAAGGCCTAATACAGTACTGACCTGTACATTATCTTAGCTTGAAATCCTAGTATTGTTAGATTGCATTGCTCTAGCCATTGTCCTAGCCCTGGCATAGCTGAAGGCCTAATACAGGACTGATCTGTACATTATCTTACCTAGTATTGTCAGATTGCATTGCTCTAGCCATTGTCCTAGCCCTAGCATAGCTGAAGGCCTAATACAGTACTGACCTGTACATTATCTTACCTTGAAATCCTAGTATTGTCAGATTACATTGCTCTAGCCATTGTCCTAGCCCTAACATAGCTGAAGGCCTAATACAGTACTGACCTGTACATTATCTTAGCTTGAAATCCTAGTATTGTTAGATTGCATCGCTCTAGCCATTGTCCTAGCCCTAGCATAGCTGAAGGCCTAATACAGTACTGACCTGTACATTATCTTAGCTTGAAATCCTAGTATTGTTAGGAGATTGCATTGCTCTAGCCATTGTCCTAGCCCTGGCATAGCTGAAGGCCTAATACAGTACTGACCTGTACATTATCTTAGCTTGAAATCCTAGCTCTGTTAGATTGCATTGCTCTGGCCATTGCCTTGCCCTAGCATAGCTGAAGCCCTAATACTACGTACTGACCTGTATATTATCTTAGCTTAAAATCCTAGTATTGTTAGATTGCATTGCTCTAGCCATTGTCCTAGCCCTAACATAGCTGAAGGCCTAATACAATACTGACCTGTACATTATCTTAGCTTGAAATCCTAGTATTGCATTGCTCTAGCCATTGTCCTAGCCCTAGCATACACTAGGTAGCTGAAGGCCTAATTCAGCACTGATCTATGCATTGTTGAGGTCATCATGATGTTGTCATGCTTCTTGGAATGTGATCTGGTGAAGAAGCCAAGAATTGTTTCCTTGAAGATTCCGAACCGGTGCAAGGTTTAACCACCTGATGCCTAGCAACCCACTGGCAAGTGCGTGTGGAGGTGTGTCAGTGGGAGGAGCTTTGTTACAAGGACTTGTGCATGTGGAGGTGTGGCATAGGGAGGAGCCTTGTGTCCATGTGGAGGTGAGGCAGTGGGAGGAGCCTTGTTACGAGGACTTGTGCATGTGGAGGTGTGGCTGTGGGAGGAGTTTGTTACGAGGACTTATGCATGTGGAGGTGTGGCAGTGGGAGGAACTTTGTTACGAGGACTTGTGCATGTGGAGGTGTGGCTGTGGGAGGAGCTTTGTTACGAGTCTTGGAAGCAGCTTCCCTTGAAGAAGGGAAGCACCTACACTAAGAGTGAGGACATCAGGCAGTACTTTCTGCAGGTATTATTCTCAGAGCACTAAAGAGAAGACTATGCAGAAGCTGACAAGGACTTGTTAAAGTGATAGTTGCACTCTCGACCTTGTTTAATGTGTTCAGTATGCCCTCCATCATTAGCACACCTCTCCTCTATTGCATCAGTTATCCTTCCTATGTGCCAACTATGTAGCCAGTTCTTTATCCATAGAGAGAAGCCCTACGTGTGCTTACCTTACCAAGATTGTACATGTCTCTGCATTATCATGACAAAAAATGGCGTATCCCATCTCCCCAGCTAGAGCTTGTTGATGAGTTGAGTAGCTACACATGTCAGATTGAAACTCCAGCATCTTTCTCCGCTAACGCTAATAACCATGCAGCCCGTTCTCACTTGCCCGTGCAACCAGTTTTCGTTCCTCTATCTTCCAATCGGTGCCGCCATTTTCTCGATCTTTATAATGACCCTTTCCAGTTTAAGTGACTCAATTTAATTTAGGGAGGGTGACCCGTTCACAATATTTACGGGTCAACATTTTGGTTGCATGCAAGAAGATAGAGGTACGTACGCCATGCATGGCCAAAGTTTTCCGTTCAACTCCCTAATGAGCCTAATGAGGGTCTAGCCAATCATGTCACAGAGTTTGCATCCATTGAATGAGTGATTCTTAATTAAACAGATTCTTCAAGATTGTAATTATACTGGAAAGAGTACCATACCCTCCAACTGTCCCGGAAGCTCCGGGACGGTCCCGGATTTGCACTTGATAAAATGTGTCCCGCACGGATTTGGTGTTTGTCCCGGAAATGCTGGATTAGTAATTGTTTCAATTTACAACTGGCTCCGGCACTGTGAGACTATTTATTACCTGATCAGGCGCGCGGGTGGAAAATTGAGGGCGAACGCCTTCAATTTTGCACCACGTGTCTGACCAGGTAAATTTTGAACGACGGTGATTTGTATGCGCTAGAGCTTCCTCTAGCCAACTCGCTTTAGGGTCTAGTAACTTGCCTATAGTTATACCTATGAAACATTTTTAATATCAAAAGAGAGCACACAGAGAGACCTATCTTTTGAGCTATATATCAAGTCCATACCATGAAGTTTGCAGAATCTACGGAGCTCTAAAGTTGTAACCACAGGTAAAAATTAAAAAAATACAATCGCCTCCCCCCCCCCCCCACTAAAAGCTCCTCCTTGTATACTATAGCAGCTGTCAATTTACAACTGGCTACAGCACTGTTAGACTAAAGGCTCCTCCTTAGCAGCTGCTACACCTGGCCCATACACAAGTTAGCGCTTCACTTCACAACTGACAAGCGGAGGAAAATCCTGACGTAGCATCTACATAGCTGCAGTTTTATGCTCTGATACCAACTATATATAATTATATTCATGGTGGGTGTGGTCAATGCCCCGGATTTCAATTTTGAAAAGTTGGAGGGTCTGGAGTACACTGTAAAGACATCACTACAAAAAATTCCACATCACAAACACTTCCCTCAGTAAACTATCCCACATCACAAATACTGCCTCAGTAAACTATCCCACATCACAAACACTTCCCTCAGTAAACTATCCCACATCACAGACACTTCCCAGACACTTCCCTCAGTAAACTATCCCACATCACAAACATCGCCCTCAGTAAACTATCCCACATCACAAACACTTCCCTCAGTAAACTATCCCACACCACAGACACTTCCCTCAGTAAACTATCCCACATCACAAATACTTTCTTCAGTAAACTATCCCACATCACAGACACTTCCCTCAGTAAACTATCCCACATCACAAACACTTCCTTCAGTAAACTATCCCACATCACAAATACTGCCTCAGTAAACTATTCCATATTACAGACACTGCCCTCAGTTCCTCAGTAAATCACATATACTGCCCTCAGTTCCTCAGTAAATCACATATACTGCCCCCAGTTCCTCAGTAAATCACAGACACTGCCCTCAGTTCCTCAGTAAATCACAGACACTGCTCTCAGTTCCTCAGTAAATCACAGACACTGCCCCCAGTTCCTCAGTAAATCACAGACACTGCCCTCAGTTCCTCAGTAAATCACAGACACTGCCCCCAGTTCCTCAGTAAATCACAGACACTGCCCTCAGTTCCTCAGTAAATCACAGACACTGCCCCCAGTTCCTCAGTAAATCACAGACACTGCCCCCAGTTCCTCAGTAAATCATATACACTGCCCCCAGTTCCTCAGTAAATCACAGACACTGCCCTCAGTTCCTCAGTAAATCACAGACACTGCCCCCAGTTCCTCAGTAAATCACAGACACTGCCCTCAGTTCCTCAGTAAATCACAGACACTGCCCCCAGTTCCTCAGTAAATCACAGACACTGCCCTCAGTTCCTCAGTAAATCACAGACACTGCCCTCAGTTCCTCAGTAAATCACAGACACTGCCCCCAGTTCCTCAGTAAATCACAGACACTGCCCTCAGTTCCTCAGTAAAACCAAGGACACTATTCCACATCACAAACCTACCCAACCTCAAAGACTGCCCTCAGATTCTCAAACCAATCCACATCACAGATTCTGCCCTCAGTAAACTCACAAACACTGCTAAGATATCATATTACAAAAATTTCAGTGGCTAAAAAAAAAGTGCATTTCATATTATTTTTACAAGATACCTGCAGCTGCTAACAGCTGATAGCAGGCAGGTCACTAAGTGACATCCCTTATGCAGGGGACCACTAATATTTAGGACGGGGGACCACTCATATTTAGGACAGGGGACCACTCATATTTAGGACGTGGGACCACTCATATTTAGGATGGGGTACCACTCATATTTAGGACGGGGGACCACTCATATTTAGGACGGGGGACCACTCATATTTAGGACGGGGGACCACTCATATTTAGGACGGGGGACCACTCATATTTACATGTAGGACGGGTTACCACTCATATTTAGGATGGGGGACCACTCATATTTAGGACAGGGGACCACTCATATTTAGGATGGGGGAACACTCATATTTAGGATGGGGGAGACCACTCATATTTAGGACGGGGGACCACTCATATTTAGGACGGGGGACCACTCATATTTAGGACGGGGGACCACTCATATTTAGGATGGGGGACCACTCATATTTAGGACGGGGGACCACTCATATTCAGGACGGGGGACCACTCATATTTAGACCACTCATATTTAGGACGGGTTACCACTCATATTTAGGATGGGGGACCACTCATATTTAGGATGGGGGCCCACTCATATTTAGGACAGGGGACCACTCATATTTAGGATGGGGGAACACTCATATTTAGGATGGGGGACCACTCATATTTAGGACGGGGGACCACTCATATTTAGGGCGGGGGACCACTCATATTTAGGACAGGGGACCACTCATATTTAGGAGACATGTATATCATAACATTACATGCAATCTTCACACTTGATGAATACGCACCATTGGAGTGTGGGGGAGGGTCTTGTACAGATGTGTGGGTGTGTGCATGCACACACGTATTCATCAGGATCTCGTAAAAGAGGGAGTGGCCAGGTCCCCATTCCCCAGACCAGGGCAGCCATATGCATGGCTGTATGGTTGTATTAGCACGCTGGTCTACCAGTTGCTGGGAGATGGGGTGGCGGGGGGTGGGGAGGGTGTTTGGTGTGCTCGAAGTTATCTCAACCCAACTTTGTAATTTTTAGAATTGTGGAAGGCCAGAAATGAGTGTGTTTCTTGTATTACACACTGATACTTGCTTGGTCTGGGGTGAGGATGAATTTTGAGGGAGCCCGTATGAGAGTCTACCAATCAAATTAGTCTGGTAATTAGTTAATTTACATACCAGGAGAGTCATGTCTGATGGAGCTCCGCTTCCTCAAGACACCTCCCTCCTTGACAGATCGATTCTGTCAGAGTCACACACAACATACATACCGTATATGCATACACAGAATATCTCATGCTATGCATGTTGTCATGGAAGCCAATACTGCAGAGTGTGATATGAGTGCAGAGCAAGATTATTAATAATTATATGCATGTTGCCATGGGAACCACTACTGGAGAGTGTGATGTGAGTATATATGTTGCCACGGGAACCAATACTAAGATATGAATGTATGCATGTTGCCATGGAAGCCCGGAGAGCGAGAAACTTTCAAGGAGGCAAATATTCGTAGGATGTGACTAACGGGATAATTACGGGATCATGTAGTGCATACGTAGCATACGTAGTTCACCCACACATGCTCTACCACGCTTCACTGTCCGTATTAATGATTTGATTTGTAACTGTGACAGTGGCGAACAATTAACACCTTGCAAGTACCTCCCTACATGGTATTATAGCCACAGCAATTCAGACAGGTGCTTATTATTGTTACAGGAGGAAGCTACGAATAATGTGAGAGTGGTGTGTGTGGTGAGTGCTAGTGTGTGGTGTTAATGTGAGTGTTAATGTATGTGGTAGTGTGTATGATGTTAATGTGTGAGTGTTGTGTGTATGTGGTATGCGATATGTGGGTGCTAGTGTGTGGTGTTAATGATGCGAGTATTAGTGTGCGTGGTGTTAATGTGTGAGTGTTAATGTGTGTATATGGTATGTATGGTGTGTGTGTATGTAAGTGATAGTGTGTGTTAATGTGTATGTGGTGTGTGTTTGTAAATGTGTGTATGTGGTGTGTGTGTGTTGTTAATGTGTGTGTGAGAGTTAATGTGTGTATGTGGTGTGTTTGTGTGTTGTGTGTATGTTATGTGAGGATGTGTGTGTTTTGTGTATCTGTGTTGGTTAACAAGGAATGTAAGAGTGTACAATACCAACTACATGCCGACATTCATCAGTAAGTACTTGAAGTTGGATACAGCTCAGATACCTACATCAACATGTGGTTACGTAAATCGAGATGAGCTTAAATAACGTCCGCTGTGTGTGGCCGAAGAGAGTCCTCTGGTATTGACTTGGCAGCCAAGTCAGCTACCAAAATCTAAGGTGGTGAAAAGATGACCTGGAAGGCCACGGAAAGTTGTTGCAGTTCCTCCCCTAGCAGCAGCAGCGGCTACAACGCTGGACTTGAGCTCTGACACTGATGCTGAGCTTCAAACTTTTCTGTTGATGAGATGCAAGCAGGATTGGTACCAAACATTACAGCATGGAATCCAGCTAGACCTGTCATGAGGATTATCGCGTTCCGAAGCCATTGTAACTGCTCACCGCACATCCATAGAACCTCACTGGGGCATGGCAAATACCACACAGCTTGGAGGAATCTGAATAATTATAATCGACTCTGCAGTGAAAACGAGTCGAAGTATTGTAAACACCGGTTGCCATGAGTGCTTACTCCACTGCTCGCTTCCAAAACAAGCACACCTTGATTACACTTCTCTCCTCCTGTAGAATCAGTGTTGCTGCTACACCTGGGACCAGTCAGACCTGTAGAATCAGTGTTGCTCCTACAACTGGGACCAGAGAGACCTGTAGAATCAGTGTTGCTCCTACACCTGGGGACAGACAGACCTGTAGAATCAGTGTTGCTCCTACACCTGGGGACCAGAGAGACCTGTAGAATCAGTGTTGCTCCTGGGGACCAGAGAGACCTGTAGAATCAGTGTTGCTCCTACACCTGGGGACGAGACAGACCTGTAGAATCAGTGTTGCTGCTACACCTGCAGACAGACCTGTAGAATCAGTGTTGCTCCTACACCTGGGACCAGACAGACCTGTAGAATCAGTGTTGCTCCTACACCTGGGGACCAGAGAGACCTGTAGAATCAGTGTTGCTCCTACACCTGGGGACCAGACAGACCTGTAGAATCAGTGTTGCTCCTACACCTGGGGACCAGAGAGACCTGTAGAATCAGTGTTGCTTCTACCCTGGGACCAGACAGACCTGTAGAATCAGTGTTGCTGCTACACCTGGGGACCAGAGAGACCTGTAGAATCAGTGTTGCTCCTACACCTGGGGACCAGAGAGACCTGTAGAATCAGTGTTGCTCTACACCTGGGACCAGAGAGTCCTGTAGAATCAGTGTTGCTGCTACACCTGGGGCCAGAGAGACCTGTAGAATCAGTGTTGCTCCTACACCTGGGGACCAGAGAGACCTGTAGAATCAGTGTTGCTGCTACACCTGGGGACCAGACAGACCTGTAGAATCAGTGTTGCTCCTACACCTGGGACCAGACAGACCTGTAGAATCAGTGTTGCTGCTACACCTGGGGACCAGAGAGACCTGTAGAATCAGTGTTGCCTCTACACCTGGGACCAGAGAAACCTGTAGAATCAGTGTTGCTCCTACAACTGGGACCAGACAGACCTGTAGAATCAGTGTTGCTCCTACACCTGGGGACCAGAGAGACCTGTAGAAGCAATGTCTGCGTACTGTAAAATACCCTTCGGCAATGTTCTGGAAATGTTCAGTCCTTTGCCTTCCCAAGACTAGCCTGAGGAGACATTCATCCATTAACACCATAATTATTTACTCGGATAAAACAAGTAGTTCCATTACTTTCACAAGGAACATGCTGTGTGCACTATTTGAGGTTGTGCTCTAATATTTTAGCATGCAAGCCTGGATTACAGGCGTGCATGTAATAGATCACCAGATCTCCACATGGTAGCAATACCTTTGTTAGTGGGACTGTTTGCTATCAACGATTTCTTCCAGGTCAGCTTCGTGCAATGTGAAGGCAGTCTCTCAATGTCTTCAACAGTTTGGCTATGTCCCTGGTGATAGCAGGTGCTGTGTACTGGCTGCTACCAGCCAAGACTTGCAGTGGTGATAGCTGGTGCCGTGTACTGGCAAAGACTTGCAGTGTTGATAGCAGGTGCTGTGTACTGGCTGCTACCAGCCAAGACTTGCAGTGGTGCTAGCAGGTGCTGTGCTCACTGCTACCACCCAAGATGTGCGTGATGATAGCAGGTGCTGTATTTGCTGCTATGTACCAGCCAAAACTTGCAGTGGACGCAATTCTCTGAGCCAAACTGTTGAAGTAAACGGTCACAAAGAAGGTCACCAGCTCATCAATCCTTGGAACATAGTGCATGCTGACTGGAATGGAAGTGCTCAGTGACTTATTCACCGACGCTATAAATGACAGTATTTGAACAATCATCGATAATCAGCTCTTTGGTTGTTTTGTTTCATTCAGTCTTCATCAGGGCGAATGAAAAATATATTTAAGATACAATGCAACACATTTTTTAAATTCACCCTGGTGAAGGCAGAAGTTGAAACGGATAAAAAATTTAAAAAAATAAAAAAATAATATAATAATATTAAATTTAATAATAATAAAGTATGCCAGCCTAGATCCTTGCCACTTTTTTGTGCCTGTGGCCATCGAGTCATTGGGGGTCATCGGGAACAGGTCGATGGCTTTCCTGAAGGAGCTGAGCCTCAGGATAAGGCAAAGAACTGGGGAGGTGAATGCCCGTGCTTACCTCCTTCAGCGTCTCTCAGTGGCAGTCCAGCGGGGGAATGCCTTGTCTGTTTTGGGGTCAGTCGGGAGTTGAACGTGTTAGCTTTTTTAGTTATTTATTTATTGTTAATTAGTTATTATTTCAGATTATTTAGGTATTTTTGTAATTGATTATTATATAAGTATATGTTAATTAGGTGTTAATGAACTGGTATGTTGTGTTTTCAATTATGTAATAATAATAAAAATTGTTAGTATAATAAATATAATAATAATAAAAAAACTCTTACGAACATTTTTAATGAACTCTCAATGAACTCTCAGTTGACATAATAACATTAAAAGCACCTGCAATCAACTTCAAAATTGTATCACTCCACGTTTCGACTAGATGCTCTAACCTTCATCAGGAACAATGATGTCAAAAATTCAACTTCCCTTGCCAAATATACTCCCAAAATTAGAGGGTCATGTAGCAATACAACAACCTTTCCTTGGGACCCTACTACTCCCAGTGAAGGGAACCTTGGGACCCTACTCACAGTGGAACCTTGGGACGATACTAACCCCAGTGAAGGGGACCTTGGGACCCTACTACTCCCAGTGAAGGGGACCTTGGGACCCTACTACTCCCACAGAGACATATTCCTCCCAGTGAAGGGAACCTTGGGACGATACTACTCCCAGTGAAGGGGACCTTGGGACCATACTATTCCCAGTGAAGGGGACCTTGGGACCATACTATTCCCAGTGAAGGGAACCTTGGGACCATACTATTCCCAGTGAAGGGGACCTTGGGACCATACTATTCCCAGTGAAGGGGACCTTGGGACCCTACTATTCCCAGTGAAGGGGCCTTGGGACCATACTACTCCAAGTGAAGGGAACCTTGGGACCCTACTATTCCTAGTGAACGTGCCTTGGGACCATACTATTCCCAGAGAAGGGGCCTTGGGACCATACTATTCCCAGTGAAGGGGACCTTGGGACCATACTATTCCCAGTGAAGGGGACCTTGGGACCCTACTATTCCTAGTGAAGGGGCCTTGGGACCATACTATTCCCAGTGAAGGGGCCTTGGGACGATATTATTCCCAGAGAAGGGGCCTTGGGACCATACTATTCCCAGTGAAGGGGACCTTGGGACCATACTATTCCCAGTGAAGGGGACCTTGGGACCCTACTATTCCCAGTGAAGGGGCCTTGGGACGATATTATTCCCAGAGAAGGGGCCTTGGGACCCTACTATTCCTAGTGAAGGGGCCTTGGGACCATACTATTCCCAGTGAAGGGGCCTTGGGACGATATTATTCCCAGAGAAGGGGCCTTGGGACCATACTATTCCCAGTGAAGGGGACCTTGGGACCATACTATTCCCAGTGAAGGGGACCTTGGGACCCTACTATTCCTAGTGAAGGGGCCTTGGGACCATACTATTCCCAGTGAAGGGGCCTTGGGACGATATTATTCCCAGAGAAGGGGCCTTGGGACCATACTATTCCCAGTGAAGGGGACCTTGGGACCATACTATTCCCAGTGAAGGGGACCTTGGGACCCTACTATTCCCAGTGAAGGGGCCTTGGGACCATACTACTCCAAGTGAAGGGAACCTTGGGACCCTACTATTCCTAGTGAACGTGCCTTGGGACCATACTATTCCTAGTGAAGGGGCCTTGGGACGATATTATTCCCAGAGAAGGGGCCTTGGGACCATACTATTCCCAGTGAAGGGGACCTTGGGACCATACTATTCCCAGTGAAGGGAACCTTGGGACCATACTATTCCTAGTGAAGGGGACCATGGGACCATACGAAGGGGCCTTGGGACCATCTATTCCCAGTGAAGGGGCCCTTGGGATCATACTATTCTAAGGGGACTAACTCTAGTGGGGGATATTGGAATGCTAATATCCCAGAATACTTGGGACTGTTGCAGGCCCTAGACTTAATCATTGCCATAACGACAACTTAAGAATACCTTTAGCTTTAGCCCTGACCCTAGAATAGCCCTAGCCCTGACCCTAGAATAGCCCTGGCCCTGATTCCAGGGCCAAGGATGTTTCGTCAGCCACACTCACTATATACGGCTACTCAGGGTTAGTCAAAAGTATCCACGAGTGCACTAGTAAATGTTGCAACACGCCACGTCAATTTAACCCTTGAATATCTTGTTTAACCCCTGGATGTCTGTTTAATCCTTTACCTGTTTAGCCAGGATTGTGTTGTAGTCGGAACACAGCTTGCTGATGGCAAGCTTCAACTTGTTCTCCCACCTCACCCGTGCTTTACAAATATGCTCCACTGGTTCCTTCAGCTGTGCCACTGGAATGTCTGCCATCTTAACCCTTTCACAGCTGAGGCTAATTAACTCGCTGTAAATTGCATTCTTCAACTTAACCTCTAAGCCTGATATTCACAAAAAAAATCACATTAAAATTTCTTTAATAACACTTTTGTTACTAACATAGCCTAATTCACACAATTATTCTTTTGCAGTCCAGTGCAAGAACCCACCCCCCCAAACAAAGATTTTTGCACTAGTGTGAATTAGCCTAGATACACTATAATGCATTACTGGAAGAAAGGATTTCATATGCTTTATCTTCCAAATCTGACAAACTGATAGCGGGATTCAACAGAGCCTCCAACACTTCTCCCTTGACCTGTTCTGTCAGGCCAGAGTCTTCTAACCGACACAGAATCTTCCCTTCGGCCTGCACACTTGCACACAACCTTTTCCACTCCGACATACTTTATAGCACATCAGGAAAAGGTCGTCGTCAAACGCGCGTTGAATTCTATCTAGAGATCACCAAGCTATATAAGTTGTCTACCGCCCGGTAACAAGGCCGGAAAGAATCTTGAAGCTACCCGAGTACAGAGCAGCAATGTCTAGAAGATGACCTGAACGTTTGAATTCACCTAGTAAGATTGTGGCTTTGGTAGATCTGTTTTAACTAGCAAAAACTTCCGTCGTTGTATATTGTAGGCCCGAGTCCACATATCAGTCACTGTAGCTCTTTCTACGAACTTACTCCTTTGTTGCGGTTACTTTTTTTGAGATTCTACAGCACTTGGAAGGTCCTGGCACATTTTTCTCTGCTTCGACAGTGCTGCCATCAGCAACCACGGAAGCTACTTAACTGCGTCCTCCTCGCTACACCACCATTTTCTAAGTAATATGTCCAAGGAACTGCAGAAGGACTCTAAACTGTCTCACAGTTATGGTGGTCTTCACCTCCATCTGCCTTCTAGGAAACCTGGGAGAAGTCAGTCTGCAGGAAGAGTAAGTCCCATCTCCTTCCTCACTGGACGTCGGAAGTCCAACAATGGCCACTCTTGCGCCACTTCTGGGAATGGAAGCGGAAATGGAGGGAATGGAGAAAGTAGCGGGAATGAGAATGGGGGCAGAGGCGGCTATAGGAGTGTTAGTGGAAATGGTGGAGCTGAGGGAAGAGTAGGACGAGGTGGAAATGGAGGTGGAGGAGCAAGAGTTGGGGCAGAAGGGCATGCGAGAGAGAATATATCCAATCCATCGTCCTCGCATGGAAGTCCATCCACCTCCCCAAAACAGTCCAGGAAGGGAAGCTCCAATACTTCACAGGCCTCGAAGGTATCGTGTGATGTCGATGATAGGTTTGTGAGGAAGACAAGCTAAAATTGCTTTGGGGAGTAATTGAATGGGAGAGTTGGTGTAATACTAGCTTGTTCTGGGTGCTCGACTCCCATCGGGCCTAGGCACTGACAGCTACTACATACTTAGTCGGTGCCAGCTTGGTTGCCTTGACAGTGGTGCCCAGCACCCACTAGTAGCAGGCACCTCATGGTAGGGTAGAGCATGGCAAAGGTTAGGTACTAGAATCAGAGCTAGGGGATTAGGGAAAAGAACATCTCGGCAGAAAATTGCCCCGCTTCCCATCAGACCATACCTCCCCCCCCCCCCCATTGTTTTTGTGTGACAGTTCCACAAGTCCCTCTAAGCACACAGTACTGTTTCTGAACTGGATAGTTCACAGAGTGGTTCCGATATATACGTATGGCACCAGCTTCATTGTTAGCAATTGTTGTTATGGATTGCCAAGTGCTTCACAATGGATGTGGTAGTGTTATGTGGTGCTTCCCGGCACATGAATTAAGTATGAATTAAGTACATGGTTTGCGTGGTTTTCAATGCACATGTTTTGACACCATTCATAAGTGTGGGACATGTGGCTCTACGTACATACAGTGTGAGACATGTACATGTAGCTCTACATACATGTACATACAGTGTGAGACATGTACATGTAGCTCTACATACATACAGTGTCGGACATGTACATGTAGCTCTACATACATACAGTGTCGGACATGTACATGTAGCTTTACATACATACAGTGTGGGACATGTACATGTAGCTCTACATACATACAGTGTCGGACATGTACATGTAGCTCTACATACATACAGTGTGGGACATGTACATGTAGCTCTACATACATACAGTGTCGGACATGTACATGTAGCTCTACATACATACAGTGTGGGACATGTACATGTAGCTCTACATACATACAGTGTCGGACATGTAGCTCTACATACATACAGTGTGGGATGTGCAGCTGCTACATACATACAGTATGAGACATGTACATGTAGCTCTACATACATGTACATACAGTGTGAGACATGTACATGTAGCTCTACATACATGTACATACAGTGTGAGACATGTACATGTAGCTTTACATACATACAGTGTGAGACATGTACATGTAGCTCTACATACATACAGTGTCGGACATGTAGCTCTACATACATACAGTGTGGGACATGTACATGTAGCGCTACATACATACAGTGTGGAACATGTACATGTAGCGCTACATACATACAGTGTCGGACATGTAGCTCTACATACAGTACAGTGTGGAACATGTACATGTAGCTCTACATACATACAGTGTCGGACATGTAGCTCTACATACAGTACAGTGTGGAACATGTACATGTAGCTCTACATACATACAGTGTCGGACATGTACATGTAGCTCTACATACATACAGTGTGAGACATGTACATGTAGCTCTACATACATGTACATACAGTGTGAGACATGTACATGTAGCTCTACATACACACAGGAACTAGTGCGCATTATTTGTCTGATGTCAGCCAATCCATCTAGTACGTATGGACTTGACATTTGCTTAAACAAATTTGTCAATTTTCTCAAGACCGTGCAAAAAAAAACCTGTTTACAATATTTCGATTGACCCTCGCGCTTTTGAGCTGTTCCCAACATCAGCGCCGGTGTCCGTTCAATACCCGGTATTCCAAACCAGGTGCCAGCGAAGATGCTGATCGCTAATGTGGGAGAAAGTCACGATTGCAAGGGGGAAACTTCTCACAGCCTCGATCAAGTCGTCAGATGGTTGCACTTACTTAAGTTACATCCGAAATAAAGCACAGGGATTAGTTGCGACCCCTGACCCAGGAATATGAATTGGAATCTATTCAAGTGTAGGATAGGTAATGCATCCTATCCTAGCCCTATCCTAGCCCTATCCTAGCCCTATCCTAGCCCTAGCCTAGCCCTATCCTAGCCCTATCCTAGCCCTATCCTAGCCCTATCCTAGCCCTATCCTAGCCCTATCCTAGCCCTATCCTAGCCCTAGCCTAGCCCTAGCCTAGCCCTATCCTAGCCCTATCCTAGCCCTATCCTAGCCCTATCCTAGCCCTATCCTAGCCCTATCCTAGCCCTATCCTAGCCCTATCCAGTCCTATCCTAACCCCAGCCCTCCTAGCCTCAGTCCTATCTTAACCCTAGCCCTGCCCTAGTCCCAGCCCTAGTCCTATCCTAACCTCAGCTCTATCCTAAACCCAGCCCTGCCCTAGCCCCAGCCCTGCCCTAGCCCTAGCCCTGCCCTAACCCTCAGCTCTATCCTAGCCCCAGCAGCCCTAGCCCTAACCAGTTCATGGGCACCACTGTGTGTGTGTGTGTATGGTGTGCATGCATGCGTGCATGTGCATACAATAACATGTGTGGGTGTGTTCCTTCCCCTCTGACCTCCTGGCTTGTGTAGCATGCAGCGGTTGCCAAGACTAGCCTGATGTCTGGACAGGTGAATTAGCTGTCAATGTCTGTGTTGTATGTGCCAGGAACCTGCTCTTTATTCAGTAAGCTATTGCCAGCACTCAAGGTAGACAACAACAGCAACATCAACATCAACAACAACAGCAGCAGCAACAACAACAGCAACAGCACTGTGAACATGTCACTGCCAGGCTTCTCTCTATTATTTAGTGTGGGTCTAAAGTTTAATCTCATTACAGCATACTTGTAGACTGGACACGTGTAGAATAGCTCCCAAGTCACAATACGACCTTGGTGAAGTTGCAACGAGTTCACTAGCACTCTGAGAGCATTCTGGGTTATAGGTCAGGGATGTAGACAGAAATTTTGCCAGGGAAGGAGGTGAACTTGGTGTATGGAAGGGGGGAAAGGAGGGGGGGGGACGAGAATGACACAAGGTGGCCCTTGCAGTTGTGACACCTAGATAGCAATAAGAGCTCAATCTTGACTCCATCCAGGACGAGAGAGAGATAGAGAGAGATATGTTCCATCAAAAAATTCATAGATTGGATGCCAATCTATTGCCTGCCAATCAATACACTTCAAAACATGGTAGCATATTAACACCCTTTGCAACAGATACATAGATTGGATGGAACATATCGACCAATACTTATTATCGACTAGTTATACTGAGCGAGTGTGCAAGCCAAATATCCAAACCCACCCACACAATATGGGATAGTCGACGGGAATTTACTAAGCCCGCACTACTCCCATGAAAAGAGAAGAAGGGAGAAGAGCGGCAAGTTTCTCTACATTTGGGGACTATAGCAGTTGTGCGAGTGTTCGTGGGTATTACAAACTGTGCATTTTTTTTTTTGACAGAGCAATATTCTTTAAATATCTTTTTTTGCTCTAGCTACACTTGCCATGGCACTTAGTTCTTTATCTGCCAAGTCCATGTGGAACTTTTTTCCCGGTGTCACTTTTTTCTACATCATTACACTCTCAGTTGCAATCATCACTTTCTCTGTTTCTCTGTTGCAAAGGGTGTTAATATGCTACCATGTTTGAAGTGTATTGATTGGCAGGTAAGATGGGCATTCATAGATTGGATGGAACATCAAGTTCGATGTTGCCGGGATTTTTTCCCCATTTTTCTTTTTTCCCCCTTTTCTCTTTCTTCTTTTTTGAGTGCAAGATGCAGGCTACTTAACTTCACTCATCTGTCCACCATTGTCACGCCTGATTGAATGGTTAATAAGTCTTGCTTGCACCTGGTCGACTTGTGGGTGGGGTCATACCTGTATGGAGTAAGCACCAGCTGAAGTTCTGACAGCAGTAGAAAAGCTGAGAGGCATCTCAGCTAGACTGCAGATTTCCGATTTGGAAGTTGCGGAACACACAGAGAAGGCAGTTTCTATGTCAGAGAGAGGCTTGTGTGTTTGGGGGAGGAATGATGTTGAGACTACAGTCAGTGTGTGTTAGGAGGAGGAATGATGTTGAGACTGCAGTCAGTGTGTGTTAGGAGGAGGAATGATGTTGAGACTGCAGTCAGTGTGTGTTAGGAGGAGGAATGATGTTGAGACTGCAGTCAGTGTGTGTTAGGAGGAGGAATGATGTTGAGACTGCAGCCAGTGTGTGTTAGGGGAAGGAATGATGTTGAGACTACAGCCATGTGTGTGTTAGGAGGAGGAATGATGTTGAGACTGCAGTCAGTGTGTGTTAGGAGGAAGTAATGATGTTGAGACTGCAGCCAGTGTGTGTTAGGAGGAGGAATGATGTTGAGACTGCAGTCAGTGTGTGTTAGGGGAAGGAATGATGTTGAGACTGCAGTCGGTGTGTGTTAGGGGAAGGAATGATGTTGAGACTGCAGTCAGTGTGTGTTAGGAGGAGGAATGATGTTGAGACTGCAGCCAGTGTGTGTTAGGAGGAGGAATGATGTTGAGACTGCAGCCAGTGTGTGTTAGGAGGAGGAACGATGTTGAGACTGCAGTCAGTGTGTGTTAGGGGAAGGAATGATGTTGAGACTGCAGTCAGTGTGTGTTAGGAGGAGGAATGATGTTGAGACTGCAGTCAGTGTGTGTTAGGAGGAGGAATGATGTTGAGACTGCAGCCATGTGTGTTAGGAGGAGGAATGATGTTGAGACTGCAGTCAGTGTGTGTTAGGGGAAGGAATGATGTTGAGACTACAGTCAGTGTGTGTTAGGAGGAGGAATGATGTTGAGACTGCAGTCAGTGTGTGTTAGGAGGAGGAATGATGTTGAGACTGCAGTCAGTGTGTGTTAGGAGGAGGAATGATGTTGAGACTGCAGTCAGTGTGTGTTAGGGGGAGGAATGATGTTGAGACTGCAGTCAGTGTGTGTTAGGAGGAGGAATGATGTTGAGACTTCAGCCAGTGTGTGTTAGGAGGAGGAATGATGTTGAGACTGCAGTCAGTGTGTGTTAGGGGAAGGAATGATGTTGAGACTGCAGTCAGTGTGTGTTAGGAGGAGGAATGATGTTGAGACTGCAGCCAGTGTGTGTTAGGAGGAGGAATGATGTTGAGACTGCAGTCAGTGTGTGTTAGGAGGAGGAATGATGTTGAGAGACTGCAGCCAGTGTGTGTTAGGAGAAGGAATGATGTTTAGACTGCAGTCAGTGTGTGTTAGGGGAAGGAATGATGTTGAGACTGCAGTCAGTGTGTGTTAGGAGGAGGAATGATGTTGAGACTGCAGCCAGTGTGTGTTAGGAGGAGGAATGATGTTGAGACTGCAGTCAGTGTGTGTTAGGGGAAGGAATGATGTTGAGACTGCAGTCAGTGTGTGTTAGGAGGAGGAATGATGTTGAGACTGCAGTCATGTGTTAGGGCAAATAATGCTAGGCAGGAGTCTCAACGTGACTCCACTGTAAGAATGATTTGACAATGAATGTTTGTTATGATGTGGCTTGCTTCAACACTTGTTAGGATGTGGCTTGCTTCAATGTTTGTTAGGATGTGACTTCCTTCAATGTTTGTTAGGATGTGGCTTGCTTCAAAATGTAACTTGCTTCAAAATGTAACCCTCTAGTTGCAACCATTTCAGCTGTAACCTTCTAATTGCAACCATCCCAGCTGTAACCCTCTAGTTGCAACCATCCCAGCTGTAACCCTCTAGTTGCAACCATCCCAGCTGTAACCCTCTAGTTGCAACCATCTGCACTTGGCTGTGTGTTCCTGAGAATTCTAGCTAAGCTTCTGCCCTGTTAAAAATGGCCGACTGTCACTACTGTCATCATGAGACTGTCTCCCTGGCCTTCACTGCTGTTTCTCGAGGTCTTTACGCTGAGTAAGGCCTGGCTCACAAGATGATACACACAGTGTTGTGGACACACGGAAAGATGAGGAACCCGATACACCCCGTGTTGTGGACACACGGAAAGATGAGGAACCCGATACACCCCATGTTGTGGGCACACAGAAAGATGAGGAACCCGATACACCCCGTGTTGTGGACACACGGAAAGATGAGGAACCCGATACATGTTGTGGACACACGGAAAGATGAGGAACCCGATACACCCCGTGTTGTGGGCACACAGAAAGATGAGGAACCCGATACACCCCGTGTTGTGGACACACGGAAAGATGAGGAACCCGATACACCCCGTGTTGTGGGCACACAGAAAGATGAGGAACCCGATACACCCCGTGTTGTGGACACACGGAAAGATGAGGAACCCGATACACCCCGTGTTGTGGGCACACGGAAAGATGAGGAACCCGATACACTCCGTGTTGTGGGCACACGGAAAGATGAGGAACCTGATGCACACCACGTTGTGGTGTGGACACACAGAAAGGTGAGGAACCCGATACACCCCGTGTTGTGGGCACACAGAAAGATGAGGAACCCGATACACCCCGTGTTGTGGGCACACGGAAAGATGAGGAACCCGATACACCCTGTGTTGTGGGCACACGGAAAGATGAGGAACCTGATGCACACCGCGTTGTGGACACACGGAAAGATGAGGAACCGATACACCCCGTGTTGTGGGCACACAGAAAGATGAGGAACCCGATACACCCCATGTTGTGGGCACACGGAATGAGGAACCCGATACACCCCATGTTGTGGGCACACAGAAAGATGAGGAACCCGATACACCCCGTGTTGTGGGCACACGGAAAGATGAGGAACCTGGTCCACACCGCATTGTGGACACACAGAAAGACGATACACACCCCGTGTTGTGGGCACACGGAAAGATTGGGAACCCGATACACCCCGTGTGGTGGGCACACGGAAAGATGAGGAACCTGGGGCACACCGCGTTGTGGACACACAGAAAGATGAGGAACCCGATACACCCTGTGTTGTGGGCACACGGAAAAATTGGGAACCCGATACACCCCGTGTGGTGGGCACATGGAATATATTAAATTTATTTTCGAATGCCCGACAATGCATCACACAATGCTGGTGGGTGTATGCTTTAGGACTTCACCAGACCAGCAGGAACCACTCCCGAAAGACTTCTTGAAGATGGATTTATAATGTATAGTAGCCGGTAGCTGGAGTATCCAGAACAGATTTATCAAGTCATGACCATTTTATGTATAACTAACCAGATGGAATTAGGTGTAATTACCCAAGTATGTAATGAGGTAGGTAGTTATCCGAGTCTCCAGTTAGTCGCTGCCTAGATACTGTAGTCCAGGAAAGTAGGAACACAAAGGAATTACGAACTTGGGGTTCAGGGAAGTTGAGCTGGGGACCTTTACTCTTTGGGTTGTCTCTGCTGTTGGAGGAGTATCCATGACAACGGTCATGGCCTACAAAGCATGACAGAAGCTGTTCCACTAGCGTGGTGTAGCTGTGTATTCTTCCATCTCTTTCACAGTCGTAATCCTCCACCCGTCCGTGTGCGGAGCAGGGTCTGTTTCCGGCCGCCGGCCTCGAGACCCCTCCCCTCTGGACTTTGCCGTCCATGAAGGCAGGGTTCCAAAGGGCATGTCATTAAGTTCACACTGTGCTAGACATCAGGATTGCTGCGGCAGTCAGGATATCCCAAGCTGTGATTGTTGTGTTATTGTTTTTTTTTGTTTTTTCGGGGCTGTAGGTAAAAAGTGGAAATTTCACGATTCTTTCCACCCGTATAGCACCTTTTCTTTCTCGAAGAGGTAAATTTCAAGGTTTTCACGTACTTGATCCTAGACACGAGAATTGTTCCCTCTGATTATTTGGGTGGTAGTGTCTGGCAATGGTATGCAATAACCTTGAATATTATCCTGGGGGACAATTCAGGTACAGGCGATCCTCAAAACTTTAGTTCCTCGTAAAACAAATGCTCTGCAGGTCATTATTTGCACATGTGCAGTGCAAAGTAATTATTGTTTGCACATGTGCAGTGCAAAGTAATTAGCTAGTTTATTATTTGCACATGTGCAGTGCAAAGTAATTATTGTTTGCACATGTGCAGTGCAAAGTAATTATTGTTTGCACATGTGCAGTGCAAAGTAATTAGCTAGTTTATTATTTGCACATGTGCAGTAATTGGCTAGTTAGTGTTGTAGCTCAGCAGTTTGTAGATTTGCTTAGTGATTCCGTCAGTCAACACATCTAGTTCTCACCAACCCAGTTGCAGGGCCAGCCCCTGGCAATGTAGTTGGGTTCTTGAGATAGGAGTGACTTTGGTGCAGGGCCAGCCCCTGGCAATGTAGTTAGGTTCTTGAGATAGGAGTGAGTTTGGTGGTCAAGTCCAGACAAAACATGGCTGCTGTGGTTTCATGCTCTTTATCCGGTACTTAAGTAAGCGCATGTCTCATTGAGTTTCCTAGGGAACCATTAGCTCTAGCTGGTGTGTGTGTGTGGCAAGGTTGGCCTATGAATATAGGAACAATGTCTTGATGGTGGGGTGTGGCTTTTGAGGATTTTTTTAAATTTTTTTCCCCTTTTTTCCCCAATAATTTTTCACAAATTGTATGATTGGAAAATTGTATGATTGGAATGCAAATATAATAAGCTGCAAAGCTGCAGTTTGGCATAAAAGTCGGCTCCATTGAGGTACTGTAAGCAAACACTACCTCACTATGTCTTCAGCAAAACTTACAACAACAAAAAATGCATCCAGGAGCACCTCCTTTCTCAGGAGTGAAGGGATTCAGAGTGACTCCAGGTAAGCACAGGTGTCTGTGCAGCTTTCCTCTGAAGAAGGGCTTCCAGAAACAGCAGACAAGGCCAGGAAGAGAATGTTTACAATGGCAGCTGCAATTGTCATCTGGATGTAGGACCTTGTAAGGAAATGCATATCATCTGAAAACACACAAATAAGCAGTACTTTGAACCTTACAAATGGAAGAGGGGGAAGTGATGGTGATGACGTTGCTCCCCCTGCTCCCCTCCAGCCCTGCTCCCCTCTACCCCTGCTCCCCTCTACCCCTGCCCCCCTCTACCCCTGCCCCCCTCTACCCCTGCTCCCCTCTACCCCTGCTCCCCTCTATCCCTGCTCCCCTCTACCCCTGCTCCCCTCGACCCCTGCTCCCCTCTACCCCTGCTCCCCTCTACCCCTGCTCCCCTCTACCCCTGCTCCCCTCTACCCCTGCTCCCCTCTATCCCTGCTCCCCTCTATCCCTGCTCCCCTCTACCCCTGCTCCCCTCTACCCCTGCTCCCCTCTACCCCTGCTCCCCTCTACCCCTGCTCCCCTCTACCCCTGCTCCCCTCTACCCCTGCACCCCTCCAGGTATTAGAATGGTGTAACATGAACTCTGTGCTCTTAACAGGGAGAGGGGAGGGGGAGAGAGAGAGAACTGCCCTGTTCAAGCCTCCATTTTTTTCTTCCCCATACCTCCCATACCTTGTGTGTATGTTGTAACAACTACGTAGGGTGTCCATGTAGGCATACACTAGACTCACTGCCATGCTAAAGTGTTGAGATATCTTGTCATTAGAACAGCATTCTGCCACACTTCTTACCAGAAGTTCGAACTGTTCATTCCTGATGAAGGCTAGAGCACCTAATCGCAACGTCGTGTGTGTGAGTGTATTCAGAGAGAGTAAAGTTCGAGTTGATTATTGAGAAGGTCATTGTAATTTCGTTATGTCAACTGAGAGTTTGTTGGGTGTTTGTCCTACCTTATGATGAGCCTCTCACGATGCGATAAAGTTGATTGAATTTCACAAGTTGTGAAGAGTTCGGCACTCTAGAAGCCTTCACTCATGTGTGCTGTGAAGAGTTCAGCACTCTAGAAGCCTTCACACATGTGTGCTCTGAAGAGTTGGTGCTCTAGAAGCCTTCACACATGTGTGCTGTGAAGAGTTGGTGCTCTAGAAGCCTTCACACATGTGTGCTGTGAAGAGTTCGGCACTTTAGAAGCCTCCACACATGTGTGCTGTGAAGAGTTGGTGCTCTAGAAGCCTTCACACATGTGTGCTGTGAAGAGTTGGCACTCTAGAAGCCTTCACACATGTGTACTGTGAAGAGTTGGCACTCTAGAAGCCTCCACACATGTGTGCTGTGAAGAGTTGGTGCTCTAGAAGCCTTCACACATGTGTGCTGTGAAGAGTTGGCACTCTAGAAGCCTTCACACATGTGTGCTGTGAAGAGTTGGCGCTCTAGAAGCCTTCACACATGTGTGCTGTGAAGAGTTGGCACTCTAGAAGCCTTCACTCATGTGTGCTGTGAAGAGTTGGTGCTCTAGAAGCCTTCACTCATGTGTGCTGTGAAGAGTTCGGCACTCTAGAAGCCTTCACACATGTGTGCTGTGAAGAGTTGGTGCTCTAGAAGCCTTCACACATGTGTGCTGTGAAGAGTTGGCGCTCTAGAAGCCTTCACACATGTGTGCTGTGAAGAGTTCGGCACTTTAGAAGCCTCCACACATGTGTGCTGTGAAGAGTTGGCGCTCTAGAAGCCTTCACACATGTGTGCTGTGAAGAGTTGGTGCTCTAGAAGCCTTCACACATGTGTGCTGTGAAGAGTTCGGCGCTCTAGAAGCCTTCACACATGTGTGCTGTGAAGAGTTGGTGCTCTAGAAGCCTTCACACATGTGTGCTGTGAAGAGTTGGTGCTCTAGAAGCCTTCACACATGTGTGCTGTGAAGAGTTGGCACTCTAGAAGCCTTCACACATGTGTGCTGTGAAGAGTTGGTGCTCTAGAAGCCTTCACTCATGTGTGCTGTGAAGAGTTCGGCGCTCTAGAAGCCTTCACACATGTGTGCTGTGAAGAGTTGGTGCTCTAGAAGCCTTCACACATGTGTGCTGTGAAGAGTTGGTGCTCTAGAAGCCTTCACACATGTGTGCTGTGAAGAGTTCGGCGCTCTAGAAGCCTTCACACATGTGTGCTGTGAAGAGTTGGTGCTCTAGAAGCCTTCACACATGTGTGCTGTGAAGAGTTGGTGCTCTAGAAGCCTTCACACATGTGTGCTGTTAAGAGTTCGGCGCTCTAGAAGCCTTCACACATGTGTGCTGTGAAGAGTTGGCACTCTAGAAGCCTTCACACATGTGTGCTGTGAAGAGTTGGTGCTCTAGAAGCCTTCACACATGTGTGCTGTGAAGAGTTGGCGCTCTAGAAGCCTTCACACATGTGTGCTGTGAAGAGTTCGGCACTTTAGAAGCCTCCACACATGTGTGCTGTGAAGAGTTGGCGCTCTAGAAGCCTTCACACATGTGTGCTGTGAAGAGTTGGTGCTCTAGAAGCCTTCACACATGTGTGCTGTGAAGAGTTCGGCACTCTAGAAGCCTTCACACATGTGTGCTGTGAAGAGTTCGGCGCTCTAGAAGCCTTCACACATGTGTGCTGTGAAGAGTTGGTGCTCTAGAAGCCTTCACACATGTGTGCTGTGAAGAGTTCGGCGCTCTAGAAGCCTTCACACATGTGTGCTGTGAAGAGTTGGCACTCTAGAAGCCTTCACACATGTGTGCGTGTGTGTGTAGAGGACAAGGTTCCAGGGAAAGATGTATTCATACTTCCTTTAAAGTATAAACACTAGCAATTTTTATTATTCTACTGTAGCACACTGCCCCTCGTGCCCGTGACAACTCCCAGCAGCCCGCCCTCCACATATCACCCTCCTCCTCTTACAGCCTCCACCAGGCTGGACAGCACGCGTCCAGTGCAGATGGCATTGCCATGGCGACTTCCAATGCTGGATCCAGCTTTGCCCAATCCAGAAACTCTCAATCTTCCGGTGCTATCGGATCTCGTAACTCCAACGTGCCTGGAATACCTCTGTCCATTCACCGTCCCGAGATGGACCAACTATCTCCTCTCTCTCCAACTTCGACCTCACAGAAAGCAGCTCGGAAACCCGTAGTGGGTCCGGATCAGGTGAGGAGGGAGGAGAGTGAGAGGGGAGGTGTGGAAGAAGTCATTTAAATGCCGGTGGTGATGGTGGGAGCAGGTTAGAGAGGGAGTGTGGAGGAGGGTGTGGTTGTAGGGAAGCATGCAGTAGGAGGGAGTGGTTTGAGAGTGAGAGGTGTGGTGGGGGAGTGTTGAAGGGGAGTGAGTGTAGTGGGAGTGGTTAGGGGAGGGGAGTGTGGTGGTTGAGGGGAGGGGAGAGTGGTTGAGGGGAGGGGAGTGTGGTGGTTGAGGGGAGTGGGAGTGGTTAGGGGGAGGGGAGTGTGGTGGTTGAGGGGAGGGGAGTGTGGTGAGGGAGTGGTTGAAGGGAGGGGAGTGTGGTGGTTGAGGGGAGGGGAGTGTGGTGGTTGAGGGGAGGGGAGTGTGGTGGTTGGGGGGAGGGGAGTGTGGTGGTTGAGGGGAGGGGAGTGTGGTGGTTGAGGGGAGGGGAGTGTGGTAGTTGAGGGGAGTGGAGTGTGGTGGTTGAGGGGAGGGGAGTGTGGTAGTTGAGGGGAGTGGAGTGTGGTGGTTGAGGGGAGGGGAGTGTGGTGGTTGGGAGGAGGGGAGTGTGGTGGTTGAGGGGAGGGGAGTGTGGTGGTTGAGGGGAGGGGAGTGTGGTGGTTGGGGGGAGGGGAGTGTGGTGGTTGAGGGGAGGGGAGTGTGGTGGTTGAGGGGAGGGGAGTGTGGTAGTTGAGGGGAGTGGAGTGTGGTGGTTGAGGGGAGGGGAGTGTGGTAGTTGAGGGGAGTGGAGTGTGGTGGTTGAGGGGAGGGGAGTGTGGTGGTTGGGAGGAGGGGAGTGTGGTGGTTGAGGGGAGGGGAGTGTGGTGGTTGGGGGGAGGGGAGTGTGGTGGTTGAGGGGAGGGGAGTGTGGTGGTTGAGGGGAGGGGAGTGTGGTGGTTGAGGGGAGGGGAGTGTGGTAGTTGAGGGGAGTGGAGTGTGGTGGTTGAGGGGAGGGGAGTGTGGTAGTTGAGGGGAGTGGAGTGTGGTGGTTGAGGGGAGGGGAGTGTGGTGGTTGGGAGGAGGGGAGTGTGGTGGTTGAGGGGAGGGGAGTGATGGTGGGAGGATGATAAGGGACGTAACATGTTCAGTGGGGAGAGTGGAGTGCAGATAAAGATGGTTATTGCAAGCTGAAGGATTGAGAGAGGAAGGACTTGCCCACACACTGAGGGGGCAGGCGGACAATGTGGCCCGAGGCAATCTTCCCTCAGCTGGTTCACATTGTGATGGTTGCATAAATAGTGGTGAACTTTGACCTGGAGTCCACCATCAACAAAGAGCAACCTTAGCAGGTGCAACACTGCAACATTTGTGGACGAGAAGTTTACTCTATAACAAGCTACCTGTACATGTATATCAGCTGCTACAGAACTGTTGCTACTAGCTGACTAGCTACATGGCTAGTACTAGCTGACTAGTTACATGGCTACTAGCTGACTAGCTACATGGCTACTAGCTCATGGCTACTACATAGCTGGCTAGCTATGTGGCTACTAGCTGGCTAGCTACATGGCTAGTACTAGCTGACTAGTTACATGGCTACTAGCTGACTAGCTACATGGCTACTAGCTCATGGCTACTACATAGCTGGCTAGCTATGTGGCTACTAGCTGGCTAGTTACATGGCTACTAGCTGACTAGTTACATGGCTACTAGCTGACTAGTTACATCATGGCTACTAGCTGACTAGCTACATGGCTACTAGCTGACTAGTTACATGGCTACTAGCTACATGGCTACTAGCTGACTAGTTACATGGCTACCAGCTGACTAGCTACATGGCTACTAGCTGACTAGCTACATGGCTACTAGCTGACTAGTTACATGGCTACTAGCTGACTAGTTACATGGCTACTAGCTGACTAGCTACATGGCTACTAGCTGGCTAGCTACATGGCTACTAGCTGACTAGTTACATCATGGCTACTAGCTGACTAGTTACATGGCTACTAGCTGACTAGCTACATGGCTACTAGCTGACTAGTTACATGGCTACTAGCTTCATGGCTACTAGCTGACTAGCTACATGGCTACTAGCTGACTAGTTACATGGCTACTAGCTGACTAGTTACATGGCTACTAGCTGACTAGCTACATGGCTACTAGCTGACTAGTTACATGGCTACTAGCTGACTAGTTACATGGCTACTAGCTGACTAGTTACATGGCTACCAGCTGACTAGCTACATGGCTACTAGCTGACTAGCTACATGGCTACTAGCTGACTAGCTACATGGCTACTATCTGACTAGTTACATGGCTACTAGCTGACTAGTTACATGGCTACTAGCTGACTAGTTACATGGCTACCAGCTGACTAGTTACATGGCTACTAGCTGGCTAGCTACATGGCTACTAGCTGACTAGTTACATGGCTACTAGCTACATGGCTACTAGCTGACTAGTTACATGGCTACTAGCTGACTAGTTACATGGCTACTAGCTGACTAGTTACAAGGCTACTAGCTGACTAGCTACATGGCTACTAGCTGACTAATTACATGGCTACTAGCTGACTAGTTACATGGCTACTAGCTGACTAGCTACATGGCTACTAGCTGACTAGCTACATGGCTACTAGCTGGCTAGCTACATGGCTACTTAGCTGACTAGTTACATGGCTACTAGCTACATGGCTATCTGGCTAGTTATGGGCTACTAGCTAACTAACCTATCATGTGTTTCATTTAGAAAATTGTCCAAGGGGGTGCAACTGGAGGAATCTGGATTTTAAAGGGGGGCATGATGGTTAAAGATGTGACAAAGTTTCTAATGAATTTTAATAATACAATTTTCAAGGGGGGGGGGGGGGGGCAAAAAGGTTCCAAGGGGGGGCAGCTAAATGAAACCCTGATTGTCTACTCACCAGAGTGGCAACCATTGGGAGAGCAGCTAGCATGTCTCTCAACAAACTCTCAATTGACATAACAGAATTATAATGACCTCAATAATCAACTTGAATTTTACTCTCTTGACATTTCAACTAATTTTCATCGGGAATTGATGAAGGCTAGAGCAGCTATTCCAAACATCGTGAGAGTAAAATTCAAGTTGATTTTGAGAAGGTCATTGTAAGCTAGCCTGTGAATGGGAACTTGATAATGGCAATGATTGGTATGCAGTAGCGGTCAAGAAAGACTGTGTCATCATTCTTCTTCTTCTCCAACCTCTCGTTTAACTATTGCTAAAGCCTGTGAGCGAAGCCGATGTTGATAGCACAGCCTTTTGGAACAGGCAGTCCATTTTCAGGCTTAAAGTACTTGTAGAGAGCCATAGCAAACTCTGGCTCTGACAGTGATGACAAAGCCATAGCAAACTCTGGCTCTGACAGTGATGGCACAGCCATAGCAAACTCTGGCTCTGACAGTGATGGCACAGCCATAGCAAACTCTGGCTCTGACAGTGATGACACAGCCATAGCAAACTCTGGCTCTGACAGTGATGGCACAGCCATAGCAAACTCTGGCTCTGACAGTGATGACACAGCCATAGCAAACTCTGGCTCTGACAGTGATGGCACAGCTATAGCAAACTCTGGCTCTGACAGTGATGGCACAGCTATAGCAAACTCTGGCTCTGACAGTGATGACAAAGCCATAGCAAACTCTGGCTCTGACAGTGATGACACAGCCATAGCAAACTCTGGCTCTGACAGTGATGACACAGCCATAGCAAACTCTGGCTCTGATAGTGATGACACAGCCATAGCAAACTCTGGCTCTGACAGTGATGGCACAGTCATAGCAAACTCTGGCTCTGACAGTGATGACACAGCCATAGCAAACTCTGGCTCTGAGAGTGATGACACATCTACATGTATAGCAAACTCTGGCTCTGACAGTGATGACACAGCCATAGCAAACTCTGGCTCTGACAGTGATGACACAGCCATAGCAAACTTTGGCTCTGACAGTGATGGCACAGCCATAGCAAACTCTGGCTCTGACAGTGATGACACAGCCATAGCAAACTCTGGCCCTGACAGTGATGGCACAGCCATAGCAAACTCTGGCCCTGACAGTGATGGCACAGCCATAGCAAACTCTGGCTCTGACAGTGATGACACAGCCATAGCAAACTCTGGCTCTGACAGTGATGACACAGCCATAGCAAACTTTGGCTCTGACAGTGATGGCACAGCCATAGCAACTGGCTCTGACAGTGATGGCACAGCCATAGCAAACTCTGGCTCTGACAGTGATGGCACAGCCATAGCAAACTCTGGCTCTGACAGTGATGACACAGCCATAGCAAACTCTGGCTCTGAGAGTGATGACACATCTACATGTATAGCAAACTCTGGCTCTGACAGTGATGGCACAGCCATAGCAAACTCTGGCTCTGACAGTGATGACACAGCCATAGCAAACTCTGGCTCTGACAGTTATGACACAGCCATAGCAAACTCTGGCTCTGACAGTGATGACACAGCCATAGCAAACTCTGGCTCTGACAGTGATGACACAGCCATAGCAAACTCTGGCTCTGACAGTGATGACACAGCCATAGCAAACTCTGGCTCTGACAGTGATGGCACAGCCATAGCAAACTCTGGCTCTGACAGTGATGACACAGCCATAGCAAACTCTGGCTCTGACAGTGATGGCACAGCCATAGCAAACTCTGGCTCTGACAGTGATGACACAGCCATAGCAAACTCTGGCTCTGACAGTGATGACACAGCCATAGCAAACTCTGGCTCTGACAGTGATGACACAGCCATAGCAAACTCTGGCTCTGACAGTGATGGCACAGCCATAGCAAACTCTGGCTCTGACAGTGATGACACAGCCATAGCAAACTCTGGCTCTGACAGTGATGACACAGCCATAGCAAACTCTGGCTCTGACAGTGATGGCACAGCCATAGCAAACTCTGGCTCTGACAGTGATGACACAGCCATAGCAAACTCTGGCTCTGAGAGTGATTGCACAGCCATAGCAAACTCTGGCTCTGACAGTGATGACACAGCCATAGCAAACTCTGGCTCTGACAGTGATGACACAGCCATAGCAAACTCTGGCTCTGACAGTGATGGCACAGCCATAGCAAACTCTGGCTCTGACAGTGATGGGTGTGTGTGTGTGTGTATCTGGTGTGTGTGTGCATGTTAACAGATGCCAACCCGGTGGTGGCAGCTTTGGTAAACCAAACTTCTGATGCAGCAGCACCTTGTGTCACCATGCTTGCAGCTGCTCTATCTCTATGCAGACTTGTACGAGGAGATGCGTGTGTTCTTGATACGCTCTGTGGAGCATGTCCTTTTCAATCTGGAGAGCACAACTCTCTCTGTGTGTGTGTGGGGGGGGGGGGGGGGCACGTCCAGTGCTGCTGCTGGTTATCCGGTGTATCCATGGATATCTAAAATTCAAAAAGTTATTTCCCACCTAATATCTAGACCTGCTTTCCCTGAACATCCTGGGGTCATACAGATGCCCTAGCCCTACAACTGCAGCCACTGAGACTGCCCTAGCCCTACAACTGCAGCCACTGAGACTGCCCTAGCCCTACAACTGCAGCCACTGAGACTGCCCTAGCCCTACAACTGCAGCCACTGAGACTGCCCTAGCCCTACAACTGCAGCCACTGAGACTGCCCTAGCCCTACAACTACAGCCACTGAGACTGCCCTAGCCCTACAACTATAGCCACTGAGACTGCCCTAGCCCTACAACTGCAGCCACTGAGACTGCCCTAGCCCTACAACTGCAGCCACTGAGACTGCCCTAGCCCTACAACTACAGCCACTGAGACTGCCCTAGCCCTACAACTGTAGCCACTGAGACTGCCCTAGCCCTACAACTGCAGCCACTGAGACTGCCCTAGCCCTACAACTGCAGCCACTGAGACTGCCCTAGCCCTACAACTGCAGCCACTGAGACTGCCCTAGCCCTACAACTGCAGCCACTGAGACTGCCCTAGCCCTACAACTGCAGCCACTGAGACTGCCCTAGCCCTACAACTGCAGCCACTGAGACTGCCCTAGCCCTACAACTGCAGCCACTGAGACTGCCCTAGCCCTACAACTGCAGCCACTGAGACTGCCCTAGCCCTACAACTGCAGCCACTGAGACTGCCATAGCCTCTAGCCTCTAGCCAGCATTAGGCTAGGGCAACATTTATGAACCGAGAGCATCCATAAATTAGTAATCCTGCACTCACCATGAAAGTAAGTGTGTGTGTGTTTGTGTGTGTGTGTGTATGTGTGTGTGTGTGTATGGGAGTGTGTTTGTGAGTGTGTTTGTGTGTGTATATGTGAGTGTGTGTGTGTATATATGTGTGTGTATGTGAGTGTGTGTGTGTATATGTGTGTATGTGGTATGTGTGTGTGTGTATGTATGTGAGTGTGTGTGTGTGTGTATGTGAGTGTGTGTATATGTGTGTGTGTGTATGTGAGTATGTTTGTATGTGTGTGAAGGAAGGAAGGAATGTGCTTTGAATGCTTGCACGCACAGGTGACAAGGTAACACACACAAGAATAATGACTTGGGCATGTTTGTGGTAGTCCTGAGCACGGACTATTGCAACTGCCAATGGTTGACGCTATGTTGTAAACACATATATAAGTGAGTGAGAACAGGCTCTAACAAAGCCCGTGCTTGTGCTCTAGGAGTTGCCATGACTACAGCCAGCACAATGGCTGCCTGTTTGTGTGGAGACTAGTCTTGAGTTCAAGGCCAGAGGTATCACTTTGCTGGCTGGGTAAACATCTGTTTTGTTAGCATCTCACAAACTTTGAATAACCAACAGCTGGTGGGGTTTTTTTCTATAGGCTTTTCAACGACTCGATGCATTAGTGTGGTGTCTAATGTGTGTGTGGGGGGTGGGGTGCGTGTGTGTGTGTGTATATATATATATATATACAGAGCTAGAAATAAGGTTTAATGTTGGTAGGACATGATGTCCTAGCATAATAAGATTTGCTAGGTCATTTTCTAATATTGGTCAGTCATTATACTTCTACTAAATGTTGGCATACTTGCAATAATAATAGTATGATTCATAAAAACAAAAACGAATGACAATACAGCATGAAAAGTTAAGTAGGACAAAAATGTCACTGCATGTTCTCCATCCAGTTATCCCAGTCTTCTAAAGGAAGATTGTCACCAGACTCACTACTTCTGTCTGACTCATTCTCTTCATCTTCATTCACTACCAATGCTGAGGTGCTTGGTGTAGCAGTAGCAGGCTTTCTTCCTGTACTTTCTCCTTGGCCCCTTGTTTGGTCTAGTTGTACTTTCCCACCATAACTCAATGCTACTATCAGCATTGAAATCATTTGTACCTAGCTCAGCTGTTTCCTACAATCACCAGACCTCAGCCTCGTACATTGCGATTAGCCTAGGGATACAATTAGCCAAGGGCAGGCACTGCATGCTATTAGCTAACCACACTATGTTTTTTCCCCCTCCTTTTTCTTTTTCACAACTAAGTGAATTTTACTTCTTGGTAACCACTGCAGCTGCAACACTAAGCAGCTGACTAGTAGTAGCCACTTAGCTTGTTATTTGCTGTTAGGACAATCTGGACAAATTGGTGAACTGCTCAGAAAATGACCGCCTGTTATTTCTAGCTCTGTATATATATATACCCCACCTTAACAGAATTTCAAATCCCCCCCCCCTCCCACCCCCCACTACCTCACCACACAGACAGATAGCAATACAGATATTGTTAGTACATAATTAAGCAATTATATGTGCTCCTCCTTGTAGCTAATTCTACACAGTCTTAATTAATGGGTGGACCAAGAAAATAATTTCGTGCATTCTGAAATGCAAAAAAAATAAATATCCATCCCCATTCAAAAAATATTTTGTTGTGTGTGTGTCAATCACATGCATGATCATGTGCAGGTCACCTGATTCACACTAATACTGATATTGCCACTCCCTCCTCCCCTCTTCTCGCACATCCTCCCCCTCCCACTTTCCTGTTAGAGTCCGAACAGAAAGTTGCGCCACCATAGTGCCTCTGGTGGTCGGCGAAGGTTCTCCACCTCCCTCTCCTCCTCTGCCTCCGTGGAGGATGACAGTTCCAGTAAGACCAACTTTGCTGTATTCATTACACACTTGGGTGCAAGGGTTGTCTCTCGGCAGGTTAGAGTCCCATACAAGTAGGGGCAAGGAGGAAGGGTTGGGTATGCCAGACACTCTGAGATGAGGACACCTCTGTATACAGTGGAGCCCACTCTAGTCCAACCCTCTGAGATGAGGCCACCTCTGTCTACAGTGGCCCACTCTAGTCCAACCCTCTGAGATGAGGACACCTCTGTATACAGTGGAGCCCACTCTAGTCCAACCCTCTGAGATGAGGCCACCTCTGTCTACAGTGGCCCACTCTAGTCCAACCCTCTGAGATGAGGACACCTCTGTATACAGTGGAGCCCACTCTAGTCCAACCCTCTGAGATGAGGCCACCTCTGTCTACAGTGGCCCACTCTAGTCCAACCCTCTGAGATGAGGACACCTCTGTATACAGTGGAGCCCACTCTAGTCCAACCCTCTGAGATGAGGACACCTCTGTATACAGTGGAGCCCACTCTAGTCCAACCCTCTGAGATGAGGACACCTCTGTATACAGTGGAGCCCACTCTAGTCCAATCCTCATCACCTCTGTATACAGTAGAGCCCACTCTAGTCCAACCCTCTGAAGTGAGGACACCTCTGTATACAGTGGCCCACTCTAGTCCAACCCTCTGAGATGAGGCCACCTCTGTATACAGTGGAGCCCACTCTAGTCCAACCCTCAGAGATGAGGCCACCTCTGTATACAGTGGAGCCCACTCTAGTCCAACCCTCAGAGATGAGGACACCTCTGTATACAGTGGAGCCCACTCTATTCCAACCCTCTGAGTGAGGTCACCTCTGTATACAGTGGAGCCCACTCTAGTCCAGCCCTCTGAGATGAGGTCACCTCTGTATACAGTGGAGCCCACTCTAGTCCAACCCTCTGAGATGAGGACACCTCTGTATACAGTGGAGCCCACTCTAGTCCAACCCTCTGAGATGAGGTCACCTCTGTATACAGTGGAGCCCACTCTAGTCCAACCCTCTGAGATGAGGCCACCTCTGTCTACAGTGGCCCACTCTAGTCCAACCCTCTGAGATGAGGCCACCTCTGTATACAGTGGAGCCCACTCTAGTCCAACCCTCTGAGATGAGGGCACCTCTGTCTACAGTGGCCCACTCTAGTCCAACCCTCTGAGATGAGGACACCTCTGTATACAGTGGAGCCCACTCTAGTCCAACCCTCTGAGATGAGGACACCTCTGATACAGTGGAGCCCACTCTAGTCCAACCCTCTGAGATGAGGTCACCTCTGTATACAGTGGAGCCCACTCTAGTCCAACCCTCTGAGATGACGTCACCTCTGTATACAGTGGAGCCCACTCTAGTCCAACCCTCTGAGATGAGGACACCTCTGTATACAGTGGAGCCCACTCTAGTCCAACCCTCTGAGATGAGGTCACCTCTATATACAGTGGAGCCCACTCTAGTCCAACCCTCTGAGATGAGGACACCTCTGTATACAGTGGAGCCCACTCTAGTCCAACCCTCTGAGATGAGGTCACCTCTGTATACAGTGGAGCCAACTCTAGTCCAACCCTCTGAGATGAGGTCACCTCTGTATACAGTGGAGCCCACTCTAGTCCAACCCTCTGAGATGAGGTCACCTCTATATACAGTGGAGCCCACTCTAGTCCAACCCTCTGAGATGAGGTCACCTCTGTATACAGTGGAGCCCACTCTAGTCCAACCCTCAGAGATGAGGACACCTCTGTATACAATGGAGTCCAACCCTCTGAGATGAGGTCACCTCTATATACAGTGGAGCCCACTCTAGTCCAACCCTCTGAGATGAGGACACCTCTGTATACAGTGGAGTCCACTCTAGTCCAATCCTCTGAGATGAGGACACCTCTGTATACAGTGGAGCCCACTCTAGTCCAACCCTCTGACATGAGGACACCTCTGTATACAGTGGAGCCCACTCTAGTCCAACCCTCTGAGATGAGGACACCTCTGTATACCGTGGAGCCCACTCTAGTCCAACCCTCTGAGATGAGGACACCTCTGTATACAGTGGAGCCCACTCTAGTCCAACCCTCTGAGTTGAGGTCACCTCTGTATACAGTGGAGCCCACTCTAGTCCAACCCTCTGAGATGAGGACACCTCTGTATACAGTGGAGCCCACTCTAGTCCAACCCTCTGAGATGAGGACACCTCTGTATAGAATAGAGTGGAGCCCACTCTAGTCCAACCCTCTGAGATGAGGACACCTCTGTATACAGTGGAGCCCACTCTAGTCCAACCCTCTGAGATGAGGTCACCTCTGTATACAGTGGAGCCCACTCTAGTCCAACGCTCTGAGATGAGGACACCTCTGTATACAGTGGAGCCCACTCTAGTCCAACCCTCTGAGATGAGGTCACCTCTGTATACAGTGGAGCCCCCTCTAGTCCAACCCTCTGAGATGAGGACACCTCTGTATACAGTGGAGCCCACTCTAGTCCAACCCTCTGAGATGAGGTCACCTCTGTATACAGTGGCCCACTCTAGTCCAACCCTCTGAGATGAGGACACCTCTGTATACAGTGGAGCCCACTCTAGTCCAACCCTCTGAGATGAGGACACCTCTGTATACAGTGGAGCCCACTCTAGTCCAACCCTCTGAGATGAGGACACCTCTGTATACAGTGGAGCACACTCTAGTCCAACCCTCAGAGATGAGGTCACCTCTGTATACAGTGGCCCACTCTAGTCCAATCCTCTGAGATGAGGACACCTCTGTATACAGTGGAGCCCACTCTAGTCCAACCCTCTGAGATGAGGACACCTCTGTACCCACTCTAGTCCAACCCTCTGAGATGAGGTCACCTCTGTATACAGTGGAGCCCACTCTAGTCCAACGCTCTGAGATGAGGACACCTCTGTATACAGTGGAGCCCACTCTAGTCCAACCCTCTGAGATGAGGTCACCTGTATACAGTGGAGCCCACTCTAGTCCAACCCTCTGAGATGAGGACACCTCTGTATACAGTGGAGCCCACTCTAGTCCAACCCTCTGAGATGAGGACACCTCTGTAAACAGTGGAGCCCACTCTAGTCCAACCCTCTGAGATGAGGACACCTCTGTATGCAGTGGAGCCCACTCTAGTCCAATCCTCTGAGATGAGGTCACCGAGCTGTATACAGTGGAGCCCACTCTAGTCCAATCCTCTGAGATGAGGACACCTCTGATACAGTGGAGCCCACTCTAGTCCAATCCTCTGAGTTGAGGTCACCTCTGTATACAGTGGAGCCCACTCTAGTCCAACCCTCAGAGATGAGGTCACCTCTGTATACAGTGGAGTCCACTGGAGTCCAACCCTCAGAGATGAGGTCACCTCTGTATACAGTGGCCCACTCTAGTCCAATCCTCTGAGATGAGGACACCTCTGTGTATACAGTGGAGCCCACTCTAGTCCAACCCTCTGAGATGAGGTCACCTCTGTATACAGTGGAGCCCACTCTAGTCCAACCTTCTGAGATGAGGACACCTCTCCATACAGTGGAGCCCACTCTAGTCCAACCCTCTGAGATGAGGACACTGCATACCACCACTACAAAGAATCCTAGTAAGAAAATCCTGGAGACTGCTTACGATTCTCTCTCAGGAGATGTTTGTACTGTGAAATACAGTCTACTGGTACTCCTGACAGCCACAGTCTACTGGAGCTCCTGACAGCCACAGTCTACTGGTGCTCCTGACAGCCACAGCCTACTGGTGCTCCTGACAGCCACAGTCTACTGGAGCTCCTGACAGCCACAGTCTACTGGAGCTCCTGACAGCCACAGTCTACTGGAGCTCCTGACAGCCACAGTCTACTGGAGCTCCTGACAGCCAGTCTACTGGAGCTCCTGATAGCCAGTCTACTGGAGCTCCTGATAGCCAGTCTACTGGTGCTGTTGGAGGCCAGTTGGCATCTCTGACAACTGAAGAAGTTGGAAGCAGTCACTCACCCTCTCACAAAATCCTGGCTAGTTCCAAGGATAGGCACTAGGTCCCAGTGGTCACTTGTACGCAAGCCATTCTTCATGTGACTCCTCTGGAGGGTTCTCACGTCCTGGAATTCCACTAATGTCTGCAATGTCATTGCCCGCAGTAGCCAACTGTCTATAGGCTGGCTGGATAGTTGGTTGTCCTGGTAACCAAGTTTCTTAGCAGAGCTCTGTTTTTGCTCCAGACTTGAAGCTTGAGCAGGGAGTGAACAGCAAGCTAGGTTTAAAACAACATTCATTGATTATAGGTTTTTTTAAAGAGTTCCCAGTTGAATTGGAAAAGGTTGCCAGACTGAAAAGTTTTTGTGTTAAAGATCATCACTCTGAAAGAACTAGAACAACTCCACAAGGTCTGTACATGGAGTTACAGTATGAGGTTTCCCTAGAATAACTCCACAAGGTCTGTACATGGAGTTACAGTATGAGGTTTCCCTAGAACAACTCCCACAAGGTCTGTACATGGAGTTACAGTATGAGGTTTCCCTAGAACAACCACACAAGGTCTGTACATGGAGTTACAGTATGAGGTTTCCCTAGAACAACTCCCACAAGGTCTGTACATGGAGTTACAGTATGAGGTTTCCCTAGAACAACTCCACAAGGTCTGTTCATGGAGTTACAGTATGAGGTTTTCCCTAGAACAACTCCACAAGGTCTGTACATGGAGTTACAGTATGAGGTTTCCCTAGAACAACTCCACAAGGTCTGTACATGGAGTTACAGTATGAGGTTTCCCTAGAACAACCACACAAGAGCTGTAGATGGAGTTACAGTATGAGGTTTCCCTAGAACAACCACACAAGAGCTGTAGATGGAGTTACAGTATGAGGTTTCCCTAGAACAACTCCACAAGGTCTGTACATGGAGTTACAGTATGAGGTTTCCCTAGAACAACTCCACAAGGTCTGTACATGGAGTTACAGTATGAGGTTTCCCTAGAACAACTCCACAAGGTCTGTTCATGGAGTTACAGTATGAGGTTTCCCTAGAACAACTCCCACAAGGTCTGTACATGGAGTTACAGTATGAGGTTTCCCTAGAACAACCACACAAGAGCTGTAGATGGAGTTACAGTATGAGGTTTCCCTAGAACAACCACACAAGAGCTGTAGATGGAGTTACAGTATGAGGTTTCCCTAGAACAACCACACAAGAGCTGTAGATGGAGTTACAGTATGAGGTTTTTTCCTATCTGTTTTCCTTGGATACCGACCCGTACCAGTAAACTAGGACTAGACATGTCTGGGTGCCAACCTTCACACTTTTGGCATGAAAACACACGCTTTTGGTGTGAGTACATGTAAGCTCTGAGTCACATGGTCACGCTACCCAATCAAATCTCACATCAAATAACAAGACACGACAAAGCCACTCCCTGAGATGAACCATTCTCTCCAAGCTCTCAGGACAATGTTAAGTTTGTCAGCAGGTGAGCCGAGATTGGTTCGTATGTACATGACAGAGAGGCTTAAATTGATTGGCTACCTACGGTATCTTTAAAAGCAGCCCATCATATTTCTTCCTCGCTTGGTAAGTGCCACTGGAATCAGATGAGGGAGAAGGTAAAGAGATGGTCAGACGTAAGCACTCCCACTTGCTACTCTAATCACATGACCATTAGCTAGATCACATGAATGCAGAGTGTACATTATTTAGACCATCAGTACCAGGTTCATGAAGCAAATGCCCACTCTGTGATTTTCATAGATTTGCTTTTCCTTTGGTTGGAAAAGGGTCATCAATAGTCTGTTGGAAAAGTGTCATTAGTTCAACATCTTCCTTTATTATTTATTTGTCCAGGTGAGTTCTCAGACAGCTATTCTTCGGAGGAGGACCAGCCTGCCTCACCTGCCTCCCATAGGGACCGTGTCCTCACCAACACCAAAGGCTTCCAGGACTTCAGAGTCAAGTCTCTCAAGTCTGTCTCATTTGGACGCAAGATGATCAACATTGCGGAGCAAGGTGGGTGGAGCCTGCTATAGGAGGGGTGGAGTTTACTGTAAGTGGTTCTACTACTCAGTATCACGGCAACCGTGATAATCTATTTTATTTTGGGTGGTGAATTACAGAAACCGATTCTCAAATTTTGGGTGGTATTAAAAATCATGTGATAGAATGCTTATCATATATTGTATGGTATTAACAATGGTTATCATATATTGTATGGTATTAACATGAAATAGCATAGTTATCATATATTGTATGGTATTAACATAAGATAGGATGGTTATCATAGTATTGTATGGTATTAACATGAGATAGCATGGTTATCATATATTATTGTATGGTATTAACATGAGATGGTTATCATATATTGTAGGGTATAAATACCACTCGTAATGTAGAGGGGACAGCTTCACCTCGTGCCATTATCATGCCATCCCTACTACATTACTTGTATTTATACAGAACTTCACTACAAACCATGCTATTAGGTATAAGTATATATATATATACACACATACACATTATAAGTATATATATACACATTATCATACACATTATAAGTATATACACACATACATTATAAGTATATATATATATACACACATACACAATATACGTATCATTATAATATATATATACACATTATAAGTATATATACACACATACACACATACACATAAATATATATACACACATAAGTATATATACACACACATACACATTATAAGTATATATACATACACATTATAAGTACATACAGTACACATAGTCACATTATGTATTGTAAGAAGACGGAATATAATGTTGCATTTAAAAGCAGTCAGAGATGTTGGACTGGCTTGTCAAGCAAGAACTAGCAGTATACACCACAAACATTTATAGGGCCCTACACATTAAAAATATTGTGCACCAAATATAATACATATTTTAATTAGCAGTGTAAAATTGATGTCAGTGATTTTTGATTATAAATGTTGCTCTAATTGTTTTGTGTGATCTGCACTGCGAGTTCTTTTCATTTGACAAGTCAAGCACAAAAAAAATTAAATTTTTTATTTCCATCTCCTTCGATTTCTTTGTTCTTGCGTCTTCTCTGTGAGTAGTGTGTGGTTGAGTGGCCTCCTTCAAGAACTTGGTAATGGTTGCTGGAGAAATCCAGAACTAGTCAATCGTAGCAGACGTTCTTTGCATGTTGGCTATAAAATTGCACACACACACATGTATAGACATGTGGATCACATGTAGCACCTGCTTGTGTTGGGGGGACAGTTGCATTTTTTAAATTTTTTTCCCTTTTGTTTACCACTTTAGAGCTCCGTAGATTCTGCAAACTTCATGGTATGGACTTGATATATAGCTCAAAAGATAGGTCTCTCTGTGTGCTCTCTTTTGATAATATTTTTCATAGGTATAACTATAGGCAAGTTATTAGACCTAAAGTGGAGGGACCTCAAAACCTGAATGCCTGAAACCTCCACATAAATATCTCCAGATTGCAAAGTGCTAAAGATTTGAAATTAGTACCAGTGGCTAGAGGAAGCCCTACTCTAAGCTTTTATTAGGCGCTAAAACGTAAGTATGCGGTCAAGTGCGTGGGTGGAAAATGAGTTTTATGGATTATTAACGAAATTCATTTTCCACCCGCACGCTTGACCACGTACTTACATTTTAGCACCTAATGAAAACACTCATTAAATAGAGGAGGGCTTCTTCTAGCCACTGGTACTAATTCAAATATTTAGCACTTTTGCAATCTGGAGATATTTATGCGGAGGTTTCTGGCTTCAGGTTTTTTAGGTCCCTCCACTTGTAGCTCCCGTAACTTGGCTATAGTTATACTTATGAAAAATATTTTAGTATCAACAGAGAGCACAAAGAGAGAATGAAAAATATTTTAGTATCAACAGAGAGCATAAAGAGAGACCTATCTTTTGAGCTATATATCAAGTCCATAACATGAAGTTTACGGAATCAATGGAGTTATAAATAAAGTGGTAACCACACAAAAAAACATGTGGGTCCCCCAAATGCAACTGTCTCCCCTTAAATTTCACTTTTATTATATTTCATTCCTGGTGAAGGCTAGAGCATCAGTCGAAACGTTGAGAGAGTAAATTTGGAGTTGATTATTGAGAAGGTTATTGATGTCAACTGAGAGTTCGTTGAGAGGTTATTTTTATTAATTTTTGGGGGTGTGTGGCTTCCTGTTAAATACCTTATTGATGATGGATTTTATGCTTGCTGGGGTAGTTGTGGAGCTGTAAAAATGGCTGACAGCTATCGTTTACACTGCTGAAAGCTGCCATTTTAACTTCGTTTCTCTGTTGTTTCTGGCGTCTCCCATTTTAAAACTCTTGTCAAATCAAGTACATTGTGCATCTGAGTGTGAGTTTCTGTGTGTGTCTGTCTTAGTGAGTGTGTGGGTGTTAGTGTGTGTGTGTATGAGTATGTCTTAAGTGTGTGTGTGTGTGTGTCTTAGTGTGTGTGTGAGTTTCTGTGTGTGTGTGTCTGTCTTAGTGTGTGTGAGTGCGTGGGTGTGTCATAGTGAGTGTGTGGGTGTATTAGTGTGTGTGTATGTCTTAAGTGTGTGTGTGAGTGCATTATTACATGATGCATGCATGTTCTGTGTACAGAGATGCCGGGTCTAAAGGTGTTGCGTCGCAAGACATGTGCCAGCACAGGTGAACAGCCTCTCACTGGAGCACGGATAGTCGGGTGCACTCATATCACTCCTCACTACGCTGTAAGTCACCACGAGGGGAGGGGGCATGAGGAGGCAGGGCTATCACATAGTACTCTCCCTTCACTACGACACTCACCATTTTTTTTGTGAAAAATGAGCTCAATAGCAAAAGTTATTTAGAGCTTTACATACATGATAACATGATAGGGGGGTGGGGGAGGTTGAAGTTAGGCGATGAATTGTTTAATAAATCGTTTGAAGGAAGAGGGTGAGGATCTAATGGAGGTTGGGAGTGAGTTCCAGAAAGCTGTGGCAGAGGGAAGACTGCATGGGAGAATGGGAATATGATGTTTGATGGGTGGTATTATGTTATGCCGTCCCCGACAGGAATCCCTTCAAAGTGTGTTGGGAATCGCATGGAGCTCGTAGGATTACTCTAGCATGAGATTATGCTCCATTAGACGTTCCTGGTAATCTTTGTAGGTTACTAACATCCGGAAGTATTAGTATTGCATAGTGGACACGCATCTCATCAGTGAAGGGGCTGGGAATACGAGGATACTAAATTTTCTCTGGAAGAATGTAATTACTGGATGTTCTAATTGGCACGAGTTGTCAACAGAAGGAACTGACGTCACTGTGTGAGGGGCTGTTTAGCTGATGTCATGAAGAGAGACGAGAGTAGATGCTTTCTGCATGTTCAGTCGGGGCTGTCTCCTCTGTGCCGAGGGAAAGAAGGGACTAAGTTCTGAACCTTCAGCTTGTGCTCCGTGTGAAATGAAATGATGTAGAGCATGTCACGAGGCCACATGCCTGCACAGACCACAGGAATGTGCTAATTAATCACCACCACTAGGATGGCTGTTTGTTGTTTCAAGCCCTTCTCCCCACAAGTGAAGGTAAAGGATCCATGCATACTATTTCAATGGGAAAATTCTCTCTTCTGTTAGTTTGAAACAGAGGAGTATTATACAAAGTAGATAGGAAGTGCTGTTGATCTGGTGCACACTCTCACACTAGCTAGGCAAGCTCCTCTGACACACTGGACTGAGAGAGATCTCCTGCATGGCCTAGTAATCTCACACTAGCTAGGCAAGCTCCTCTGACACACTGGACTGAGAGAGATCAGGATAAGATTTTAAAACAGTCATAGACCTTTTGAAAAATAGAGGCATGAAAGAATTTCATGCGCAGACATAAAGCATTCCTGGTAAACAGTGGCTCCGCCCAGCATGTATGGAGAAGTATTTTAAAGCTTAATATTCACAGTTTTCAAGGCTCTGAATGCATAATCATGAATATTTCACCCTGCAAATTCTTCTATTGGTCACCGTTTGTGAACATTGAGCCCCTCAAAAACCCCTCAGAGATATCTCTTTGTATGGTGTGGATGCCTGACCAAAGTAGTCTCCGCCCCTTAAAGTAACAAGACATTTGGTGTCGTTTAACAATGTCTGTGGGTGTGGTATATGAGGGTGTCCTGGTGTGTTTTGTGGGTGCAGTGTTTGTGTATATGGTGTGAGTGTGTGTTGTTCTTTGCATGTGGCGTGTGAATGCTTGTTTGTGTGTGGTGGTGTGTTTTGTGTGGTGTGTGTGTGGTGTATCACTGTATGTGGTGTGTGTGTGTGGTGTTTCACTGTATGTGGTGGTGTGTCACAGTATGTGGTGATGTGGTGTGTTTTGTGTGGTGTGTCACTGTATGTGGTTGTTGTGTGTGTGTGGTGGTGTGTGGTGTGGTGTGTGTGTGGTGGTGTGTCACTCTATGTGGTGTGGTGGTGTGTTTTGTGTGGTGTGTGTGTGTGTGGTGGTTGTGTGTCACTGTTTGTATGAGGTTTGAGTAGTATTTACACATGCCTACTGTAGATGTTGTTAGATATTGAATAAGGTCTTCATAGAGAATGGTTATCCGCAAGCTTCATCAACCTTTCGTCTGTAGAGACATCTAAACGCAGAAAGAAAGGAAGATAAGTACACCAGTACAGGCAATGAGGGGGTCTAAAAAGAAGGATCCTATGATAGTGATTCCTTATGCAGCAGGGATGAGTGAAGACATCAGGAGGGTCTGCAGGAAGTTCAACATCAAAGTCGTTTTCAGATCGGGAAGAACTCGAAGGACACAACTGAGCAGAGTGAAGGATGTTTTACCAGCAAAAATGCACTCATGTGTTGTGTACCGCATCCCTTGTAGTTGTGGGAAATACTACATAGGGGAGACCATCAGAAGACTGACTGGAGACCAGAGTGAAAGAACATCAAGATGCCTGTAGAAAGTGTAATAGAGCAAAGTCTGCAATTGATGAGCATGCATAGGATAATGGACATCCTATTTTGTGGGAGGAAGCCACCATCTTGGACCAGGCCAGAAGACAGAAGGAACTACTAGTGAATGAGGCATCGCACATCAGCCTAGCACCAAAGTGTGAGCGGTTCAATTGAGACTGTGGAATGGACTTGCCTTGGCTGCTGGGGAGCTATTCTCAAGAGCCTGAACTTGAAGTCACGCCCACCATAATTACATATATTTTTTAATTTTATTTAATATTTATTACTATTATCATTATCATTATTATTTTTATTTATTTTAGTATTTATTTATTATCTGTTTATTATTTATTATTGTTGTTGTTATTTAATTGTTTTTTTTTGTTGGGTTTTTTATTAATTTAAATATTTTTTTAAGTATTTTAAATTTTTTTAATTTATTTTTATTATTATTATTAATATTATTTTACATCTGGTGCATGTGCTAGGCGTGTGTACTGGCATGTGGTGGATAGCTAGCTACTGGTATATAGCAGAGCCTTAGCATCTCATTAAGGCTAGAGCATCAACAATTTGAAGTTGATTATTGAGAAGGTGATTTTAATATATTACATCATATGTATTATATACACTCACAGGTGTTGATAGAGACCCTGGTGGACTGTGGTGCAGAGGTGAGATGGTGTGCCTGCAATATCCACTCCACACAGAATGACATTGCAGCTGCTCTGGCTGAGGCTGGTAAGGATCATCGCGTGTCTAGATACACATCTTTTCCTCCCCTCTCTCTCCCTCCTCTCTGTGAGTAAGGCTATTGGTAAGTATGCCTTGCTGTTGAGCAAGGACATATCGACTCTTTCCAAAGAAATGTAGGGCAGGTTTATAGTGAGTCAACGTGAATGATGTTCGGCCGTCTTTGCTGTAGGCTTGTGCATGTGTGCTGGTGTAACCACACACCCTATTCATGGACAACTCTGATGAAGAACAGTTAGCGATATTGTCTCGCTCATTTTTTCCTGCCTCCCCACCTTCTTTGTCATTGTTGTCTTCACCGCATCCTCACTTATCTGTTCCCCAACATCGCTCTACCCTCTTCTATGTACCCTTCTTCCTCCTCCTTACCTTCCCCCCTCTTCCATCTTCTCTTCCACCTCTTCATCTTCTCCTCATCTTCACCTCCACCTCCTCATCTTCTCCTCCACCTCCTCATCTTCTCCACCACCTCCTCATCTTCACCTCCACCTCCTCATCTTCCCCTCCACCTCCTCATCTTCTCCACCTCATCTTCACCTCCACCTCCCCATCTTCTCCTCCACCTCCTCATCTTCTCCTCCACCTCCTCATCTTCTCCTCCACCTCCTCATCTTCACCTCCTCATCTTCCCCTCCACCTCCTCATCTTCTCCACCTCCTCATCTTCTCCTCCACCTCATCTTCCCCTCCACCTCCCCATCTTCTCCTCCACCTCCTCATCTTCTACTCCACCTCCTCATCTTCTCCTCCACCTCCTCATCTTCTCCACCTCCTCATCTTCTCCTCCACCTCCCCATCATCTCCTCCACCTCCTCATCTTCCCCTCCACCTCCCCATCTTCTCCTCCACCTCCTCATCTTCTCCTCCACCTCCTCATCTTCTCCACCTCATCTTCTCCTCCACCTCCTCATCTTCACCTCATCTTCACCTCCACCTCCTCATCTTCTCCACCTCCTCATCTTCTCCTCCACCTCCTCATCTTCACCTCCACCTCATCTTCTCCTCCACCTCCTCATCTTCTCCTCATCTTCACCTCATCTTCACCTCCACCTCCTCATCTTCTCCACCACCTCATCTTCACCTCCACCTCCTCATCTTCCCCTCCACCTCCTCATCTTCTCCACCTCATCTTCACCTCCACCTCCCCATCTTCTCCTCCACCTCCTCATCTTCTCCTCCACCTCCTCATCTTCTCCTCCACCTCCTCATCTTCACCTCCTCATCTTCCCCTCCACCTCCTCATCTTCTCCACCTCCTCATCTTCTCCTCCACCTCCTCATCTTCCCCTCCACCTCCCCATCTTCTCCTCCACCTCCTCATCTTCTACTCCACCTCCTCATCTTCTCCTCCACCTCCTCATCTTCTCCTCCACCTCCCCATCTTCTCCTCCACCTCCTCATCTTCCCCTCCACCTCCCCATCTTCTCCTCCACCTCCTCATCTTCTCCTCCACCTCATCTTCTCCACCTCATCTTCTCCTCCACCTCCTCATCTTCTCCTCCACCTCCTCATCTTCTCCTCCACCTCCTCATCTTCTCCTCCACCTCCTCATCTTCTCCTCCACCTCCTCATCTTCTCCTCCACCTCCTCATCTTCTCCTCCACCTCCTCATCTTCACCTCCACCTCCTCATCTTCTCCACCTCCTCATCTTCTCCTCCACCTCCTCATCTTCACCTCCACCTCATCTTCTCCTCCACCTCCTCATCTTCTCCTCCACCTCCTCATCTTCTCCTCCACCTCCTCATCTTCTCCTCATCTTCACCTCCACCTCCTCATCTTCTCCACCACCTCCTCATCTTCACCTCCACCTCCTCATCTTCCCCTCCACCTCATCTTCTCCACCTCATCTTCACCTCCACCTCCCCATCTTCTCCTCCACCTCCTCATCTTCTCCTCCACCTCCTCATCTTCTCCTCCACCTCCTCATCTTCACCTCCTCATCTTCCCCTCCACCTCCTCATCTTCTCCACCTCCTCATCTTCTCCTCCACCTCCTCATCTTCCCCTCCACCTCCCCATCTTCTCCTCCACCTCCTCATCTTCTACTCCACCTCCTCATCTTCTCCTCCACCTCCTCATCTTCTCCTCCACCTCCCCATCTTCTCCTCCACCTCCTCATCTTCTCCTCCACCTCCTCATCTTCTCCTCCACCTCCTCATCTTCTCCTCCACCTCCTCATCTTCTCCTCCACCTCCTCATCTTCTCCTCCACCTCCTCATCTTCTCCACCTCATCTTCTCCTCCACCTCCTCATCTTCACCTCCTCATCTTCACCTCCACCTCCTCATCTTCTCCACCTCCTCATCTTCTCCTCCACCTCCTCATCTTCTCCTCCACCTCCTCATCTTCACCTCCACCTCCTCATCTTCACCTCCACCTCATCTTCTCCTCCACCTCCTCATCTTCTCCTCCACCTCCTCATCTTCTCCTCCACCTCCTCATCTTCTCCTCCACCTCCTCATCTTCTCCTCCACCTCCTCATCTTCACCTCCACCTCCTCATCTTCTCCTCCACCTCCTCATCTTCTCCTCCACCTCCTCATCTTCCCCTCCACCTCCCCATCTTCTCCTCCACCTCCTCATCTTCTCCTCCACCTCCTCATCTTCTCCTTACATCGTCCTTCTCTTCCAGGTTTGTCCATATTTGCCTGGCGGGGTGAGTCTGAGGAGGATTTCTGGTGGTGCATTGACCAGTGTCTGCATGCCGAGGGCTGGACTCCCAATATGATCCTGGACGATGGCGGAGATGCTACTCACCGTCTCCTGGCCGGTGCAGCTCATGGCCACACCTCCCTGACTCAGCACATGCGTGGGATTGTCGAGGAAAGTGTGACAGGGATCCATCGTCTTTATCAGCTCTCTAAGGAGGAGAAGCTCCCCATACCAGCCATGAATGTTCACGACTCTGTGGTGAAGGTGAGGACTGGAGGAGAAAGAGGGAGGAGGGTTGGGGAGAAGGGGAGGGTTGGGAGAGAAGAGAAGGGTTGGGAGAGAAGAGAAGGGTTGGGAGAGAAGGGGAGGGTTGGGAGAGAAGAGAAGGGTTGGGAGGGAAGAGAAGGGTTGGGAGAGAAGAGAAGGGTTTGGAGAGAAGAGAAGGGTTGGGAGAGAAGAGAAGGGTTGGGAGAGAAGAGAAGGGTTGGGAGAGAAGAGAAGGGTTGGGAGAGAAAGGGAGTGTTTGGGAGAGAAGGGGAGGGTAAGCTTTGGTGGGGTTGGGGGGAGAGGGGTGAGGTGGTGAGGGAAGTGAGAGAGAGAGGTGGCCTTACACATGCTATACTGTGTATATATACATGCATGGGCATGCCCTGTGTTGGGTCTATAGAAGGTGGTTTTGACAGATGGCCAGTACTGACTCAGGCACACTACCCCTGAAAAGATTCTAGGGATGTCCCGAAGTCCCTAAAGAGGATGCTTACACCAAACAACATGAATACTTATATTCCATTAAGCTTAGGACTCTCCCGAATGTCCCTAGTGATGGTGAATGGCCATACAATATGGATACTGGAATACTTACATACTCTAAGATGCTCAAGACTATCCTGGAGTAGGCCTAGCTCTAAACTAAGCCCTAGAGTCATCCCTGGCCATAGCCTCCAGGAATACTGGGATGACCTACATACTGTACATTGTACATAAATATGTCCATAGGAAAGGTTGTGATGTGGTGATGGTCCTTGTGATGTGGTGCTGGTCATTGTGATGTGGTGCTGGTGATTGTGATGTGGTGCTGGTCATTGTGATGGTGTGATGGTGTGCTGGTCCTTGTGATGTGTGCTGGTCCTTGTGATGTGGTGCTGGTCATTGTGATGGTGTGCTGGTGCTTGTGATGTGGTGCTTGTCATTGTGATGTGGTGCTGGTCATTGTGATGTGGTGCTGGTCATTGTGATGTGGTGCTGGTCATTGTGATGTGGTGCTGGTCATTGTGATGTGGTGCTGGTCATTGTGATGGTGTGCTGGTGCTTGTGATGTGGTGCTGGTCGTTGTGATGTGGTGCTGGTCCTTGTGATGGTGTGCTGGTGATTGGGATGTGGTGCTGGTCATTGTGATGGTGTGCTGGTGCTTGTGATGTGGTGCTTGTGATGTGGTGCTGGTCCTTGTGATGGTGTGCTGGTGCTTGTGATGTGGTGCTGGTCCTTGTGATGTGGTGCTGGTCCTTGTGATGTGGTGCTTGTGATGTGGTGCTGGTCATTGTGATGTGGTGCTGGTCCTTGTGATGTGGTGCTGGTCCTTGTGATGGTGTGCTGGTCATTGTGATGGTGTGATGTGGTGCTGGTCATTGTGATGTGGTGCTGGTCATTGTGATGTGGTGCTGGTCCTTGTGATGTGGTGCTGGTCCTTGTGATGGTGTGCTGGTCATTGTGATGGTGTGCTGGTGATTGGGATGTGGTGCTGGTCATTGTGATGGTGTGCTGGTGCTTGTGATGTGGTGCTTGTGATGTGGTGCTGGTCCTTGTGCTGGTGCTTGTGATGTGGTGCTTGTGATGTGGTGCTGGTCCTTGTGCTGGTGCTTGTGATGTGGTGCTGGTCCTTGTGATGTGGTGCTGGCCATTGTGCTGGTCCTTGTGATGTGGTGCTTGTGATGTGGTGCTTGTGATGTGGTGCTTGTGATGTGGTGCTGGTCCTTGTGATGTGGTGCTGGTCATTGTGATGTGGTGCTGGTCCTTGTGATGTGGTGCTGGTCATTGTGATGTGGTGCTGGTCCTTGTGATGTGGTGCTGGTGCTTGTGATGTGGTGCTGTCCTTGTGCTGGTGTTTGTGATGTGGTGCTGGTCCTTGTGATGTGGTGCTGGTCCTTGTGATGGTGTGCTTGTGCTTGTGATGGTACAATGTCATAGACGCATACACTTGATGTTCCCCATGCAGACAAAGTTTGACAACTACTACACTTGCAGAGAATCCATGATTGATAGGTGAGTGGGCTTTATTTAGAATACCAACCACTTGCATGAATCTCATTAACTTCAATGGTGCACGCACTGCTCATGTGCAGCTTGAAGAACACTATGGACCTCATGATTGGTGGGAAGGTCGTCTGTGTCTGCGGGTACGGAGAGGTGAGTGCAAAGGTTGAACTGGTCGTTAACCCGTGTGAGTTTAACCCTTTGTTTACGCAGGTTGGTAAAGGATGTTGTTCGTCTCTGAAGGGTCTTGGTGCCATAGTGCATGTAACTGAGGTGGATCCCATCTGTGCACTGCAGGCATGGTGAGGGCGGAGTTTGCACTTTAGTTTGTTAGTAGTAGTACGATATGCAGGAGGGAGTGGCATACATGTCCAGTGTCGTCATCGCTAATTCTGTGCCATCCACAGGTGACCTGGTTACTAAGGATATCCACGGTTCATCTGCGGATACTCTGACAGAGGAGGCATGGGGTGGACATCCGCGGATGAACCCTAGATACCTCTAGTAGCTTAGTCATCCATGGATGACGTGGGATTGACGACGACAACACCAGAGCACTGTACGTACAGTGCCCTGGACAGCAGAAGTAGTCAATTATACATTATTAGCACATAGTGAAATGTCTGAGATTTCTTCTAAGTTGAATAATGAGCATCGATTATTCCGGTTGTGTTACAGTTATCTCTATAAAGTGGGGGAGCCAAGGTCTGGCACGCTGAACAACCCCCCTACCTACCATCACCTATTTTAAAAAGTCCCTATGTACTGAAGTCATTCTCTTTGTAAACCCTCCCTTCACTGATTTGGGCTGTGATTTTTGTCTGTAGTATTTGACAATATTCTCTCTGTGTATGCAGCATGGATGGATTTCGCGTGGTGAAGCTGGAGGATGTCCTGCCACACCTAGACATCCTCATCACTGCTACAGGTGTGTATATACTAGTGTATTATACATGATGTGGGAAATAGATACAGAGCATGTACCATATGTATATATATATACATGTAGGACATTCGTCATGCATACAGGACAAGCATACATATGGGACATGCACCATGCATGCAGGACAAGCATACATAGTACAGGACATGCGCCAATTGTGGCTATAGTACAGGACAAGCATACATAGTACATGCATACAGGACAAGCATACAGTACATAGTACAGGACAGAACCATGCATACAGGACAACCATACATACATGTAGTACAGGACAGAACCATGTATACAGGACAAGCATACATAGTACAGGACATTCACCATGCATACAGGACAAGCATACATAGTACAGGACATTCACCATGCATACAGGACAAGCATACAATGTACATAGTACAGGGCAGAACCATGCATACAGGACAAGCATACATAGTACAGGGCAGAACCATGTATACCGGACAAGCATGCATAGTACAGGACATTAACCATGCATACAGGACAAGCATACATAGTACAGGACAGAACCATGTATACAGGACAAGCACACATAGTACAGGACATTCACCATGTATACAGGACAAGCATACATAGTACAGGACATTCACCATGCATACAGGACAAGCATACATACAGTACAGGACATTCACCATGCATATAGGACAAGCATACATAGTACAGGACAGAACCATGCATACAGGACAAGCATACATAGTACAGGACATTCACCATGCATACAGGACAAGCACACAGTACAGGACATTCACCATGCATACAGGACAAGCACACAGTACAGGGCAGAACCATGCATACAGGACAAGCACACATAGTACAGGACATTCACCATGCATATAGGACAAGCATACATAGTACAGGGCAGAACCATATATACACAAAGTATACAGTACATATATATACAGTAGATGCATGACATGGGTGGAGAGTGGTGGCCCTTAATCCAGGACATGTCTGCCAGCCTGATAGAGGTGGTGGTAAAGCCAAGGCAAGGCTAAGCCAAGATGGAGGCAAGGCCTGACCAAGATGGAGGCAAGGCCTGGCCAAGATGGAGGCAAGGCCTGACCAAGATGGAGGCAAGGCCAGACCAAGAGACCAAGATGGAGGCAAGGCCAGATCAAGATGGAGGCAATGCCAGATCAAGATGGAGGCCAGGCCAGACCAAGATGGAGGCCAAGATGGAGGCAACCAGACCAAGATGGAGGCCAGGCCAGACCAAGACGGAGGCCAGGCCAGACCAAGATGGAGGCCAGGCCAGACCAAGATGGAGGCAAGACCTGACCAAGATGGAGGCAAGACCTGACCAAGATGGATGCAAGGCCAGACCAAGATGGAGGCCAGGCCAGACCAAGATGGAGGCAAGGCCTGACCAAGATGGAGGCAAGGCCTGACCAAGATGGAGGCAAGGCCTGGCCAAGATGCAGGCAAGGCCAGACCAAGATGGAGGCAAGACCTGACCAAGATGGAGGCAAGGCCAGTCCAAGAGGCTAGGAAAGGCCAAGATAGAAGCCAGGTCAGGCAAAGATGGAGGCAAGACCAGACCAAGATGGAGGCCAGGCCAGACCAAGATGGAGGCCAGGCCAGACCAAGATGGAGGCCAGGCCAGACCAAGATGGAGGCAAGACCTGACCAAGATGGAGGCAAGACCTGACCAAGATGGAGGCAAGGCCAGACCAAGATGGAGGCAAGGCCTGACCAAGATGGAGGCAAGGCCTGACCAAGATGGAGGCAAGGCCTGACCAAGATGCAGGCAAGGCCAGACCAAGATGGAGGCAAGACCTGACCAAGATGGAGGCAAGACCAATCCAAGAGGCTAGGAAAGGCCAAGATAGAAGCCAGGTCAGGCAAAGATGGAGGCAAGACCAGACCAAGATGGAGGCCAGGCCAGACCAAGATGGAGGCCAGGCCAGACCAAGATGGAGGCAAGACCAGACCAAGACGGAGACAAGGCCAGAACAAGATTAGAGTCCAGTCTGGTGGGAAGGGCAAGGTTTGTATGTAAGACGAGAGCAGGGTCAAGGTGCATTATTGGGTCAAGTTGCATATAACAGGGTTGTGAGGGGTCATGGACATGCAAGCCTTGTAGTTAGGCAGTTATAATAACCACACCCACTTCTTCTCCGCTTGCTCCAGGGACTAGGAATGTTGTAACCCTCAGGCACGTGGAACGACTAAAGTCTGGCTGCATTCTAGCCAACATGGGCCACTCCAATCAGGAGATTGACCTGGAAGGCCTCAAAGAGCTACGCAAGGAGAAGATACGCAAGAACGTCTCGCACTTACTCCTGCCCAATGGCAAGCGTGTCGTCCTCATGGCTGACGTGAGTATGCTGGTTATGAAGGGTGCATGTCTCTGGGCGGGTGTGTTTGGTTGGGGAAACCCCTGTGTGGGTGTGGCTGGTGAGGTAATCGTCTGTGCATGTCTACTTTACAATAGATTCCTATGCACTGCATGTATATCGTAATGAACACCTTAGCCACCAAGTGAAATTAAAAATACATCTTCATGACAACCTTCAACACTGATAAAGAGTGTACATGCCTACTTTATCTGTGGATTTTGGGGGGGCTAAAGTCTCAGATACATAGCGGAGATGTCTTAGTGGAGTATATATATATATATATATATAGCAGAGAGACCAGTGAAGTAGCATACGTGTATATATATATATGTGATAGGATCTGCGAAAACGTGCCTTATGACCAAATAGTACTTTTCTCAATAATACAAGTTTTAGAGCCTATTGTCATACACTATGAAATTTGACTTTTTTGGGTATTTATCTAGGGTCTTTCTCCTAACTGGTCAGAAAATTTCAAGCCTTGAATCCCTCTCACTCAGAAGTTACAGCAGTTAGAACTTGACTGACCAAACGTTAGCTACGTACGCGGAGAATAATAATTATTACGTAATAGGGACTTTACCTTTTTATAATAACATTCATAGTTTGTAGTTGGAAAGGGTCAACAGTGCAATTTTCCAAAGGTTTGATAATGTCCATAGAACAAGCTAATGAGATAGCTTTGACTATCAATCGGGTCATGAAACTGGATGCACAGGACCAGGCATCTATGCTGGAGGTTATTGCAGACTACTTCACTCTCCCCACTCTTGATAGATGAGCTTGATGAAGAGAATTTTGATGAGTTGGAATGTTGCAGTAAGAAGACATACAAAATACAATTCTTATAATTACAATCACATGGACATTACAATCACAACATACATTAGCAAGCTTGGAGGAAGATTGGGGCTGCCACATGGAGGATGAGGTCACCATACTGAGGATTGTGGACATGATGGGAATGGGGATCATCGTATAATACACTGACTTTATTATTCAAATAAAAGCTTTACATGGCCATGTTCAGTGTATACCTAGTTAGTACCTATGAATTAACTGCCATCTGCCTTATAGCTAGTAATGTATGGTAGTTATTGCTTGCTATCTACTAGACTGCTTGCTAGCTAATTTTCTAGTTAGATGACCAGTTGCTTGCTAGAGGACTAGCTAGCTATTTTTCTAGCTAGTTGCTTTTGCTAGTAACTAACCAATGACAATCATGTAAGCTAGTCTCTATCCCAAAGCTTATAGCAACCTAGGAAAAAGGTTTAGCTAGCTAGCCTTGTTTTTCTTGTAATTTTTTTTTAAGTTACGACCACAGCTAGTAGCTATCTAGCTATGCATACTAAGACTTACCTCAGCTACATGTAGAGTTTCAAGACCCTTCTCCTCACTTTAGCAGTCGTTTGAGTAGCGCTTTCACCCGAAGCGCTCGAAGTAAACTTGCACCAAAACATCCGTCTTTCCCCCCAAAAATTAATTATGACGTCATTGAATAACACGGAGATACGCGCGGAAGTATACGGAAGTTAATTGAATTTTGTTTGAGGCGTTTTTCTCACAATCAGCGTCACTGACGGGATGAAAGAAAAGCCCCTGTAACTTCCAAGTCATAATGTTTTACTAAGTCACTTCAAGTTTTAAAAGTATTTTTTATAGCTCTTTCACATAAAAGAATAAAATGAAAACAATTTTTTTTCCTCATAAGGCACTTACGCAGATCCTGTCACATATATATATATACATAGCAGAGAGATCAGCTTAGTGAAGTAGCATATATATATATATATATATATATATATACATAGCAGAGATATCAGCTCTGATGTCTTAGTGAAGTATGATATAGGACAGTCTCTATGATGGCCACTTGCACAACTAATTAGTAAAGAAACACTCGCGGCTCACTTTACCTCACTCTAGTGGTAATAAAACATCATTTGATTGGCTCTGATTGTCGCCAGTTATGCTGATTGTATGGGAGTGACGGGTTATTAGACACTAAAGGCGGGTTCACAATATGACGCTCGCCCATCGTAATGTATCGTCCTATCGTATCGTATCGTATCGTTCTATCGTATCGTATTGTTTCTGGTTCACAATATAGCGTTCGATTGGCGAGTTTTGACAAGTTGCTCACGTGATTATTATAATAATTATAATAATTATTATTATTATTATTATGATAGTAGTTGTTGACCGATCGCGAAGACGCGTTTCTTCCTCGAGTTCATCTAGTAGCTCTAGCTGTGACAGTTCTTCTTCTTCTTCTAGTAGCGAAGACGATTTGACCATGGTAGCTAAATTGCATCATCCTACGGTAACTATCTGATCTTGCTTCCATAACCACTTGAATCCAAGCATTTTCCTTCGGCCTCAACTCCTTGTATATCGCAGAAGAGACCTGCCACAAGCAGGGATATTTGCGCACAGCCTCAATCAATCGTTCATAGTTAAATTCTAGTGAAGGTCAAAGTCTTTCACGTGACCTTCCGCTTGCCAGCATTCTGATTGGTTTGACGCTTGACGCTCGAATAGAACCAGATCCTATTCCATCGTATCGTATTGTATCGTCCTATCGTATCGTATCGTCATGACGTTGCTGGTTCACAATACGACGATACGTTACGATAGGACGATACGATATGTAACGATGGCTGAGCGTCAAACTGTAACCAGCCTTAAACAACACTTTTTCCCCCCTTCTTTTTTTCCTTCTTCTTCCCATTTAAATATGTTTTAAGTGCCATTAGAAATGAAGTTCATATAAAGTGCACACGCTCAGTAGAATTGCCTGGGAAACCAATACTATGGAAACACAGAGTTTATTATGACCTATTGCATATATATATATATATACATACCTATATATGTATAGGATAGCCTATACAAAAGAGTCGGTTATGCACCTATGTAACCTCCGAGTTTGCGGTTACCATGAGGCTAAGCCGAGTGGTGTAACCGCAAACGAGTAGGTTACACTGGCGCATAACCGACTCTTTTGTATAGGCTATCTTACTTATACTACATTGCGCATGCGCTAAACTACATAGCAACTAGAAATGGAAGAATTTTTTACTATTGACCAAGGCACCCCAGCTATTGACAAAGTACTGCTAGATAAACACGCAGCTGAGTTGGAACAACTTCCTTCAACTGATAATAAAAAACTCCTTCAACTTCAGGGATTTATGAGCCCAGATATTTTGCAGTGTTACGCGCAAACGAGTACGTTACACTGCAGCACAGAACATCTATATAAATTATATCAAGTGAATATTATCATGACATTAAAGCTTCATGAACAGTGAACATTAATAGCTAAAGCGCAAACGAGTAGGTTACACTGGCGCATAACCCGCGAGTGGAGTATAGGCTATCTTACTTATACTACATTGCGTACGCGCTAAACTACATCCGGTTAAAAGTGTAGGTTACGCGCCTATGTAACCTGCACTTATTAACCAATCAGATTAGCCACAGATGACGTGATGTAGTATAAATATATATATATACATGCCTGCATATGTATATATATTATATATATATATATAATGTATACACGTATTTTCCCTAGAGCTTCCCCATAATTGGCCTTGCATAAGTCCATGTATGTCTAGCCACATTATTACGGCTGGTCTGCTCTTGTTGTTAGGGACGTCTTCTTAATCAGTCGTGCTCTAGAACTCCCTCTTTAGTATTGTCCATCACTTGCGCTACACAGGTAAGTTGTCATGGTGATCTTGTTTGTTTGGTGTTTTTATCGTGTGTTGTGGTCGTTCTCATGACCCCTGTTATTAGCAGACACTGCATTATCATCACTGCCATTGCTGTTGTTATTAACATTGACAGGGTTTCATTTGGAAAATTGTCCAAGGGGGGGGCAACTGGAGGAATCTGGATTTTAAGGGGGGCATGATGGTTAAGGATTGTGACAAAGTTTATCAACATCAATAATGAATTTTAATAATACAATTTCCAAGGGGGGGGGGGGGCAGCCACTGCCCTCCCCCTCTATGAAACCCTGATTGATATTGAATTATTATCACTGTCATTTGCTGTTGTTATTAGCATTGATATTGCATTATCATCACTCATTGCTGTTGTTATTAGCATTGATATTGCATTATCATCACTATCATTGCTGTTGTTATTAGCATTGATATTGCATTATCATCACTGCCATTGCTATTGTTATTAGCATTGATATTGCATTATCATCACTCATTGCTGTTGTTATTAGCATTGATATTGCATTATCATCACTATCATTGCTGTTGTTATTAGCATTGATATTGCATTATCATCACTATCATTGCTGTTGTTATTAGCATTGATATTGCATTATCATCACTCATTGCTGTTGTTATTAGCATTGATATTGCATTATCATAACTATCATTGCTGTTGTTATTAGCATTGATATTGCATTATCATCACTATCATTGCTGTTGTTATTAGCATTGATATTGAATTATTATCACTGTCATTTGCTGTTGTTATTAGCATTGATATTGCATTATCATCACTATCATTGCTGTTGTTATTAGCATTGATATTGCATTATCATCACTCATTGCTGTTGTTATTAGCATTGATATTGCATTATCATCACTATCATTGCTGTTGTTATTAGCATTGATATTGCATTATCATCACTATCATTGCTGTTGTTATTAGCATTGATATTGCATTATCATCACTATCATTGCTGTTGTTATTAGCATTGATATTGCATTATCATCACTATCATTGCTGTTGTTATTAGCATTGATATTGCATTATCATCACTATCATTGTGCTGTTGTTATTAGCATTGATATTGCATTATCATCACAGTCATTGCTGTTGTTATTAGCATTATCATCACTATCATTGCTGTTGTTATTAGCATTGATATTGCATTATCATCACTATCATTGCTGTTGTTATTAGCATTGATATTGCATTATCATCACAGTCATTGCTGTTGTTATTAGCATTGATATTGCATTATCATCACTATCATTGCTGTTGTCATTGTGTTGTTGATGTTATTAACATGTTATTATTATTGTAGGCATTGTTGTGTCTTTCTAATCATCGTTATTGTTGTTGTTGACTTGTCTTGATGTGTATTGCCATTGTTCTCCTGACTAGGCATTAGCATTGATAGAACTACATAGAGCTCCAAAGAACTTTTACAAGAATGAAGTCTACCTCCTTCCTAAGAAAATGGGTGAGCCTACAATGTTCACTCTTAGCAGTTGTGCTACACTAGGTTGACAATAGCTATGTGGGGACACACTGGACCAACACCACACTGGGTGGAGGTAGGTTGACAATAGCTATGTGGGGACACACTGGACCAACACCACACCGGGTGGAGGCAGGTTGAAGTAGGTTGACAATAGCTATGTGGGGACACACTGGACCAACACCACACTGGGTGGAGGCAGGTTGAAGTAGGTTGACAATAGCTATGTGGGGACACACTGGACCAACACCACACTGGGTGGAGGCAGGTTGAAGTAGGTTGACAATAGCTATGTGGGGACACACTGGACCAACACCACACTGGGTGGAGGCAGGTTGAAGTAGGTTGACAATAGCTATGTGGGGACACACACTGGACCAACATCACACTGGGTGGAGGCAGGTTGAAGTAGGTTGACAATAGCTATGTGGGGACACACTGGACCAACACCACACTGGGCGGAGGCAGGTTGAAATAGGTTGACAATAGCTCTATGGGGACACACACTGGACCAACATCACACTGGGTGGAGGCATGTTGAAGTAGGTTGACAATAGCTATGTGGACACACACTGGACTAACACCACACTGGGTGGAGGCAGGTTGAAGTAGGTTGACAATAGCTATGTGGGGACACACTGGACCAACACCACACTGGGTGGAGGCAGGTTGAAGTAGGTTGACAATAGCTATGTGGGGACACACTGGACCAACACCACACTGGGTGGAGGCAGGTTGAAGTAGGTTGACAATAGCTATGTGGGGACACACTGGACCAACACCACACTGGGTGGAGGCAGGTTGAAGTAGGTTGACAATAGCTATGTGGGGACACACACTGGACCAACATCACACTGGGTGGAGGCAGGTTGAAGTAGGTTGACAATAGCTATGTGGGGACACACTGGACCAACACCACACTGGGCGGAGGCAGGTTGAAATAGGTTGACAATAGCTCTATGGGGACACACACTGGACCAACATCACACTGGGTGGAGGCATGTTGAAGTAGGTTGACAATAGCTATGTGGACACACACTGGACTAACACCACACTGGGTGGAGGCAGGTTGAAGTAGGTTGACAATAGCTATGTGGGGACACACTGGACCAACACCACACTGGGTGGAGGCAGGTTGAAATAGGTTGACAATAGCTCTATGGGGACACACACTGGACCAACACCACACTGGGTGGGGGCAGGTTGAAGTATGTTGACAATAGCTCTATGGGGACACACACTGGACCAACATCACACTGGGTGGAGGCAGGTTGAAGTAGGTTAACAATAGCTCTATGGGGACACACACTGGACCAACATCACACTGGGTGGAGGCAGGTTGAAGTAGGTTAACAATAGCTCTATGGGGACACACACTGGACCAACACCACACAGGGTGGAGGCAGGTTGAAATAGGTTGACAATAGCTCTATGGGGACACACACTGGACCAACACCACACTGGGTGGAGGCAGGTTGAAGTAGGTTGACAATAGCTCTATGGAGACACACACTGGACCAACATCACACTGGGTGGAGGCAGGTTGAAGTAGGTTAACAATAGCTCTATGGAGACACACTGGACCAACACCACACTGGGTGGAGGCAGGTTGAAGTAGGTTAACAATAGCTCTATGGAGACACAGATATCATGTGGCCTCAGCTGCAGATGTAATCTGATGTATTTCGTATTTCAATTACAGATGAGTATGTTGCAAGCTTGCACTTGCCTTCGTTTGATGCCCACCTGTCGGAACTGTCAGAGGAGCAGGCCAAGTATCTGGGTGTACCTAAGTCCGGCCCCTTCAAGCCTCACTACTACAAGTAATACACCAATAGCCGCAAATGCAAGGCTTTGTTAAGGGGAGGGGGCGGGGGGTGGGATTTCTCTGGGGCTGAAATTTCTGAAATTTATCAATCAACTATGATGGCAATAGACTGTAGAGATCCGTGGTGCTTGATAAAACCACACCCACCTATTTCAAGTTGCGCATACTCACCTTCACAAGCTTCACAGAAGAGCACAATAATTATTGCAGTGTTACTATCACTCCTATAACCTTTTGTGTGTTAGTTTCCATAGCGAAAGCTATTCTGGCAAAACCACCCCAATTAGAATTTTTTCCCTACAGTGATAGTTTTAACAAGTATATAGTAACTATGCATGGATATTGTATTGTTTGTTACTAGGCAAGTTTTAGTGGGATATGAATTATCTCTAATCCCCGAGCACTGACATGACTCAGCCCATGTGTGCCTTGCCTTGTACGAGCTTACAGCTCGGCCCATGTGTACCTTGCCTTGTATGAGCTTATGGCTCTGCCCATGTGTGCCTTGCCTTATATGAGCTTACGGCTCTGCCCATGTGTACCTTGCCTTATATGAGCTTACGGCTCTGCCCATGTGTACCTTGCCTTATATGAGCTTACGGCTCTGCCCATTGCCTTATATGAGCTTACGGCTCTGCCCATGTGTGCCTTGCCTTATATGAGCTTACGGCTCTGCCCATGTGTACCTTGCCTTGTATGAGCTTACGGCTCTGCCCATGTGTACCTTGCCTTATATGAGCTTACGGCCAGCCCATGTGTACCTTGCCTTGTATGAGCTTATGGCTCTGCCCATGTGTGCCTTGCCTTATATGAGCTTACGGCTCTGCCCATGTGTACCTTGCCTTATATGAGCTTACGGCTCTGCCCATGTGTACCTTGCCTTATATGAGCTTACGGCTCTGCCCATTGCCTTATATGAGCTTACGGCTCTGCCCATGTGTGCCTTGCCTTATATGAGCTTACGGCTCTGCCCATGTGTACCTTGCCTTGTATGAGCTTACGGCTCTGCCCATGTGTACCTTGCCTTATATGAGCTTACGGCCAGCCCATGTGTACCATGCCTTATATGAGCTTACGGCTCTGCCCATGTGTACCTTGCCTTATATGAGCTTACGGCCAGCCCATGTGTACCTTGCCTTATATGAGCTTACGGCTCAGCCCATGTGTACATTTCCTTATATGAGCTTACGGCTCAGCCCATGTGTGCCTTGCCTTATATGAGCTTACGGCTCAGCCCATGTGTGCCTTGCCTTATATGAGCTTACGGCTCAGCCCATGTGTGCCTTGCCTTATATGAGCTTACGGCTCAGCCCATGTGTACATTTCCTTATATGAGCTTACGGCTCAGCCCATGTGTGCCTTGCCTTGTTGACTAGAGATAATCCGTATCCCACCCTATCTCACGTAATAATAAATACTATGTGTATGTGTATGTGTGTATAGGGTGTGTGCACATGATATATTGGGTTTTAATGCACTAAATATGCGGCATGTTTATAGTGTCATGAACATTCTTGGGTTTAGCCAGACAGAGCCAGACCCTAGTCAGTATGGGGGGGGGGGGACAAGTTTGAATTTGGGGGTATGATCCAGGGGGTTGGTTGTCCATAACAGTGCTGGACAGATACGCAAGATGAAGGGGGTGGAGATTTTTTCTGATGCTCGTCACATGGTGATCTTCATTTACTCCATTGTTAGCTCCTGTTCCCCACACTTTGTTAATAGATGTCTCTATCTCCATTGTTAGCTCCTGTTCCCCACACTTTGTTAATAGATGTCTCTATCTCCATTGTTAGCTCAGTGTTCCCCACACTTGCTGTAGCGTGTTAATAGATGTCTCTATCTCCATTGTTAGCTCCTGTTCCCCACACTTTGTTAATAGATGTCTCTATCTCCATTGTTAGCTCAGTGTTCCCCACACTTGCTGTAGCGTGTTAATAGATGTCTCTATCTCCATTGTTAGCTCCTGTTCCCCACACTTTGTTAATAGATGTCTCTATCTCCATTGTTAGCTCAGTGTTCCCCACACTTGCTGTAGCGTGTTAATAGATGTCTCTATCTCCATTGTTAGCTCCTGTTCCCCACACTTGCTGTAGTGTGTTAATAGATGTCTCTATCTCAGTTGACAATATGACACTCGCCAAGTGTTTTGTATCGTCACTTTACGGAGCAACCTTGAACTCCGACCTCGATTCCACCGTCAATGGACAGGCAGCAGATGTAGCTGGCACACATGTTGTGGATGAAGATTGTTAGTTATTCTGCTATAGGATATGTAACAATGCTGCTAACTAGCTGTCTAAATAGCTATAATGCTAGTTCCACCTCCGTCAACTACTAGCTACCAAGTGCTATAGTGGTCTGCTAGCAGAGCCACTAGCTGCTGTATCAAGTGCTATAGTTGGTCTGCTAGCAGAGCCACTAGCTGCTGTATCAAGTGCTATAGTTGGTCTGCTAGCAGAGCCACTAGCTGCTGTATCAAGTGCTATAGTTGGTCTGCTAGCAGAGCCACTAGCTGCTGTATCAAGTGCTATAGTTGGTCTGCTAGCAGAGCCACTAGCTGCTGTATCAAGTGCTATAGTTGGTCTGCTAGCAGAGCCACTAGCTGCTGTATCAAGTGCTATAGTTGGTCTGCTAGCAGAGCCACTAGCTGCTGTATCAAGTGCTATAGTTGGTCTGCTAGCAGAGCCACTAGCTGCTGTATCAAGTGCTATAGTTGGTCTGCTAGCAGAGCCACTAGCTGCTGTATCAAGTGCTATAGTTGGTCTGCTAGCAGAGCCACTAGCTGCTGTATCAAGTGCTATAGTTGGTCTGCTAGCAGAGCCACTAGCTGCTGTATCAAGTGCTATAGTTGGTCTGCTAGCAGAGCCACTAGCTGCTGTATCAAGTGCTATAGTTGGTCTGCTAGCAGTGCCACTAGCTGCTGTATCAAGTGCTATAGTTGGTCTGCTAGCAGTGCCACTAGCTGCTGTATCAAGTGCTATAGGTCTGCTAGCAGTGCCACTAGCTGCTGTATCAAGTGCTATAGTTGGTCTGCTAGCAGTGCCACTAGCTGCTGTATCAAGTGCTATAGTTGGTCTGGTAGCAGAGCCACTAGCTGCTATATCAGCTAGAAAACTACCAGCTAGATATGTCACACTTTCAACTTCACTCACCACCTGTTTCCAGGTGTTGTCCTTCACCTTGTAGGTTTAGCAGACATCTGCCACGAGCAGGAGGAGGTCTCCATGGCTCCAATGAGCTTCTTCACGTCCACAAATGCCGTAATGTTGACTCAAAGCTAACCAGCTGACTCAGCAGGTCATCATGTGCTAATATTCTAGCACATCTTGCTTTTTTTACAAGTCGTGTTATGCTTTTAGATTTTGTGTTCCTGCTAGTCGTGTATAAAAGGAGGTCAATATTTCTGCTCTATGGTTTCTTCTGCATAATTTTTCAAGACCTTCAAGTCGAGTCTTCCTCAGACTGGGTTTGCCGTCATGAAGAGAAGTTGCTCATCATCAGCTGACGAACCAACCAAGAGAAGGAAGGTGGAGCATGAAACGTGCAAGAAATGGCTGGCCCAGGACGACCGCGAGTGCCAGATGCCGACATGGCTCGACTGCGAGATGGGAGTTGAGGCAGGTGTGAAAGTTGTGATGAAGTTTCGAGTGTGCTCAAAGTTTAGAGACAGGATCACAGGAAGGAGGAACTTCAGCGACAAACGGATACACGGAGCAGATTCTACAAACGGTGCCGACCATGCCAAGTCCGACCAGTTTGTGTGTGCGACGAAGCTCCTCAAACAAGAGAGAGCAAGCCCAAAGCACGAGGTGCAGCATTGCTTCATGTGCTCCTATTGTACAGTCACTTACTTCTCTGCCCAAAGATGAGTGAAGAAGTGCTGAAGGTAATGTTCATTATCGCCTATTTCGTGACAACTGATCAGCTAGCCTTTTGGAAGTATATCCCACGAAGCATGGAGTAAGTCTTGGCGGCTCCTACCTCCACTGAAATACTGCTAAGGAGTTTGTTCGCTCCATTGCTGAATCAAGAAGGTTGGATTTGCTCGCTGCCATCTCAGAAGCGAAGTTTTTCTCCCTACTGATGGCTCTCTACTACCGACCAGAGCAATGTCGGCAACATTCTTCTGCTAGTTCTCTGGTGTGACCAGGATGCTGATGAGAAGATGCACACAAGATGAGCCTTCTTGTGTGTGTACAAGCCCAAAAGTGTCCCTGCAGAAGGGCTGTTTCAATACGGACTCCACTGTCTTGGCAACTAGTCGGTGTAGTAAGCTGGTGGGAATTGCCATGATAGAGCAGCAGAGAATGTGGCTGGTGCTGGTCTGAAAGGACTGGTAGAGAGGGAACTAGAATGGATCTTCTGGATGTGGTATTTGGGGCACAGGCTCGAACTAGCGATCAAAGATGCACTTCATGGCACTTCCTTTGGGCTCGAACTAGCGAAGATGCACTTCATGGCACTTCCTTTGATTTGCAAAGGCTCGAACTAGCAATCAAAGATGCACTTCATGAGTGATTTGCACAGACGCTCTAGCATCCACCATCCTAACAGCGAACAGTTTCTTCTTCTGGACCAAGGCAGACATCACAAGAACTGTGAAATTTGACTCGAGAACCACTTTTGCCATAATTATAAACCACAATTATTCTGAGCGCACATAGGTCGATGACATCATTGGTTTCCTTGGCAATGAGTCATTAAAAGTTCTGATTGGTCGATCTTTTAATTCCAGGATCTGGAAAATTCTAGTCTGGGTAGTTTTCCATGTAGGGCTTTGAAAATAATCATTTTCCTGCTATATAATTCCAACATTTTTTTTTTAAGTTGGCTTATTTGGGGGTGTTTATGCCTGCAGGTATTGTATTCTTGAGTGAGCGAAGTCCCATGCTGATGAACCAACGGATTCTGACAGTGACCCACTTGGACTAGGAAGAGCTTCCAGAAGCTACCACTAGCCATGATCTTTTGTCAATCTCTCTAGCTTAGTCTCATGCAGCTAGACCCTTTGGTTAGCTCGTTATTTTCAAATTTTCAAAATTAATTTCTATATAAAATTAGCACCATTTGGGAAAAATTCCTCTCTTAAAAATATATATATTACAGAATTGGGCTTTTGTGTGTGTGTGTTGTGTTTGTGTATGTGCTACAAACTGTTATCACTCACATGTTATATTATATATCACCTACTGCAGGTACTGAAACCATCAGCTTTATTTATTTGAGAGGAGAGTGCAACAATCGACCACTGATGGAAGAACATTGCTGGCAACACTATAATTATATTTATTTTTAATTGCTGTCCTCCTGTAATTATGTTCTAGATGCATTGCTCGTCATCTGGTGTTCAATTCTCCACTTGTGCAAACACATGCATTGCTTTGCACTAAGTGCTAAATAGATTTGAGTGTCGTGTATTTATTCAAGAGGTATATAACAACTCTTGAGTTAGTCCCTGTAAATTCAAAAGTAAAAATAGCAGATCGATGTGCACATCTGAGCATGTGCATTACCTGGTTGTCTTAGCAAACAGGCACCTGCAGCTGCAACACTAGTTTGAACCAAGTAGCGCCTCGTGTTGGAGCACATTTTAAAATTCACTATGTAAAAAAAAAAAAAATGTGTGGACTTGTTTTAGACGACCTACTTATGATTTTATTAGCCTTATGCAGTTTGTATATGCATTTCCTATATATTAACCCCTAATTTGAAATGGCATATATATATATAGCAGATGATTCTTGGTATCTGAAACTAGTTTTTTTTTTGGGGGGGGGGGGGGGGTCAACTTTACACTTAAACGAGCCTTGAAACCTTTGTTAGTAAACCTTTATGTTTTATGTTAGTAGACCTTTATGTTAGTAACTTTTATGTTTATATGTTAGTAACTTTTATGTTAGTAAACCTTCCTTTATGTTAGTAAACCTTTATGTTAGTAAACCTTCCTTTATGTTAGTAAACCTTTGTTAGTAAACTAGTAAACCTTTATGTTAGTAAACCAAGTAAACCTTTATGTTAGAACCCCCAAAAATGCCAGAAGATGCATTGCAAAGTCTATTCTGATGTCACAATAATAGTTCATGCAATAAGTTTGCTTGTGTGTGCAGTTTTTCTGAGCTGAGTCAGCATACCGCTATATATTTCGCCACAATCTCAGAAGTTGGTAATAAGCATGGTGAATATTTATTTTGTTGGTGTTATATATGTTCCATCCAATCTATGAATCTGCCCAATCTATAGATTGTGCTGCACAATCTATGAATTCATAGATTGGATGCCAATCTATAGATTAGCATCCCATCTATAGATCACAATCAATGAATGCCCATCTATTGCCTGCCAATCAATACACTTCAAAACATGGTAGCATATTAACACCCTTTGCAACAGAGAAACAGAGAAAGTGATGATTGCAACTGAGAGTGTAATGATGTAGAAAAAAGTGATACCGAGAAAAAGTTCCACATGGACTTGGCAGATAAAGAACTAAGTGCCATGGCAAGTGTAGCTAGAGCAAAAAAAGATATTTGAAGAATATTGCTCTGTCAAAAAAGATATAATGCACAGTTTGTAATACCCACGAACACTCGCACAACTGCTATAGCCCCCAAATGTAGAGAAACTGCCTCACAAAAAGCTCTTCTCTCTTCTTCTCTTTTCGTGGGAGTAGAGCAGGCTTTGTAAATTCCCGTCGACTATCCCATATTGTGTGGGTGGGTTTGGATATTTGGCTTGCACACTTGCTCAGTATAACTAGTCGATAATAAGTACTGGTCGATAAGTTCCATCCAATCTATGAATCTGTTGCAAAGGGTGTTAATATGCTACCATGTTTTGAAGTGTATTGATTGGCAGGTAATAGATTGGCATTCATAGATTGTGCAGCACAATCTATAGATTAGATGACAATCTATAGATTGGTATATATCCAATCTATGAATTCATAGATTGTGCAGCACAATCTATAGATTGGACAGATTCATAGATTGGATGGAACATATAATATACTAAGCAACTTCTTGTAAGTGACTGCTCAACTACAAAACAAAATGGAAAGACAAAAACAAAATATTTATGTTGAGTTGACTTGTCAAAGAAAGAAATGAAATGAGAATGTAAACATGTTCCAATTGACAACCTTGAGTCGAAGGCTAAAGAGGTGAACTCGATGGTGCAGCAGATTGGATTCCAGGAGATGTATAATATTGTGAAGGGTTTGAAGAAACAATGAGATTGGGCCAGTACGTATATAAGTGGAAAGGGAAAAATGAAGGTGAGAAATGAGAAGGATTGAAGTAAACTGCAAGAGTATGCTGAAGTTTTAGAAATTGGCAAAGAATGGTGCAGGGGTGGAGAGGTATGTGAGGTCCACGCATGGTCAGGAAGGTGTGCAGTTGCAATTTAGCCGAGTTATTAGAGGAAAAGAAGCAACGTGAAATAATTAGGGGTGAGAGTGGAGCAGGGGAATATGTGGGACATTTCTTGGTTATGTGTGAGAATTTTTTTGGTAATTGAGGAATTCGAGAGGGATCAGCTGGTAGAGTTGCACAGAATTGTACGGACTGGACAGTGGCTGGATGAATATAGAAGAGTGGGTAAGAATGGAAAGGTGGCATTGCTTTTGGGGAAAGGTGTGGAGGGAGTAAGTGATGCAGTGATGGAGGAGGTGGGCGAGTGTGTTATGTATTGGGTAGGGAAGTGGTGGCAGAGGAGAAAGGAATTGTTTTATGGCGAATGATCTTTGGTCCCCTTCCCTCCCCACTCCTTGAGCAGCGGGACAGTCATAACTGTTGATAATATAGATTATTAGTGTTATTTAATGTTACATAGTCTCTCACTGTGCTGTAGTATATGTGGTGGCCTTAACAGGCTCAGCAGTATCAATCATTAACGAGATGTTGAAGTATAGTGGGAATAGAATGGTAGAAGTTCTCTAGTTAATTTGGTGCTGGATTGGCCAGAAGTTTGGAGATGGAGTTATATTGTGCCATTCTTTAAATCTGAAGATGAGTTATATTGTGCCATTCTTTAAATCTAAGAACGTGATAAGCAAGCGGTTTTTAGGAAACTGACCAGCGTGCTCGACCGTGTTTCATGATTTATTGCTGAGCCTGTTAAGGCCATCACATATATATTACAGCACAGTGTGGAACTATTTAGTAACTAAAAAATCAACAGTAAACTATCCACAATATTAAGTTACGAGTGTCCCACTGCTCAAGGAAGGGGGGGGGGGGGCAGGAGGGGACCAAAGATCATTCTTCAGCTCACCATACAACAGTTCCTTTCTCCTCTGCCACCACTTCCCTACCCAATACATAACACACTCGCCCACCTCCTCCATCACTGCATCACTTACTCCCTCCACATCTTTCCCCAAAAGCAATGCCATCTTTCCCCAAAAGCAATGCCACCTTTCCATCCTTACTCACTCTTCTAAATTCATCCAGCCACTGTCCTGCCCCTACAATTCTGCGCACCTCATCCATGAGTACCAGCCGATCCCATTCAAATTCCCTGCATGTCACCAAGAAATGTTCCACATCCTCCCCTGCTCCACTATCACTCATCCCTAACTATCCCACATCACTTCTTATTAGAACGAACTAACAAACTATTTACCTGTCCGTACTTTAGCTATGTTGTCATTCTCGAGTGAATTGTTCATTTACTTTTGTTTGTTGGCGTACCTTGTCATTAGTCCATACACTGCTGAGTCGACACAGCAGTTGTCTAGCAATTGAAAGGAACTGTTATATGGTGAGCTGAGGAATGATCTTTGGTCCACTCCTGTCCCCCCCCCCTTCCTGAGCAGCGGGACACTCGTAACTTAATTTTGTGGATAATTTTATTAATTAAGTACTGTTGACTTTCTTTTTCAAATATAGATTTTTATTAGGTTAGTTACTAAATAGTTTCACACTGTGCTGTATTATAATATATGTGATGGCCTTAACAGGCTCAAAAGGTAAAGGGTCGTTCGGTGTCCTCCCTGCTGGCAGGAGTGAGAAACTTTATCTGAAAGGAGTGAGGAATCATTTCGTGCTACCACTGGCGGAAGCTCCCTGGAGCAAGCCTGGGCCTCATACGTAAAGAAAAGTTGACGCAAGGAAAAGTTGAAGGAAGCGCTGCTGCCAGGAAGCGAACTGTGTCTGACACTATGGCACATGCCAATTTAACGTTTTCTGAGGTTCAAGGCGATTTATTTTCGTGTCCATCGCAATTTAGCCTGGCTCATTGTGTGAGTGCGGACTTGGCCATGGGGAAGGGTATTGCAGCACTGTTCAAAAAGAAGTTTGGAGGTGTAGAGGAGCTCAAAAGTCAAGGTGGGCCAAATAGATGTGTTGACTTTTAGGTTGAGCCACCAGCTAACTGTGTTGCACATATTGGTATACTAGGAGAGGGCTACTTGTATTCTAAGGTCTAGACAAATTCAAGCAATGGTGGGCAAGCGTGCACTGGGTGTCTAGCCCTAAAATAGAAACTAGTCTATTTTGTTTTCATGAAGACCAAAGACACTGGCTAGATAGTCCTACTTTACCTACAAGTTCAAGGGTTCAATTTGGGAGGGAGGACAGGACTTGCAGTTCAAATTCCCCATTGATATCTGCGATGACCCGTATGGGTAGCCAGGGTTTCATTTAGAAAAGGAAGTGGCTAGAGGACCGGCAGCCGGCGACGGTTAAATTTACTTGGAGAACCGGTAACTGGTTCGGAAAATGGACAAAACCCTAGCCCTAGCCCTTAATTTACTCACAAGCTCATCAAATGTCCTAAAGCGTTCACGAACTGGGGAAAAAGTTAGTAGACATCTTGAAAGACAAATCAACATAGATAACCATGCCCCCGTGGGATCGTTCATAAAATTAATATACACTACCGGTTCTCCAACCGTCGCCGGCTGCCGGTCCTCTAGCCACTTTGTTTAGAAAATTGTCCAAGGGGGGGCAACTGGAGGAATCTGGATTTTAAAGGGGGAGAGGCATGATGGTTAAAGATGTGACAAAGTTTCTAATGAATTTTAATAATACAATTTTTTCCAAAGGGGGGGGGGGGGGGAAAAGGTTCGGAGCAGCCGCCGCCCCCCCCCCCCCCCCCATCCTAAATGAAACCCTGGTAGCAATGAACAACTGTCGATAATTGCACAATGGCTTCATATGCGAATATGTTGCAATCTAACTCTCTTGTTCAATGCTTCCAAGGAGGCTACTGCAATTTAATTTTTGGAGGAGTGAAATTCACAAAAAATAGCAGTGTTTGTGTGTGTCAAGGTGTCAAGGGGGGGGGGGGAGAAAACAAAATTAATTTCATCCTCACTAATTTTGTCTCTAATTTGCAATGAAGTGATTGCTTCACGAGGGGTTAAGCTGCTAAGTGCCTAAGCTGAGCTGCCACTCGCTAAGCAGGTAGCTGGGGGTGGCCAGGCCAGGATTCTATATAGTGCTTAAAGCACAAACACTCTATTAGTTCCTGGACCTCTTTCAGCGCATAGCATTTTTTTTGCATGCTTGGAATGTTGCTTGAGGTATGTGAGGGCCAAATGGAATAGGTGGAAGGGGTGTGTATGTGCATAAGACTGTAGGCGGGCCTCGACAAAGACGCCTTATGGAACGAACTTCTCAGTTGATACAATTTAGATGCAATGACTTTAGCTACATCAGTTCTAGCAAAACTGACAGCTAGCATTATATTAGAGCTAGTCACCTAGCTCATGGTCATAATTGTCATGAAGACCAGGAAGGGAAAAAATCTGTGTATTTATATTCTTGCAGGCATCAAGCCTGGAGGTGTGGCAGTGTTAAAGATGGAAAAGCGCTTCATTTACTACCTGGTGAGAACTTGTGGAGTTTGTACGTGTTGTTTTACTAAGGTGTCCTTTATACAAGACAACAACTACTACTTTGTTGATCTCGCGCTTTTTGTTGTTGTTTTCCCAAAGTATTTTTTCCAGCTGAAAATAATCGCACGAGGATTCACTTTTAAAAAGTGGAAATGGAACCCCACCCCTCACCCCCCACCCATGTGGTTCACAAACAATTATAGGACCCTTTATCTATTGTACCTTAACTCTTTCACCGCTAGATTATTTTAGGATTTTTTAAAATTATTCTACTACTTTTACTATAAATTTTATAACTTCCCAGGAATATAACAAATTCCATAGCAACCTTTGAAGTATTTGTGGTATAAACATCGACAAACACGTTGTGGTTAACACGGTTGCTTGGCAACTAAAACCACGGTTATGCATATCATTACAAATGTAATCACTATTTAACACTAGAATTCGCTAATAAACTATAACTACTTGATGCTATATTTATTGCACTACATGGCTACATCACATCAGCAATTGTTCCCACCACATAGCCTATTATCAGACACCAATTGTTGGTATAAAATATTATTTTTGCCAATAAATGGACACATATAGTGCTAGTGCTTGCTCAGTGCTCACTATACAAAGTTACTTTATTACTATATACTGTTCATGTGTGTGTTATGAATAGAATAAGTCTTCAAGAATAGTCCACAAACTTGTGGAATTTGTCTGGTTATTGTCAATGCAGAGGGGGACTTGGCACGTACAGCACATCATACAGGTTTCATGCCGATTCCCACTTTCTGGAAGGTTCTTCTTTCTCCTGATGCACTCACACACCACACAACGCTTGTGCTTCTCCATCTGACGTGGATAGTGGTCAAGATCACGGTTCAAGTGGGTATGATGAGCATGCTCATCACTTCAAGGATGCCCTGGCCTCTTTCTTGACAAAAAGTGTCCACGAGCTGCATAGCAAGCTCAAGTCTATAGGTCAGGTAGTCCCTCTTGGCTCTTCCTTTTAGAGCTGCTCAGCAGGCCTAACATGTGCTTCCATTATATAATAACTATTCAAAATAGCACACTCAACTATATTAAAAAATACCGTCTTCCACCATTTGGTACTACGCCTCCCTATGTTGTAGTACTGGGTCATCTGGTCCTTGCGATCAACCCATCTCATATTCTTCTGGTAATCAGGGACAGGAGTGGGACATGCAACATCAGCTTGGCTACCAGCGGCAGTGTATCTTTTCACTGTGCATGTAACACCAGCTGGAAGCTCAGCAACATGCATAGTGGATAGAAAATATATAGTTCTTTTGTCTACCCAAACAGAAGCAAGAAGTGGCCCATTGGAACGGTAGTCCATAAACCCACAATTATGTTTGGTAGACTTTCTTCAGGAAAAGAAAGTTTCTTGCTCTTTCTATACATATTTTCTAAACATCAAACTTTACCTAAAGATACCTGCCTACATGTACCTTCAAGGTTCCCTTGATTCTCCTCATCATCACTTGAATTGCTGTCCTTGACAAAGCTAGCTGAGCTACATGCCTGCAGAGCTGTCACCTCTTTAGGCTGAATAACTCGCTGACCCCTGTAGGCATGGACCTCTTCTCCTTCACTGCAGCTAGAGTCATCCTCTGAAAAGCCGAAATCGCTATTGTAACACATCCAAAGTACATCGTCGGGAGTAAACTTTCGAGACGCCATAACGCGAACGGTAAGGTGAGTTCGGCATCACGGTTACCCTGGATACCTATATAATTAGACTACAATACTTTTATTACAAGTAGAGCAACTCTCTAGGCACCGCCTCCCAAGTTTTTAAACGCACAGTGTAAACGATTGATTTTAAACGATTCTTTTTGAACGTTTGTATCATTCTCGCATGTATGTCACGCGTCTAGCGGTGAAAGAGTTAAGCTCATCATTATTTTAATAGGTAAAGGATGACTGACATAAATGGTTGTGGCCCAATCTTACTTTTATGACAAGTTAGTCTTTTATTTTTAAATATTTTTTGTAACCTTGTTTCTATTCCCCCCCCCACACACACACACACACGTAAATATTATATGTACATGTATATACATCACATATATAATATACATAGAAACAGCAACATCATAAGTAGCTACCATGTTTTGTTGAAGGTCTGTGCTGTTAACTATTGTCACAAGAATAAGCTTCTGGGGAGACCAACTGATCACTTCTTGGTAATGAAAACAATTGCTGCTGACTCAGCTCAGCTACACACATACACAAACGTGTTTATTGTATGGTCAACCTTTACCAATTTTGTGTATTTTACTAAATCAGTTTAGTTGCTGCATGCATTGGAGTGTCTGGTAGTACATACTATTAAAGTGAAGTGACCTGCATGTATGTATGTATTGTACACAAGTTATGCGAGAGAAAACAAGTGGATAGAAGATAAATCTTACGAATTTCATCGATATACTACTGTTCTTGTTCTGCCAGTTTACTACCTCAGCAAAGGATTCAAGGCATGCTGGGAGTGTTGTCGGGAGCTAAAGGATTCAAGGCATGCTGGAACTGTTGTGGGGAGCTAAAGGATTCAAGGCATGCTGGGAGTGTTGTGGGAGCTAAAGGATTCAAGGCATGCTGGGAGTGTTGTTGGGAGCTAAAGGATTCGAGGCATGCTGGGAGTGTCCAAGGCATGCTGGGAGTGTTGTGGGGAGCCAAGGCATGCTGGGAGTGTTGTGGGGAGCTATATAGAATCGGCCGCAACCACGTGCTTAAGATGCTACCAAAGTTAGTTTTAGCTGAGATTAACTTGTGTGTGTGTGTGTCCACCATTTTTAAATGGTAGTTAAACCAGTGTAACGAGTGCTTGCTCCCCAATACCATAACAACGTACCAAGTGCTTACAGGCTCTAGACATTCACCTTCAAAATCAGCCAAAATGCCAGAACTCATGCCTCAGCTAAAAGCAGCTGCTTAGCTCTGGGTGGTAGTTGGGCTGATATTAGCCCCCCAAAGACACCAGGCATTCCTTGAATTCTTTGCTAAGGGGTAAGCCAATCCCACAAAAAGGAACGCTGGGAGAGTGAAATATATCTCCACGTTCACTTCGAGATCTTGAGTCTCTTTTGTTCCCAATCGCATAACTTGCGTACAATAAGTTTGGACTCCAAATGTTCCAATGCACAGCCACAACCACTCTGTTTCTTGACTGGTGTATCGGTGGTGGTGGCCGTGGATGATATAATAAATCTATGTAGCTCACATCAAGGCTGCATTTAGGATTGAGTTGAAGGGAGGCAAAAGTAGTATTTTGTATAATATCTTTTTGTTTAACACTACATATTTAACATTATACAATAATACAAGATCTCAAGGGGTGGTGGGTGAATAATCACCCCCCCCCCCCCCCCCCCCCCCACCTCCCCTCCCTCCCTAAATACAGCCCTGCACATGCTGTTTTATAATTGGAATTGAATCAAGACCTCATACAAACAAGGCAGAACAAATGACCTGCCAGTTCTGCTGTGTGTGTGTGTGTGCGTGCGTGGCTCTCGCCTCTGGGCAACTGATACCAAGTCTTTGAAGGAGGCTGCAGCTGACCTTACATGGGTACAGTCAACACTAGCAACAAGACATGGCATGTGTTGATATGTGTAGGGTACAACAACAGGTTGTTTAAACCCCTGGAGGCCCTGGAGCTGACATGTGTGTTGTCCTATACTGCACAGCCAGAACTAGCAAACAGATTTCAAACAGAACAAAAATGTTTTATTAAATAGACACAAGTTGGAATCAAGACTCTGCCCGTATAGACTGTAGACATAGGTGATCCTTTACCAGTTAAAACTGTGTACCTGGTAAAGGATCGCCTAACTGTTTGTAGTCTATGTGGGTACAGTCTTTTAGGCCCTTTACCTTTTAAAATCTGAGCAGATGTACTGTAATGTTAGTAGTGGATCTCTCCCTAGAACGTCCATGGCGCATAATCATACAGAATCTGCCGGAGCATAGGCAGTTGCAAATCTTCCTCATTTCAGGAGTGCAATTTATACACAGAATGTATCGATTTTGAGTTTTACAGTGACCAAAACTGGTGGATCAGAAATGGAACTTGTGATCTCATAGTGCAGCAGCTGCAATGCTCTCAATTTTTTATTGTGTTTGTCTATGTGTGAAATGTCTGGAACTAAGTGAACGAGCTATTTCAACTTTTCTTCTCAAACTTTTCAGAGGAATAGAGAACTGAAATGAATACAGAGTAAGCAAAAAGCTAGTGGGTTCTGTAGAAGGAAGAAGAGTGAGCTAACAGTGCTGTCAAGATCAGTCAGGATCACATTTTAGAGCCAGTCTTTTTCTGTTTCCATGGAAAACAAACTGAATTCATGGAAAATACTGGAATGGAATTGGGGTGCTTGCTTTGTACTGCATGCGCACAATTTCTTTCTTTTGGGTCAATAGCAGCAACAAACCGACGGTCTTGGAGAGAAGCATAGGTGAGGGTGCTCCAAGGGTCAAGACAGCCAGAAGATTTGCGCCAGTACTTATATATTACACCCAGAGAGCTCTTCCTAAGTGATACCAACAGTGGCCTTCTTTTCTACACATTTTGCGTGTTGTTGGCTTATGTGAGTGGACACCATCACGAGCCACCTCAAGTCCAAGTAACACAAGCAGAGGGAATATGCAAGCAAGCTCTTCTAAATCTAGAACAAAACAAGTTGCATTAAAATAAATTTAAAAAACTGTTCTCAAGTCTAAGGACCTTAGAGATGAGTTTGTCCTTGATTACATCAAGATGTGCACTCTAGCCACTGGAGAAGGTGGAGAAGATGAAGCCTTTCATGCTGAAATATTCCAAGCAGATGGTACCTTGCCACAGGCCAATGCTCTCCTATCAATGTATGGACCTAGATTTTTTTTAAGTTCATTTCAGAGCTGTGTATAGGATGGGTGCACTGTATTAAGTTGCCTAGTGGAGTTGCCTGGTGTGTGCAACATGAGTTGCCTGGTGTGTGCAACATGAGTTGCCTGTTGTGTGCAACATGAGTTGCCTGGTGTGTGCAACATGAGTTGCTTGGTGTGTGCAACATGAGTTGCCTGGTGTGTGTAACATGAGTTGCCTGGTGTGTGCAACATGAGTTGCCTGGTGTGTGCAACATGAGTTGCTTGGTGTGTGCAACATGAGTTGCCTGGTGTGTGTAACATGAGTTGCTAGGTGTGTGCAACATGAGTTGCTTGTTGTGTGCAACACGAGTTTCTTGTGTGCAACATGAGTTGCTTGGTGTGTGCAACATGAGTTGCCTGGTGTGTGCAACATAAGTTGCCTGGTGTGTGCAACATGAGTTGCCTGGTGTGTGCAACATGAGTTGCCTGGTGTGTTCAACATGAGTTGCTTGGTGTGTGCAACATGAGTTGCCTAGTGTGTGCAACATGAGTTGCCTGGTGTGTGTAACATGAGTTGCTTGGTGTGTGCAACATGAGTTGCCTGGTGTGTGTTGCCTGGTGTGTGCAACATGAGTTGCCTGGTGTGTGCAACATGAGTTGCCTGGTATGTGCAACATGAGTTGCCTGGTGTGTGCAACATGAGTTGCCTGGTGTGTGCAACATGAGTTGCTTGGTGTGTGCAACACGAGTTGCCTGGTGTGTGCAACATGAGTTGCCTGGTGTGTGCAACATGAGTTGCCTGGTGTGTGCAACATGAGTTGCCTGTTGTGTGCACATGAGTTGCCTGGTATATGCAACATGAGTTGCTAAAACGACTGCACGAATCCTTCATGTCTGAATACTGGATATGGATGCTGTTAAACAGAAAATGACCAAATATTGCCACCGAAACTGGTAAAATTACAATAACAAAAAAGGTTTGAAATATAATTAAGTAATACTTGAAATGGAGAATGGCATTTTGAAGTAGTGGAAAATCATTCTGTGTACTCATTGGCTTGAGGTCAGAGGTTGCTCGAGCTCCTGCATGCTGGAATTAGTGTGCAATGTATGCTCCGAGAATTATTAAAATGCTGTGTTGATTGCTAACTTTGGGGGAGCGACATATTCCAGTGCAACCTAAACCCCGACATATAAGCACTTGTGTAGGATAGAGTATAATAATGGTGTAGGATAGAGTATAATAATGGTGTAGGATAGAGTATAATAATGGTGTAGGATAGAGTATAATAATGGTGTAGGATAGAGTATAATAATGGTGTAGGATAGAGTATAATAATGGTGTAGGATAGAGTATAATAATGGTGTAGGATAGAGTATAATAATGGTGTAGGATAGAGTATAATAATGGTGTAGGATAGAGTATAATAATGGTGTAGGATAGAGTATAATAATGGTGTAGGATAATGGTGTAGGATAGAGTATAATAATGGTGCAGGATAGAGTATAATAATGGTGTAGGATAGAGTATAATAATAGTGTGTAGGATAGAGTATAATAATGGTGTAGGATAGAGTATAATAATGGTGTGGGATAGAGTATAATAATGGTGTAGGATAGAGTATAATAATGGTGTAGGATAGAGTATAATAATGGTGTAGGATAGAGTATAATAATGGTGTAGGATAGAGTATAATAATGGTGTAGGATAGAGTATAATAATGGTGTAGGATAGAGTATAATAATGGTGTAGGATAGAGTATAATAATGCTGTAGGATAGAGTATAATAATGGTGTAGGATAGAGTATAATAATGCTGTAGGATAGAGTATAATAATGGTGTAGGATAGAGTATAATAATGGTGTAGGATAGAGTATAATAATGGTGTAGGATAGAGTATAATAATGGTGTAGGATAGAGTATAATAATGGTGTGGGATAGAGTATAATAATGGTGTGGGATAGAGTATAATAATGGTGTGGGATAGAGTATAATAATGGTGTGGGATAGAGTATAATAATGGTGTAGGATAGAGTATAATAATGGTGTAGGATAGAGTATAATAATGGTGTAGGATAGAGTATAATAATGGTGTAGGATAGAGTATAATAATGGTGTAGGATAGAGTATAATAATGGTGTAGGATAGAGTATAATAATGGTGTAGGATAGAGTATAATAATGGTGTAGGATAGAGTATAATAATGGTGTAGGATAGAGTATAATAATGGTGTAGGATAGAGTATAATAATGGTGTAGGATAGAGTATAATAATGGTGTAGGATAGAGTATAATAATGGTGTAGGATAGAGTATAATAATGGTGTAGGATAGAGTATAATAATGGTGTAGGATAGAGTATAATAATGGTGTGGGATAGAGTATAATAATGGTGTGGGATAGAGTATAATAATGGTGTAGGATAGAGTATAATAATGGTGTAAGATAGAGTATAATAATGGTGTAGGATAGAGTATAATAATGGTGTAGGATAGTGTATAATAATGGTGTAGGATAGAGTATAATAATGGTGTAGGATAGGGTATAATAATGGTGTAGGATAGTGTATAATAATGGTGTAGGATAGAGTATAATAATGGTGTAGGATAGTGTATAATAATGGTGTAGGATAGAGTATAATAATGGTGTAGGATAGAGTATAATAATGGTGTAGGATAGAGTATAATAATGGTGTAGGATAGAGTATAATAATGGTGTAGGATAGAGTATAATAATGGTGTAGGATAGAGTATAATAATGGTGTAGGATAGAGTATAATAATGGTGTAGGATAGAGTATAATAATGGTGTGGGATAGAGTATAATAATGGTGTAGGATAGAGTATAATAATGGTGTAGGATAGAGTATAATAATGGTGCAGGATAGAGTATAATAATGGTGTAGGATAGAGTATAATAATTGTGGAGGATCGAGTATAATAATGGTGCACTTCCAGAATCATATTACTGGTAAAGGTATGATAGTAATTAATAACTGTAAACTATAATCCACTCCTCTTCCTGTCAGGTGACCAAGTCTCGTTATTTCCACAAGCCGACCTATGCCTCGCTTCGTTCCTCTCTATGTGCGATGAGAGAGCATTGCTATAGCAACCACGTCAGTTCCCTGGCTATGCCCAGGATCGGTTGCGGCTTAGACAAGCTCTCCTGGGGCGAGGTGGTGAAGATGATAAAGGAGGTCTTTGGAGATCTGGAAATGACCATTACTGTGTATTATATGTGATGACAGTAGTGGGTGTGGTTCAGGTACGAGGCCACCGTCGTGCTATAAGAAGTGTGTGATCACTTGGCCAGAGCAAAGTGCTGAAGTTATTTCTATATTTATTGTTCCTGCAATCCGTCACTAGTGTGACTGACAATCACATGATCTAGTACACAATTATAATTATTGAGCCCACAGCTTGTGTTGCTATACCAATATTCATGTCAACTTTAATGTGTGGCTTTCGTCTAGTGTACACTAATAGTCTTGGTGTCCTTTGCTAAGGTACTGAACTGGAAGGCCATAAGAACTGGACCTTGATACATTGTAACTAGTTGTGGTCTGCATGTACAGGCTTGGTTTCTAAAAGGTCAATCTCAATAACAATCTTTTGCAATCTATTGCTTGCTATATTTGGTTAGTCCAAGTCCTCAAGTTATCTTATACAATCGAGGTTGTATCTATACTGCTGCTGACTAACTGTTACATGCTGAAGGAAAGAGGAGGGCAGGATATCACCAACCCTTCAAAATCTGCCAAATGATTTTACCTTCGAAGGCTACAATGCACGCTAAAACAATAGGCCGCACTATTGTGAAAACGCGATTGGATTGGGCATGATGAAAGTGGCAAAGCCACGCACCAAACTTGTCGACAATATACGGATCAAAAGTGCATTTTTGGTCAGAAAGTAAGCAAGTACCTGAAGGGTCAAAGAACAAGAACTCTATTCAATTCAGTGTTTTATATTCTGATGTTGTAAGTGTCCGGAGTGCGGCAGTCGAGCAAATGGACGAGAGAATGCTTGCTCTTGTCAGCAAAGAGATTGTAGCTGCTGAGGCGCACTACCACCAGTCGTGTTACCGCTCATACGGAAGACTCCTGCCAGTAGTGTGGCAGGCAGTGAGGAACAAGAGGATGTTGATGCATTATGTAATGCAGCAGAGAAACATTCCGATAGCTTTTCTCATTCATCAAGAGTGAACTTGTTAACCCAAAAGTGTTGTCAATGACTGACCTCACCTCAAGACTAGCCAAATGCATAAATTTTCTTGGTATTGATCAGGTCAAAGATACAACCAAGAAACATATTCGGAGTTTGGAATGTGGAACACTTCATATCTTTCCAGATGACAAAGGAAAACTTCTGCATCAGGACAACCTGTCCATGTGCGACCTTGCCAAAACAAATCTGAAGGCTGAGTAGAGATTTTTTAATCTGCTAATGCTGAAGATGTTGTTTCAAAGGCAGCTTGAAATTAAGAACTGATGTGATGAAGCAAGACAGTAGTCATGCATGGCCACCTGAAGTGGAGCATAACAGAGCCAGCATCCCAGAATCATTGCTCCCGTTCCTTCGGACAATGTGAATGGACCATCTAAAAAAATCCAGCGAATTACCAGTTCCTTTATTCAAGACTTGGGCCAGAAACACTAGGAAGGGAAAGCCACTGAAGCATGTAAAATCACTCCCAGGAAATGTTAAAATTATCCACACTGAGCGGCTTAGTCACATGCAGTGTATCCTACCTATTCCAAGATATATACAAGAGAGTGACTCAGCTCCATGCCTGCAGAAGCTATCGCTTACTGAAGGTGATGCTGTTCTGCTATCAAACATCCATCCTGGTGTCTTCACAACTCTAACAGATTGGCTTGAGGAAACTTGTCAGTGGTGAAGGGACATTTCATAGAATTGCAATTCAGGTCAAGATTGTTGAACCTCGAGCATTTGAATCTATACCAACAGTTGCCCAAACAAAGATAAGAAGCATCGGCACTCCATCACTAATGCTTCCCCACCTACAATGTTGGAAAGCAAGTATGGCCACCAGAGACGACGTTGACAACAACTGGGACTCAAAATGCTAGGAGGAACAATTTAATGGTTTCTTGCTCGCATTTCTCACCAAATGATCAGTAGCTAGTTAGATTGGCTTTAACATTCTTATCCGTGATGATATCGGGATTGTGCAAGACTGCATAGGTTACTTACCAACAGTCATGCCCCTGCAACACGGAATGAAGTGCTGAACCAGTCACTCAAAATCATGCACTCCTTGCAATGGGCCAATATTGTTTGTACATTTGATCAAGCACTCTATGTCAAGGTAGCTGAAACTGTATGGAAGCATCAGGATAAATTTAGCAGCATCATAGGGCTAGATTAGAAATAACTACTAGGGCTAGGTTAGAAATAACTACTACTAGGGCTAGGTTAGATATAACTACTACTAGGGCTAGGTTAGAATTAACTACTACTAGGGCTATGTTAGAATTAACTACTACTAGGGCTAGGTTAGAAATAACTACTAGGGCTAGGTTAGAAATAACTACTAGGGCTAGGTTAGAAATAACTACTACTAGGGCTAGGTTAGAATTAACTACTACTAGGGCTAGGTTAGAAATAACTACTACTAGGGCTATGTTAGAATTAACTACTACTAGGGCTAGGTTAGAATTAACTACTACTAGGGCTAGGTTAGAAATAACTACTACTAGGGCTAGGTTAGAAATAACTACTACTAGGGCTATGTTAGAATTAACTACTACTAGGGCTAGGTTAGAAATAACTACTAGGGCTAGGTTAGAAATAACTACTAGGGCTAGGTTAGAAATAACTAACTAGGGCTAGGTTAGAATTAACTACTACTAGGGCTAGGTTAGAAATTACTACTAGGGCTATGTTAGAATTAACTACTACTAGGGCTATGTTAGAAATTACTACTAGGGCTATGTTAGAATTTACTACTAGGGCTAGGTTAGAAATAACTACTACTAGGGCTAGGTTAGAAATAACTACTAGGGCTAGGTTAGAAATAACTACAAATAACTACTACTAGGGCTAGGTTAGAATTAACTACTACTAGGGCTAGGTTAGAAATAACTACTAGGGCTAGGTTAGAAATAACTACTACTAGGGCTAGGTTAGAAATAATAGCTACTAGGGCTAGGTTAGAAATAACTACTAGGGCTAGGTTAGAAATAACTACTAGGGCTAGGTTAGAAATAACTACTAGGGCTAGGTTAGAAATAACTACTAGGGCTAGGTTAGAAATAACTACTAGGGCTAAGTTAGAAATAACTACTAGGGCTAAGTTAGAAATAACTACTAGGGCTAAGTTAGAAATGGCTACTAGGGCTAGGTTACAAATAACCACTAGGGCTAGGTTACAATAACTACTACTAGGGCTAGGTTAGAAGATTCGGAAGTAGTCCGCATCAACACCATTGGGATAGAGACATCTTGGACGCAGGGCAATAATAATACGTCCATTTTTAGGGAGTTGGCAAGGAGGATTGTGAAGGAGATGGTAGGTTCAAGGTGTCTGTCGGTGGCCATACAGCATGGCTACTTTGCTGGGTTAAACTAGCACCCTCTGGACTATGAGAACACTAAATATATAAATTATAATATAACATTGTCTTAATATTTCAAAAATACACACTTTTCATGATATGTGCCACAGTACATAAAGAGGAAACAAAAGTATATAGGGACAATTCTCACATTGGAGACAGAAGCTCAGAGTTAGAAAATGAGTAGCTGCAATTGCTGGACTGGAGTACCTCTAACATCATATTTGCTAATAATAATAAAAGAGACAACTAAATAGAAACAAATAATATCAAAAATAAAAAGTTGGATGTACATCATGAAATAATCATTACATCTGCTTTTTAAAATAAATGGGTATATATGCATGGTTTTAAAAGCCCAAGGCCCTCTGAATGCCGAAGGTCTACATAATTATGGGTACATGATTATATACACATTCCTGTTTCCTTTCCTTTTCCCGACAACAGAAAGCTTTAAAACAATTGTGACATGGGATCACGGATTAGAAAATATATTTCTGGAACTGGATTGACCCTTTACCAATTGAATTTTAAAGGTGTGCATGACGTTTTACTAAATGGCTTGTTCCCTCAATAATGTTTTTTTCTTCCTCCTGACAGTTTTCAACATTTGGCAATTACCATGGTTACTAGTTAAGAATGGCGGCTACAAATGTCCAGTAATAATATAATCGTAGGTACACAACAAAAGTACATACAAAAATACTGAAATAATATAATACACAACAATAACCGTGACAACAACAAAGTCAAGGAAGTGGAGATGACCAGGGTGCCTAAAACTGCTGCAGCATTCCACCTCTGAATCACCCCAGACAGAATTTATTGTCACCAATAAAGTCTTCGATATCAAGTGGGGGGAAATTAACACATGCTATATAGTCATAAACGTGTATTTAAAATAATAATAATAAATAAATAAACTGTTAAGCTACTCGTAACTTGATGACAGTCTACGAAAGGGACACCGAGTTAAAATCTCCAGTAATTAACGATAAGGTCAAATCAAAAAAGCACACTGAAAATTTCGAAATAAAATTCAGGGCGATTCTTGTCTTTCCCCTAAAATAAAAGGCTCTTTTAATGTCCGAGTTCAACTCTTGTTGTCCTGTAGAAATACTCAACTCGAGGCTGGAAGTGAGTGCTGCTGTAGAATTTCTGTCAACTGCACAGGTTATATTTTGGTGGTTACTATCTGCCACAGAACAATTTGCAGCTCATTTGGGGATAATATAATTTTATTAATTGTGTATTAGGTGACCTCACTGCAGCCCTCATGTTTTTAGTCATATAAAAATATACGATTAGAAAGCACTTTTATAGTGTTAGAATTTAGTGCTAAAATTAATTTAATATAATTATAGGTGGTGGTATATATGCAGAAGCAGAAGTTATGGTCAAAAATAAGTGGATCCTCTAAAATGTAATTTTCACTACATGGGAGCCTTAATTAATATAAAATCAGTATATTGGAATAAGACAATTCATTGGTTTCTGAAAATCAATAATATATATATGGCAGTTATAAAAATAAAACCTTTTGTTAATTAGCATTAATAATGAGGACAATAAAAAACCATGTCTCATGATCAACATGACAGGTGCTCACAAATATTAACCATGACAAGATGAGACAATTGTTCGTAGCCAATGAGACTGAGGAAAAGATCACCTCGCACGACATAATCAACAGAAAGACGTTGCTTTAATAATAAGCACACACAACATCCATCATGTGTGCATGAGTTCTTCAAGTTTCAATAAGTTACTAGGCATGGAGTGCTCCAACCTCTCCATATTGTTGGGTTCAGACAGAGGAGACAGAGTCCCATCTCTGCTGAGACTCATCGTTTTCCCATCTCTGCTGAGACTCATCGTTTGCTTTAGTTTTTCCTTCCTGTTGCTTCCTCCAGGCCCCGAGACGTCCTTCGCTTTGGTCCTGCTGAAAGTGAATATGCTTCCCTTGTTCTTCTTCTCACTTGCATGTCTGTCCTTCTTTTTATCACTTCCGATCTTCTTCTTTTGTTTCTTTGAAGTAGACGAGTCCAATGGCTGAGAAAGGACGTTACTGTGGCTCTGATGTCTGTGTTTCTCCATAAGTTCCAAGCTTGGTGATCGTGGCGGAGGTGTAGTTTTGGGGGACACTGAGAGGCGATGAATTGCATCAGTGCTCTTGGACCTCGTAGGAGGTAGAACAGGACTTAAGGTGTTGGGTACGGGGGAAATGGTGCGGGAGTTAATGGGTGTGTTTGTCTCGGTGTCTGTGCCGGAGACGACAAGGAACGGACTGTGAGGAGGAGAGGGAGTGAGCTGCTGCGAGATGAAGCCCGAGTCTTGAGAAATCCGGTTCTAAATGTTTGCAAAATGGGAACAGGAGGAAGACAAATTTGAAAATTCAAAAAAAAATTGGCGAAATGTCTCTCTAATTATCCATGTTTAAAGGAGGAGCGATGATAGTAAAATAAGACGGAATTGAGTTTTGTGAAATATTTGGACTAGGGAGGTGACATAGCATGATGAATCTAACTAATATACAATATGAATCTAACTAACACGATGTGAATCTAATTAGCATACAATGTGAATCATTAACTCTCTCATGGATACAGGCGTGACATACACGCGAAAGTGCAACTAGTACCGAAAAATAATTGTCTAAAATCAAACATTTGCTCTGAGCGTCTAAAATTACGTGTGCACATGCCCAGAGAGTTGCTCTAGTTCTAAAAAAAGAATTGAAGTCAAACCATTTAGGTAACCATGGTAGCCGTGACGCCGAAACTGACCTTACCGATCGCGTAATGGCGTCTCAAAAGTTTACAGCCGATGATGTTCTTGAAATGTGCTACAATAGCGATTTTGGCCTTTCAGAAGACGAATCTAGCTGTGATGAAGGAGGAGAAGTCCATGCCTACAAGGGACAGCGAGTTATCCAGCCTGAGCAACTGACAGCTCTTTTCAGAGCTGTCATTTCTGACCAGGCTTGTAGCTCAGCTAGCTTTGTCCAGGACTGTGAATCTAGTGATGATCAGAGGAACTTTGAAGGTGAGTCAAGATTTATAAAGATAGTATATACTTAGATAGAACTAATATATAGATAGATCTAGTAACTATTTTCCTGAGTGTATGTAAAAGTGGGTGTGTCTATTTTCCCTTGCTTGAGTGTCTAGTGATTCTAGTGAGTTTTAGACTTGTACAGTCTACATGTTTACTTTCCCTGTTAGTTCACAGCTTGACTAGCTCTCTTTTTGTGTGTGCATATATCTTTTCCAGGCTCTTCCACTCCGTGTATGGCATCCCCTCCAGGCCCTACACCTGTGAGTATGGCATACCTTCCAAGCCCTTCCTCTGCAGAGGTACCTCCTCCTTCCGCTTTTCCACCTCCCAGTCTATCCTGCTCGAAGTCACTGATTCCTGTGTCTGATGACTCGAGTGGTGACTCAGAACCTGCACACACTGCTCCACAGCAAGGTCATAGACATTCGAGAAGTAAGGACAGATCTAGGAGTAGAGATAGGGGGCTGTGTAGAGCTAGAGGTAGAGGTCGTAGAGCTAGAGGAAGAGGTCGCGCTACTAGCAGAATTTCCAGTTCTATTGCTGCTGGCCCATCTTTACAAACTAGTGCTGGTCCATCTTTACCATCTACTGCTGGGCCATCTTTACCAGCTACTGCTGGTCCGTCTACTTCTCTCTCTGGCCCTTCTAGTAGCTCTACTGGTATGGATCCTTTTGGAGGTGTCTGGGTGAAACAGGAGCCAGCTGGTACTTCATTCTCATACTCGAAGACCCCTGGACCAGTATCTGCTTCAGTTAGGGCTCAGAGTTCTCCTCTTGAACTCTTGTCCCAGTTTTTCACTGAAGAAGTCTTTGACTTGCTTGTGGTTGAGACCAATCGCTACGCTGCCACAGTTTGTGGAACTACATCTCATGCCCGTCGCTGGACTGATGTGACAGTCCAGGAGATGAAAGCTTTTTGGGGAATTCTTTTGTATATGGGTATTATAGTGCTACCTAGGTTAGAACTGTATTGGACTACTAAGTACCCCCTGAATGTCCCTGCAGTCTCTGATGTCATGCCCATCAATAGATTCCAGCAGTTGTTCAGGTGCCTCCATTTAGCTGACAACTCAGCTCAAATTCCACATGGTCAGTCAGGACATGATCGACTCTTCAAGGTCCGTAACCTGTTAGATTTGGTTGTCCCAAGGTTTGAATCAGAGTATCTTATTCACCAAGACTGCACCATTGATGAAGCCATGATCCCTTTCAAGGGAAGACTCAGCTTCAAGCAGTACCTGAAAGACAAACCCACAAAATGGGGGATCAAGGTCTTTGTATTAGCTGATGCTACTAATGGATATATAAAAACCTTTCAAATATACACGGGCAAGTCAGTAGAGGATAGTGGCAATAGTGTAGGTTTATGTAGTAAGGTAGTCTTAGATCTCATGTCTGGCTTGGAGAATAGTGGTTATCACTTATTTACTGATAATTACTATACTTCCCCCACCCTCTACAATCATCTATATAATCATGGCATCAATGCTTGTGGGACAGCACGTTCCAACAGAGTGGGTTTCCCCAAGGATTTGGTAACAAAGGCTACTAGACATAATCGTGGGTTCATGGATTACCGCTCGAATGGGCCACTTCTTGCTTCCGTTTGGGTGGATAAACGAACTATTTATTTCTTATCCACGATGCATTTAGCCGAGCCTCCAGCTGGTACTACATGCACAGTGAAGAGACGTACTGCTACTGGTATTCAAGCTGATGTGTCATGCCCCACTCCTCTGCCAGATTATCAAAAGAACATGAGGGGGGTTGATCGTAATGATCAAATGACACAGTACATGTACTATAGCATGGGTAGACGTAGTACCAAGTGGTGGAAAAGGGTATTTTATTATATAGTCGAGTCTGCTATTTTGAATAGCTACGTGATGGAATCACATTAGGCCAGTTGAGCATGGGAAAAAGGGTTCGGCCAAGAGGGACTACCTATCCTATCGACTGGAGCTTGCTGAGCTGCTGGTGGGCACTTTCTGTTCAAGGCAGCGTGCAGGGCGTCCGAACATTGAGCGTGTTCATCTCTCCCGCCTGAACCGTGACCTTGACCACTATCCGCGTCAGATGGACAAGCATAAGCGCTGCGTGGTATGTGAGGGGATCAGGAAAAGGAAGAAACTTCCAAACAGTGGACATAGGCACGAAACACGCATGATGTGCTGCACATGCCAAGTCCCCCTCTGCTTGGACAACAACCGCTTGTGCTTTGAGAAGTACCACAATGTTTTCGATTACTGTCGATAACTTGACTATTATAGTATTATTTGTTATATACAGGTAGTTTGCTTATAATCATTACATACTTGTATGAACAGTAGATTTGTAATGTATAATAAGGACTAGTGTTTGTTTCTATGATGTGTCTGTTTGTAGTTTTTGAATGTAAAATGAATGCCATGTTATTGGGCAAATCCTGAAATTCAAGTCTTGTAGTAACAGGTATTGTTCTCTAATGTGGTAAGAACATTTGCTGACCTGATGCAGTATTATGAAATGCAGTTAGACTTCGAATAGCACCCAGTAGCAATAGTGGATTACCAAAAAACACATTGAATTATAGTGTAAAATAGTGATGTGATAAGTTTAATGATATTCATAATCGTGGGTTTAGTTGCTAAGCAACTGTAGTTGACCAAAAAATGCCCATCAAAGCTTTAACCACAACTACTTCAAAGGTTGCTATGGGATTTTTCACTTTCCTGGAAAGATATAAAAATAAATGTAAAAATAGGTCCAAAATTTGAGAAAACCCTGCGTAAATCTATCAGTGAAAGAGTTAAAATATAATGGATGAATTTAATTATCATACATTATGAATCTACTTAACATACAATTATGAATCTAATTTAGCATACAACATGGATCTAATTAACATGCAATAGTGGCATCGAAATTTAAAAAGTGTGTTGTTACATTTTATGCACCACTCTCTTTCCACATAAGTGGTTAATTAGATCCTTCTCCTATATAAGTGATCAATTAAACACCTCTCTAGACAAGTGATTATTAATAAGATCCCTCCCAGCTAAGTGGTTTAATTAGATTCCAATCCAGCCAAGTGTATCAACACATCTTACTGAAGAAGTGTATTGTCGTGCAAAGGCAGCAGGCACAGAAGCGGGCATTGCCAAGTCACCCACACCAGAAACTGCATCAACAACAAAGACAAGGTGAGAAGAACAAAGATGGTAACTATCACAGACAAGTGAAAACACCTCCATCTTCAGTACGCATGCTTGAGCCTAACCATGTTTGCTATGGGCTTGTTATACTTATTTAACACCAGATAGTTAAACACACACAGAGTCAGGGGTTGAGTTAGTGGCCTAGTGTGAGATGCTCCAAGTACTGAATGACGGGTCATCCTATATATTTTTATACCACTACAGCATATACTGGAACATCCCCTGCAGTTGTAATCAACACACAGCAATTGAACTATACTGACCACATCAAACTTATAGCTAGACAGGTCTGGCTGTTGAACCTTTAGCAAGCTAAACATATTTCATTGTTAGAATGTATATACAACAAGCTGTTGTTTGGTTGAATCAGCTCCATTGAAGTAAGCTAACAGAAGCTTGTCGGGTTATGTCTGCAGCAAAACTTACAGCAAATTACAGGAGCACCTCCTTGCTCAAAGGCAACGGGATTCAGAGTGTTCCCCAGTAGGCTACGTGCCTGTGCAGTCTTCCTCGGCAAGAAAAGCTTCCAGAAACAGGATCAACCAGAAAGAGTCATTTGAAAATGGTAGCTAAGGCTGTTGGCTATTCTTTAACAAATATTTGTTGTAGCGGAGTTTATGTAATAGCAACCAGCTAATTAAGTTGTAATTGCGTGTCAATTTAATTAGTAAGTTAAGTTCCCATTAGAGAAGGACTACATTTTTCTGAGAGTGCTCAAATATTAGTTCATAAAGAAGCTGAATTCTGCAGATGTCTGACTGCATGTGCCCCACCTCTGTACCAAGCTATAGCATTCTGCAAATTAGGAGGTAAACTCCGCGAGAATTCAACTCTTTAGGCTGAAATTATGCAATATTGAAGTTAACAACTAGACTATCTCTGCAACACTGTCTGTGGTGGTGAGGGGTTTCTTCTTGCGAGGAGCTTCTCTCAAGGTGCTCGTTATTCCATTACCATGGGTGTGTGTGTGGTCATGTGATGTGTGTGGGTGTGGTCATGTGATGTGTGTGTGGTCATGTGATGTGTGTGTGGTCATGAGCTGTGGGTGGGCGTAGTCATGAGATGTGGGTGTGGTCATGATCGGTGTGGGTGTGGTCATGATCTGTGGGTGTGGTCATGTGCTGGGTTTGAATCAGTAAAGTTTGTGAGCATATTATGTGTGACAAGTCATATGGCAAGATCCTGTTATTGGCTCGTCAGTAATGTTGTCATTCTCAGACATAAAAAAAACACATTTTTTTGTCTCTAGGCTTGCAGCACCACGCCTCTTTTTAAGTTTGCCCACATCACGCCCATTCAGTGCCCCCGTGCTATTGCCAGATAACATCTTGCGGCATCTAGTATACATCTAGTATACCCCTCCTAATCCTGCCCCAAGCCAGTTCAGCTTTTTATATTTTTAAAATTTTATATTTGGTGCTGTGGGTTAAAGAGTAACTCAGCATTCCACCATGGGTGCGGGTTAAAGAGTAACTCAGCATTACACTATGGGTGTGGGTTAAAGAGTAACTCAGCATTACACCATGGCTGTGGGTTAAAGAGTAACACAGTGTTACACCACAGCTCCATTCTTAGCTAGGGCTAGGGCATCCATAGATAGCACAAGGTACAGTCAATTGATAGTGCATGACACAAGGTAAGTACATGTGTGTATGTGTGTGTGCACCCTGGGAAGAGGGGATGTGATATGATACGCATGTGTAGTCTTCCTTTACTTAAATGGCTCATTTTTGGGGGAAGGGTTTGCACTTATAATCACCACGGCAACAAAACATTCACTAAAGCAAGCTGGTATTGTGCATTAGATGCTTGAACTTTTACCAAAGTGTCCTCCTCTGTGCTGGAAAGGAGGTGAGCTGGTCAGAGAGAGACTCATCGAGGAGATGAGGTCTCCGGCGTCGAATGAAAGGCAATCTGTACCGGACTGGTCAGCTACTGTCTTAGTGGAGAGAGATGTGCCCAGCACCACGATACGTTCACTCTCCAAGATATTCAGCTGTAAGAGGAACAGGCAGAAAAAGGATGTGCATAATAGACAGTATATTCTATACTCATACACTCATGTAGTGTATATATATTCTATACTCATACACTCATGCAGTGCATATATATTCTATACTCATACACTCATGCAGTGTATATATATTCTATACTCATACACTCATGCAGTGCATATATATTCTATACTCTACACTCATGCAGTGTATATATATTCTATACTCATACACTCATGCAGTGCATATATATTCTATACTCACACTCATGCAGTGTATATATATTCTATACTCATACACTCATGCAGTGTATATATATTCTATACTCATACACTCATGTAGTGTATATATATTCTATACTCATACACTCATGTAGTGTATATATATTCTATACTCATACACTCATGCAGTGCATATATATTCTATACTCATACACTCATGCAGTGTATATATATTCTATACTCACACTCATGCAGTGTATATATATTCTATACTCATACACTCATGCAGTGTATATATATTCTATACTCACACTCATGCAGTGCATATATATTCTATACTCACACTCATGCAGTGTATATATATTCTATACTCATACACTCATACAGTGTATATATATTCTATACTCATACACTCATGCAGTGCATATATATTCTATACTCATACACTCATGCATACTCATACACTCATGCAGTGTATATATATTCTATACTCATACACTCATGCAGTGCATATATATTCTATACTCTACACTCATGCAGTGTATATATATATTCTATACTCATACACTCATGTAGTATATATATTCTATACTCATACACTCATGTAGTATATATATTCTATACTCATACACTCATGCAGTGCATATATATTCTATACTCATACACTCATGCATACTCATACACTCATGCAGTGTATATATATTCTATACTCATACACTCATGCAGTGCATATATATTCTATACTCTACACTCATGCAGTGTATATATATATTCTATACTCATACACTCATGTAGTATATATATTCTATACTCATACACTCATGTAGTATATATATTCTATACTCATACACTCATACAGTGTATATATATTCTATACTCATACACTCATACAGTGTATATATTCTATACTCATACACTCATACAGTGCATATATATTCTATACTCACACTCATGCAGTGTATATATATTCTATACTCATACACTCATACAGTGTATATATATTCTATACTCATACACTGCAGTGTATATATATTCTATACTCATACACTCATGCAGTGCATATATATTCTATACTCATACACTCATGCATACTCATACACTCATGCAGTGTATATATATTCTATACTCATACACTCATGCAGTGCATATATATTCTATACTCTACACTCATGCAGTGTATATATATATTCTATACTCATACACTCATGTAGTATATATATTCTATACTCATACACTCATGTAGTATATATATTCTATACTTATACACTCATACAGTGTATATATATTCTATACTCATACACTCATGTAGTATATACTCATACACTCATGTAGTATATATCTATACTCATACACTCATACAGTGTATATATATTCTATACTCATACACTCATACAGTGTATATATATTCTATACTCATACACTCATGTAGTATATACTCATACACTCATGTAGTATATATCTATACTCATACACTCATACAGTGTATATATATTCTATACATGTAGTATCTATACTTATATATTCATGTAGTATTCTCCTATAGGCACAGAGGGTGTCAGATATTTAGTGGTTATTTTTGTGAATGCGTGTAGTCATTAGCTCTTGTTTTCAATGAATTATGACAACATTTTCCAACATTTACTGTATGGATATAAGTATTGCGAACTTCAACCCTGTTACCTAGGTAACAGTCTTGAGTCATTGCAAAAACACTAGGTAGTTAGAAGTCTTTTGAGAGCTTACTGCTAGTACATTAGATGAGAAGTAATTCCGTTCCCTCTATCAAGATCTGTTAAACTAGTCTGCTCTAATTATAGGCAAGCATAGCTCTTCCTAATTTCTTCGCAGACAAGCTGAGTCAGCAGAAACTGAACGGCTGTAGTCCCTGGACATCAATGACCTAATTGTCAAGACGGGTCATCAGGACAGTCATGCAGCACTGAGCTAAGGGCAGGAAGAAAATCTCATGCAGCACAGGAGGTGTGTGTGGGGGGGGGGGGGAGGGGGAGGGGGTTAGGAATATCTATTTTTTTATTATTTGATAGTGAGTCAATGTTGACCACAAACAGTGCTGCTCAATGCTTGATATAGTGACAACTTTGGGATTGGCTGGCCCTACTAGAGTTCCATGTGTAAGCAATCATCAGGGACCAGGGCTGTCCCTGACACTATTAGCAGGCCAGCCAATCCCAAAATTGTCTACTACCCTACTACTATTATACTACTACTACTACTATTGTATTACTACTACTACTACTACTACTATCACTACTATATGTGACTGGTTTGTGAAAACCGACCATATAGCAAGATTTTCAATTGTATTCCTACATGTATTCAAATTTGTACGCAATCCCCCCCCATCCCACTCCCCTATAGCAACTGCCAGAAGAACTCTTCCTCTCGACAACCTCTGCAGTTTATAAGCACTGAGGTAGCTAACTAAGAGAAGAACAGCAAACAGTCAGGTTGTCGCTCTCTACCTACCGGATTTATAGAGTGTTGCCAAGAGATGCTTCACCATGCAAAGGGCCCAGGAATTTTTTAAATAATTTTATTTTATTTTTAGTTATTATTATTATATATATATATATATTTTACGAGCTGTTCTCTGTAGATCTTGCAACTGTTTTGTTAGCCTTCCTTGTCTTTGTCTAGGACTAGCGCCAACTTTGCTATGGCAGAAGAGATCCAAGAAGGGCATCTCCATAGCTTCTAGCTCAAAGCCAAACAAATCATCGTTACATAATGCATAACACGGAGTTACGAATATTGAATAAGTATTCCTTAGCGACGCCTTTATTGCAAGGTTCCTCAGTAACACGCGGTGAAGGATGTAAGACTGGTCTGTCCAGACCTTGCAGGGTTTATAGTTCAAACACCATGCTACTATTACATCATTACCTCAGGTTTTCCCCTCCAAATTTGCATACGGTTAGTTTTCCCAAACCAGGTCACATATTATTACTAATATTAGTTATTATCACTACTACTACTACTATATTGTTATTATATATATTGTTACTATTATATATTTTATTATTATTGCTATTGTTATTGTTATTATCATTATAATACTATTAATTATATTATTATTATTAATTATTATTATTATTATTATTATTATTATTATTATTATTATTATTATTATTATTATTATTATTATTATTATTATTATTATTATATTATTATAATTATATTATTATATCATATTATTATATCATATTATTATAATAATATTATCTTATCTTATATTATTATTATATTATATTATTATTATTATATTATTAGTAGTTGTCTTACGTGTGTTAATATATTATCCAAGTGCTCCATGATTTCCTCTCTCTCCAAGTAAGAGTCGCAGTTGAACTGGTAAGGGGTCTCCCTATCCACAGCATGCATCTGCACGCCACACTTGTAATCTGAACACACACAAGCAAAGAATCACAGAGCCATCACTACTACTAATACAACATCAAGGCAGTGTTGGTACAGCTAACATATGCACACATGTGTGACTACACATGATCTCTTACCGGAGCACTTACTCCGACTTGGGATGGATGTGGCCGACATGAAAGGTTACATAGTGACACATAAAAGTGCGTAACCAATAGAAACATGTGTGAACGCATCTGAGAAATGTGGGCAGCTTACAATCCAGGTTATTGGCACCACAAAGAACACATCACCTACATGTACAGAAATGGACCTTCTCCAGCTCTCAGGTCCATCCTAAACCAGAGCTAGGGAGCCTGAAGGCAGAGGCCAAGCATTAATGGACACAGGAAAGGAGGTCTTGAGAGCCAATTTTTGAAGGGTTTGTTTATTGTACAATTGGAGCACTTCTCTCCGACTCCATCATAAATTAAGGCTACATGTATTGTCAAGAATTCCAAAAAACCTTTTTGCCTCAGGCAATGTACATAAGTCCATTACACAAAGCAATCAACAGCCTCCATATATGTACATGTGTGCGTGTGAACTGCAACATCGTAATTCTGCGCATACGCTAGGTACAAATAAGCAGGATGGAAATGGGAGCAATAAAAGAGCTAAGAAGAGTAAAGCACCATGCAGACACTGAGGAGAGCTAGCAATTCTTGCCAAGTCCTTGCTGTGGCTGATCCCTGGCTGACTCTAATAGCAAGACAACAAGGTGTGGTATGTGCTGACTCTAATAGCAAGACAACAAGGTGTGGTATGTGCTGACTCTAATAGCAACACAACAAGGTGTGGTATGTGCTGACTCTAATAGCAAGACAACAAGGTGTGGTATGTGCTGACTCTAATAGCAAGACAACAAGGTGTGGTATGTGCTGACTCTAATAGCAAGACAACAAGGTGTGGTATGTGCTGACTCTAATAGCAAGGCAACAAGATGTGGTATGTGCTGACTCTAATAGCAAGACAACAAGGTGTGGTATGTGCTGACTCTAATAGCAAGACAACAAGGTGTGGTATGTGCTGACTCTAATAGCAAGACAACAAGGTGTGGTATGTGCTGACTCTAATAGCAAGACAACAAGGTGTGGTATCGTATGTGCTGACTCTAATAGCAAGACAACAAGGTGTGGTATGTGCTGACTCTAATAGCAAGACAACAAGGTGTGGTATGTGCTGACTCTAATAGCAACACAACAAGGTGTGGTATGTGCTGACTTGTGTGGTGTGCAACAAATTAAGTTTGAAAGCTGCCACAATGAATAGTAAAACAAGAACAATTTTAAAAAACAGCTCCTATATTTATTAAACAGAAGGAACAAGCAGGCACAACAATTGATGATACTTTACCAACCAACATAAATGGTAAAGGGTCGTCGGATTTTGTGGCAGTCTTATTCCCATCCCTTTTAACAGGTCAATCCAATATAGTTTGGGAGGGAGGGAGGGGGACAATCAAAAATATATTTGTATATTTGTTCTTGTCTAAGGTGCTGTGGTTGATAGCTAGTGCCTAGCCTTTCTTCCTAGCACTTGGGCTACAAGCTTTCATGCACCATTGATTGGCATGACTTCCACTTGCCGATTATTAACCAGCTGGCACAGAGTCCAGCACCGAACAGCAAGTGAGGGGCCAACCACCAAGTGAGCAATTAGCGCTGCACTTAACCAGCTCCTGCCTGGAGGCTATGCTGCCAGTCACTGTGGGACTTTCCCTTACAAGTGGGGGGTGAGCAATTAGTGCTGCACTTGGCAAGCTCCTGCCTGGAGGCTATGCTGTATATAGGACTTTTCCCTTGACAATTAGTGCACAGCTTTGAATAACATAATTATAGAACTGACCTTCCAATTGTAACCATGACATATCTATAGCTTCAATATAGCTTATTTTCAAGAGGACTTATTGCAAACATAATGCGTTTGAGTTTGGCGTAAGAATTGGCTGCATTGAAGCAACAAAAGCTTCGTGGACTAGACCTAAAGCAAAGAAATCCTTCAACAAACACTTCCAAATACTTCCTTTCTCCATGTAAAACTGCTTAATCAGACTATGAAAAAGACGTCCTGCCCGACGAATTTTCTCCCAGCTTGTTTCAACAGTGTTGCTTTCAACAGTGTTGCTTTCAACACAACCCATTCAACTCGTACCCAATAGAGCTTCTTGGCACAACTTCTGAACAGTCTTTCAAATGATGTTGCAGGATTCAGTCTAAGAGCTCCAGCTAGCATAGTTGAACTTCAGCACAAACACTTATACTAGCACACATCAAGAAACTCAGATATCATCCAAGAAATAAAAGAATATATATATATATATTATTATATATATATATATAATTATATATATGAACTTGTCAGCACACAGATTAAATATAGATTATTTATTATTTTATAAATTAATCATTAATTGATTAAACCTGCACATGCCCAGTAGAACCTTACCACTAATACATTTTTTAAACATTATATTAAACATTATTATGATTATGATTATCACCACGTATATATATTTTTTATACAAGCATTCTCAGATGAGTAGCAAGCATGTGAGATGCATATAGGCTGAGTTACATGTGAAGGTGACGACACCAACCTCCAAGAAAAACCACACCCACTTATTGGACACATTGTTAGCTGCTGTAGTTGAATTGAACGTGAATTTTGTATAAAAGCAGCTGTTGAGCTAGACCCTTGCTCATAGCACCTGCCAGCACAATAGTGGAGCTTGGACAGAGGAGGAGCTGGACTAGCAGTGCTTAAAAGGGGGCTGAAAAACTTTGGATTTTTTTTATTTGTTTTTTTATCAGTTCAAACTGTTGCTGTACATATCTACTAGCCAATTAGAAAGTTTTAGAGCTATTGGATGCTCCATTTCAAAGTTATGATGGGGACAGCAGCATTTTTTAAATTAAAACAAATAAACGTGTAGTTACCACCCACTTTATAGCTCCGTAGATTCTGTAAACTTCATGGTATGGACTTGATATATAGCTCAAAATATAGGTCTCTCTTTGTGCTCTCTGTTGATACTAAAATATTTTTCATAGGTATAACTATAGCCTAGTTACTAGACCTAAAGTGGAGGGAACCTCAAAAACCTGAATGCCTGAACTGGCAGCATAAATATCTCCAGATTGCCAAGTGCAGAGAGTCACCAGTAGTGGCTAGAGGAAGCCCTATTCTATTCAATGAGTGTTATTATTAGGCTTTAAAATGTAAGTACGTGGTCAAGCGCGCGGGTGGAAAATGAATTTCGTTAATAATCCATAACTCATTTTCCACCCGCGCGCTTGACCACGTACTTAGATTTTAAAGCCTAATAAAAACACTCATTGAATAGAATAGGGCTTCCTCAAGCCACTACTGGTGCTAATTTCAACTCTCTAGCAGGCATTCAGGTTTTTGAGGTTCCCTCCACTTGTAGCTCCTGTAACTTGGCTATAGTTATACCTATGAAAAATATTTTAGTATCAACAGAGAGCACAAATAGAGACCTATCTTTTGAGCTATATATCAAGTCCATACCATGAAGTTTACGGAATCTATGGAGTTATAAAGTGGTAACCGCAAGAAGAAAAAAGGGGGAAAATACATGTGGGTCACTCTCCCCCCAAAAATGCAACTGTCCCTCCTTCAACACATATTGCCAGGAATTTTGAAAATCTATTTTGTTCTGATTTTGCGGCGAACATAACTTTGCCACACTTGACTCAATTTCAATATTTGAGGATTCATTTGAGAGCTCTTTTAGTGATCTGTGATATAACGGTTTGATTTTTTAAATACTTGAAGCATTGCCGAGTTATGGTGATTAGAAGAGGTGACTGTCACAGATTTTGCGTTTATTTTGTGTGGTTGGAAATGAAATGCCTTAGAACTAATGAACAGGAGATGTGTTGAAAAATATGCCTCCGTTATATCACAGCTAAATGTCTTGGTAAGCTACAAACCAAATTTGGGCATCTGTAGACCAGGCACTTGGGAATTATCCTCGCCGCAGTTTGGGGGGTGCAATTTTTGGAGTGACCCTTGCCTTTTTGGATGTATCTTCTAAAAAAAAGTGACCTATAGAGACATTTCACATATCATCTTAAAGCACACAGAATGAGCAACAAGTTGATATCAAAAGTATCTTCACAGAAGAAAGGGAGGGAAAGTTATGATGGCTACAAAAATGCGTTCAAATGTTGGTGGTTTCAGGTGTAGTCCCCCCTTTTTAAGCATAGCTATACATAACCAATTTCTTAAGGTACGCATCTCTGGGTATATATACTGTTAGAAGCTACAAATTTGTCTGGCTTGTCAGCAATAGACTTCCAAGCAGCAGGAGACATTGCCACGATAGGTGCTTAACAAATAGAGGCTGGAACCAACAGTGAAGTTGGTGCTTAACAAATAGAGGCTAGAACCAACAGTGAAGTTGGTGCTTAACAAATAGAGGCTAGAGCCAACAGTGAAGTAGGTGCTTAACAAATAGAGGCTAGAACCAACAGTGAAGTAGGTGCTTAACAAATAGAGGCTAGAACCAACAGTGAAGTAGGTGCTTAACAAATAGAGGCTAGAACCAACAGTGAAGTAGGTGCTTAACAAATACAGGCTAGAACCAACAGTGAAGTAGGTGCTTAACAAATAGAGGCTAGAACCAACAGTGAAGTAGGTGCTTAACAAATAGAGGCTGGAACCAACAGTGAAGTATGTAGGTGCTTAACAAATAGAGGCTGGAACCAACAGTGAAGTAGGTGCTTAACAAATAGAGGCTAGAACCAACAGTGAAGTAGGTGCTTAACAAATAGAGGCTAGAACCAACAGTGAAGTAGGTGCTTAACAAATAGAGGCTAGAACCAACAGTGAAGTAGGTGCTTAACAAATAGAGGCTAGAACCAACAGTGAAGTAGGTGCTTAACAAATAGAGGCTGGAACCAACAGTGAATAGGTGCTTAACAAATAGAGGCTAGAGCCAACAGTGAAGTTGGTGCTTAACAAATAGAGGCTGGAACCAACAGTGAAGTTGGTGCTTAACAAATAGAGGCTAGAGCCAACAGTGAAGTAGGTGCTTAACAAATAGAGGCTAGAACCAACAGTGAAGTAGGTGCTTAACAAATAGAGGCTAGAACCAACAGTGAAGTAGGTGCTTAACAAATAGAGGCTAGAACCAACAGTGAAGTAGGTGCTTAATAAATAGAGGCTAGAGCCAACAGTGAAGTAGGTGCTTAACAAATAGAGGCTAGAACCAACAGTGAAGTAGGTGCTTAACAAATAGAGGCTGGAACCAACAGTGAAGTTGGTGCTTAACAAATAGAGGCTAGAGCCAACAGTGAAGTAGGTGCTTAACAAATAGAGGCTAGAACCAACAGTGAAGTAGGTGCTTAACAAATAGAGGCTAGAACCAACAGTGAAGTAGGTGCTTAACAAATAGAGGCTAGAACCAACAGTGAAGTAGGTGCTTAATAAATAGAGGCTAGAGCCAACAGTGAAGTAGGTGCTTAACAAATAGAGGCTAGAACCAACAGTGAAGTAGGTGCTTAACAAATAGAGGCTGGAACCAACAGTGAAGTAGGTGCTTAACAAATAGAGTCTAGAACCAACAGTGAAGTAGGTGCTTAACAAATAGAGGCTAGAACCAACAGTGAAGTTGGTGCTTAACAAATAGAGGCTAGAGCCAACAGTGAAGTAGGTGCTTAACAAATAGAGGCTGGACCAACAGTGAAGTAGGTGCTTAACAAATAGAGGCTAGAACCAACAGTGGTAGGTGCTTAACAAATAGAGGCTAGAACCAACAGTGAAGTAGGTGCTTAATAAATAGAGGCTAGAACCAACAGTGAAGTAGGTGCTTAACAAATAGAGGCTAGAACCAACAGTGAAGTAGGTGCTTAACAAATAGAGGCTAGAACCAACAGTGAAGTAGGTGCTTAATAAATAGAGGCTAGAGCCAACAGTGAAGTAGGTGCTTAACAAATAGAGGCTAGAACCAACAGTGAAGTAGGTGCTTAACAAATAGAGGCTGGAACCAACAGTGAAGTAGGTGCTTAACAAATAGAGGCTGGAACCAACAGTGAAGTTGGTGCTTAACAAATAGAGGCTAGAGCCAACAGTGAAGTAGGTGCTTAACAAATAGAGGCTGGAACCAACAGTGAAGTAGGTGCTTAACAAATAGAGGCTAGAACCAACAGTGGTAGGTGCTTAACAAATAGAGGCTAGAACCAACAGTGAAGTAGGTGCTTAATAAATAGAGGCTAGAACCAACAGTGAAGTAGGTGCTTAACAAATAGAGGCTAGAACCAACAGTGAAGTAGGTGCTTAACAAATAGAGGCTAGAACCAACAGTGAAGTAGGTGCTTAACAAATAGAGGCTGGAACCAACAGTGAAGTAGGTGCTTAACAAATAGAGGCTGGAACCAACAGTGAAGTAGGTGCTTAACATAGATACCGGCTTAACGTCAGCTTTGATGGTATTATTCTAGTCGGCCACAAGAGCTCGCTGAATTAGCAAGGATGGATCTTACGTACAGGATGTCTCAAACCTGACAGAGAGGAGGTTTGTCAGAGAGAAGGTCTCCTTGAAGACGAGGTCATGGTGCTTTTTCTTGCAGATCACAGCGATGTCGTTGAAGAAGAAGATGCAGCGACGGTGCTTGTTGCGGAAGCCAGGGCGTACGTTTAGCTCCATCACCTCGACCACGTTACACTTGTGCACCAGATAGCGCTGGGTGGTGGACAACCTCTGCAGTGTGTGAGTGTGTGTGTGTTATATGTGTGTTGTGTGTTATGTGGGAGTGTATATGTAGCATGTGCATACATGTGTCTGCAATATGTCTTCTTGTTATTGTTGTTTGCTGCTGAGCATTAATTAGGGACAAACCTGAATAGTTGATCCCACAATTTGCTTCTTTATCTCCATCACAATATGGGTGTGGTCTGTTCCAGTAGAAAACTCCGTCTATATAAGGACAAGGACAAGGACATAATGACAAAGGTCAAGTCACAACCTAGCACCACTTAATTAATCCTCAAGCTGACAAAAAAAAACAAAGAAAGGAAGATCGTATGGATGACCCTTTATCAGTTAAATAGTATATGGTTAGATGTGGTAAAAGGTCATCAAAGTTATTGCCGTCTAAATGGCTAAATGTCCTAGACGTCCAGCGCTGCCAGTCCTTCAGTAGAGGCCAAAATAAACTTTACATTTCCATTGTGTTGGATTCCGGTGCGGATTCCCAGCATTTAAAACAAACATTCAAATTTTAACAGCTCTAGGTTAATTTCCGTGGGGGGAGGGGGGGAAGAGGCTTCATGGCTGTGTCCTGTCCAGAGCTACAGCATTTGAGCAGCAAGTCAGCTTTGTGGATTCCAAGAGGTAATCCAGTCTCCAGTCGAGCGGCCAGTGAGCTGAGGTGATGTCTGGATACTGTGTCCGGCAATGGTCAGCTAAGGTGACATCAAGAGCTACTGCAGTCGAGCGGCCAGTGAGCTGAGGCAATAATGAAGCCACTCCAGTCCAGCTGTTCTCCATCTGCAGTGTTCCCAGGAGCTGGTTCAGTTGAGGACACAGACAGCAGAGACAATAACTGAAGAGCTCCATTGAGCCGGTCAGAGGAGACAATAACTGAAGAGCTCCATTGAGCCAGTCAGCAGAGACAATAACTGAAGAGCTCTATTGAGCCGGTCAGCAGAGGCAATAACTGAAGAACTGGTTATTGAGGGGGCATGGTCAGCGGAGACAATAATTGAATGTTCATTCAGCTGTGCCAAAGTCAAGAGCAACTCTACGACTAGGTTTCTATGTATGCTGTGATGTCAAGGGATACTCCACCAATTCTCAGAGGTCTGCAGTCAAGTATCATCTTACAGGGTGGGGAGGATCTCTCCCATTTTAATGCATTTTCATCGCCGTTGCTTTTCTTTTGGGATGGTGGGCGGCCATTCTACATAAAGGAAATGCAATATTTATCTTGTCTTATACAGTAGACGTCCAGTGCCGCTAGTCATACGAGTTCTGACGATGGCTATCGACAAAATCAACAAGAGGAGGAAGGAGCGTCCATATCTCAGCTGCTGTCCATTCAAGCTGAAATCGTGACGTTGGCAGAGAAGGGCCAGTCCCTGTGATGCACAGACACTGCTAGTGTCATGGAGATGCTAGTACTGCCTCTCCGAGTTATAACCCCGTGGCTTAGGTCATGAGAACCTCCACTCTAGCTGCATCCGGATCAAAGTTTCCAGCCAGGATATAGAGAGACTTCATATCTAGAACTCTTTAACAGAACGAGCTGCCGTCGGTCAGATCAGAAGTAAGCAAACAATTTTTTTTGTCTGACTTGGTTCATAGCAAAGCACTTGTGCAAGAGTTCCTCTTCCTCAAAGGCAAGGGGATTCAGAGTGGTTCCCAGGAGGTACAGGTGTCTGTGCAGCCATGCTCAGCAAGTCTAAGAGTAGGACTGGTCAGAACGAGTCCTTTCGAAGACGGCAGTAATTGCGATCGTCGACTATCTTTTCGAACCGGTCCACAGGATAGATTGGCAATTAGTAGCCATAGTTCCTATTAGGAATGTATGGCATTCCATGCTGGTGCAATTATAAAATAAAAAAATTAAATTAATAAAACATTTTTTAGGGAGTCTACTTAAACTTGGTGCCATAGCGACCTTGTGGCTCTGTGGAGACATGCACTCTAATTTGCACACAACATATACTACCACGGACAAGTGTCTACTCCAACACTCACTGTTTGAATTCTGTCGAAGATTTCCAGGAGAAATGCTTCGGGGAAATCTTCACCGTCATTGGTACCTATGGATACATGCATGTACGCAGGGTTCAAAGGGCAACAGAGAAGGAATAAGTCATGAAAATGTTGATATTATCATTACAAGCATAATTGAGACTTATTTTGTGATCGTTTGATGCCAGTTCCTATAGTAACTACAAGACTAACACTAGGCTGGGTATTCACTAGGCTGGGTATTACATAGAACTCAACTACAGAACATTCTAAAAGAAAACACTCGGTAAATGTCCTTATTTAAGTCACAATCATTCTACAATAGAATTGCTAAGGTGTCCACATCACATTATCAAGAGTTGCTAAGGTGTCCTTATAAGTACATACACACAATCATAATACACAGTTGTTAAGGTGTCCTTATAAAGTACATACTCATATTCAACAGTATTAACAGCTAATTAAGTAATTAACACATACTCTACAATTACCTAATTAACAGCTAAGGTTTCCTTATAAGACCCTGGCATATCCAAATACAGTACTCAGTTTATCCTTAACTCAATAAAATAGTAAAACCTGGTAATGAACGTCAACCGAAAACTTGGGTGGGGGGGGAGGGCAGGGCGAACCAGAGATTTGCACATGAAAGCCGATCAGTTCTCTAGGGCCAGCAAAAGGACGAGCGTGGTTTTGTCTATTGAGTCGTAGTTATCTATCTTTGGCAAGAAATCCGAAGAAACCACTGGAACTGGACTTGCAGAAGAGTAAGACAATGGAGATCAGAAGGAATGAAGCCAAACTTCGTGAGGTTGCAAGTACCCTTGATCGTCTTGCTAAAGGCGGCCATCTTGGAAGCTCTCTACATCCAGAGAGGGGGAGAAGGCACTGCAGTCAGTGGACTATTGCTAAGAGAGAAGAAGGCAGCAGATTTCCATGAAAAGTTACACGAAGGAGAATCAGAAGCACCGCCATTATTTTCTTGCATTGCAGGCTGGCTACTGGTGGGACAGACCAGCAAGTGTTGCAAGCTGAATCCTCTGAGACATCACTGATAGTCCTTAAAGGAACGAGACCTCTGGCATGCATGAAGAGGCATGATAACCTGAAGCAAACGACTTATTTTTGTAGTGTATGTACAGAACCTGGTTGTGATCAACATTTGCTTATCGTAAATTATGTATGTGTGTAAGACATCACGGCAGCTCCTAAGAACACAGATGCTTCTCCTAGGACCAGGAAGTAAGCTACTCAAACCCTAAGGCCCTGCAGATAAAAATCATATTGGCAATTATCAAACACCACGATCGAGTATTTTAATGAGTTTTAATGATGTTCAGGCTTTTTGCATAATGGATCTATGGTGGGTCCCAATGCATTCTCGGATATGTGTCTCCTTTTTTGCATGTAATCAACAGTTACCATTTAATTAAGAGCTAATTAACACATCAAAATTACCTACACAATAAACAGCTAATGTTTCCTTATAAGTACATTCCCTAATCATTAATGGCTTAGTTTCTACTGTGAAACCACACAAGCTTTCACATGTCATCTCAAGCATATCCCAATACATGTACAGGCTTTTTAATAGCCCTAGCCCTAGCATAACTCTTCGTCAAACCCTAGCATAACTCTTGCCTAAGCCATGGCATAACTCTTCGTCAAACCCTAGCATAACTCTTGCCTAAGCCATGGCATAACTCTTCGTCAAACCCTAGCATAACTCTTGCCTAAGCCATGGCATAACTCTTGCCTAAGCCATAGCATAACTCTTCCTCAAACCCTAGCATAACTCTTGCCCAAGCCTTAACTCTTCCCCAAGCCCTAGCATAACTCTTGCCTAAGCCTAGCCCTAGCATAAGTCCTCGTGCTGATACAAAGATACACGTCTTGTAGTCAGTGACCTCAACTAGGGATGCCCTGGGGGCAGTCACAAGCACCCAAGGAATCCCGGGAAGGTCCTAGGAAAGGTTGTGTACTGGACATGAAAGCTCCCTCCCCTCCCCCTCTCCCCCCACACTCCTCCCACCCTTGCTAACTAGACCCCCTCAACCAGCACGCTCAGTAAAAGAGGGTATAACTAATGCCCTTGCTCTTCATAATTCTCCAGGTATTCTGTTGCACAAGTTAAGCCTGCGAGATCCCAAGTCCATATTCATAGCCACCATCTTCTAATGAAATGTAATCAAGCTTGACTAGACCAGAACAAAATGCTCTAAGGCAATTGACCAGAATCTCTTTTACAGAGCGTCAGAGAGTTTGCACATGTGTATGAGCGTCCACCTACAGTAGCAAGACTAACATGCACACGTGTCTGAGAGCCCAGCTACTGTAGCAAGACTAACATGCACACGTGTCTGAGGGCCCAGCTAGCAAGACTAACATGCACACGTGTCTGATGGACCAGCTAGCAAGACTAACATGCACACGTGTCTGAGGGCCCAGCTAGCAAGACTAACATGCACACATGTCTGAGAGCCCAGCTACTGTAGCAAGACTAACATGCACATGTGTCTGAGAGCCCAGCTACTGTAGCAAGACTAACATGCACATGTGTCTGAGGGCCTAGCTACTGTAGCAAGACTAACTCCTTTCCCCGTACACCACTCACCTCTATTCATAGTGACCCACTGCTTCTTAGAGGTGCGAGACTTGACGCTTGGGTTATGCAGTGAAGTGTGCAACATCATTATGGCAAAGGAGAGGATGTAGGCTCCATCTTCAGACGCAAAGATGCCCAGCTTCTCGTTCCTCTTGTGGTACTCTCGAGCAAACATCTCCATGATCTTATCAATCTTCTGAGCTTCTCCCTGCTCACACACACAGTGGGGACAGAGTGATAAGAGTGATAAGATACAACTTGCAGCTAAACAGAGGAATTAATCCAGTTCTGTCTGGTTGCATTGTCTATCATCCATCACCACACAATGGAGAACCCAATTCACCTCTGTGATTGACACCGTTTAGCTTCTTCTGAACCTTGAACGCCTCATAGGTATATTTTTTCAGGTTGCTAGGCTATACACCCACCCCCTCCTTGAAATGACCTGGGGGGGAGGGGGGCCAACCTCAGACCTTCTACCCTCTTTTCGTAGGACCTAACCCTTTGTCTCTCTGCTTTTGCACTCATTTGGTTTGCTTAAGAGGATCACTTGGTACGGCTATGTACCTGAGCTCACTGCAATACCTGCAACTCTTCCATGAGAATGTAGTGGCTGTCTACATGCACGTCCATGAATATAGTTGCTTCTACATGCACTTCCATGAATATAGTTGCTGTTTCCATGAATATAGTTGCTGTCTTCCATGAATATAATAGTTGCTGTCTACATGCACTTCCACAGATATAGTTGCAGTCTACATGCACTTCCATGAATATAGTTGCTGTCTACATGCACTTCCATGAATATAGTTGCTTCTACATGCACTTATACTACATGTGTTGCTAGGTAGGATATGTGAGGCTTCTAATCAACACACATTATACTACATGTGTTGCTAGGTACTCAATTGGGCCATATTTACATCAATTAGCACTAGGGAAATGATTAGCATCACATGATCTCAGTGCCACATGACATACCGGCATTCTGAAGAGCTGTTGGAACTGGCGAAGAGCTTCATCTATTGGCTGGTCTCCAATATTAACAGATCTTACTAGTGACCTGCAGGGAGGAAGGGGGAGTGGCCATAACAACATGGCCAATGATGATGTCATGGAGCTTTATTAATAATTATGCACCTTCAACACGCATCTGTGCTACGATTGCACCTGGCGATGTCTACGCACATTCCTCCCTCTCTAGTTCCGGCCAAAATATAATTTTCGCTGATTATTTGTTGTTGTTGTTTTGCGGGTCCAGTAATTTTGAAATGGGGTCATACTGGTAGTGCCACTCTGCCCCCTCAGCTGTGGGGGCTAGGGCAAGTAGGCCTAGGAGTAGGGCCAGGTGTGGGGGGGCCAGGTGTGGGGACCCAGGTGCAGGGGGTCAGGTATAGGGGGTCATGTATGTGGGGCAGGTGTAGGGCTAGGGCCAGGTGTAGGGCTAGGGCCAGGTGTGGGGGGCCAGGTGTAGGGGTCAGGTGTAGGGGGTCAGGCGTAGGGGGTCAGGTGTAGGGGGCCAGGTGTAGGGCTAGGGCCAGGTGTAGGGCTAGGGCCAGGTGTAGGGCTAGGGCCAGGTGTAGGGCTAGGGCCAGGTGTAGGGCTAGGGCCAGGTGTAGGGCTAGGACCAGGTGTAGGGCTAGGGCCAGGTGTAGGGCTAGGACCAGGTGTAGGGCTAGGGCCAGGTATAGGCTAGGGCCAGGTGTAGGGCTAGGACCAGGTGTAGGGCTAGGGCCAGGTGTGGGGGGCCAGGTGTAGGGCTAGGGCCAGGTGTAGGGCTAGGGCCAGGTGTGTGGGGCCAGGTGTAGGGCTAGGGCCAGGTGTAGGGCTAGGGCCAGGTGTGGGGCTAGGGCCAGGTGTGGGGGGCCAGGTGTAGGGCTAGGGCCAGGTGTGGGGGGCCAGGTGTGGGGGGCCAGGTGTAGGGGTGTAGGACTAGGGCCAGGTGTAGGGCTAGGGCCAGGTGTAGGGCTAGGGCCAGGTGTAGGGCTAGGGCCAGGTGTAGGGCTAGGGCCAGGTGTAGGGCTAGGGCCAGGCGTAGGGCTAGGGGTAGGGCAGCGTGAAGTATAACTAGATAGTACAAGATAGGAATGATCAGGAAGGCAGATCCTGACTGCATTGAACAGAGGAGACATGCAAGTGCTTACACGCACACACACACAAGACACGTTTAGACTATGCTTTCATAGAGCACCAGGTCTATGATTATTATACTTTCATAGAGCACCAGGTCTATGATTATTATACTTTCATAGAGCACCAGGTCTATGATTATTATACTTTCATAGGGCACCAGGTCTATGATTATTATACTTTCATAGAGCACCAGGTCTATGATTATTATACTTTCATAGAGCACCAGGTCTATGATTATTACACTTTCATAGAGCACCAGGTCTATGATTATTATACTTTCATAGAGCACCAGGTCTATGATTATTATACTTTCATAGAGCACCAGGTCTATGATTATTATACTTTCATAGAGCACCAGGTCTATAATTATTATACTTTCATAGAGCACCAGGTCTATGATTATTATACTTTCATAGAGCACCAGGTCTATGATTATTATACTTTCATAGAGCACCAGGTCTATGATTATTATACTTTCATAGAGCACCAGGTCTATAATTATTATACTTTCATAGAGCACCAGGTCTATGATTATTATACTTTCATAGAGCACCAGGTCTATAATTATTATACTTTCATAGAGCACCAGGTCTATGATTATTATACTTTCATAGAGCACCAGGTCTATGATTATTATACTTTCATAGAGCACCAGGTCTATGATTATTACACTTTCATAGAGCACCAGGTCTATGATTATTATACTTTCATAGAGCACCAGGTCTATGATTATTATACTTTCATAGAGCACCAGGTCTATGATTATTATACTTTCATAGAGCACTAGGTCTATGATTATTATACTTTCATAGAGCACCAGGTCTATGATTATTATACTTTCATAGAGCACCAGGTCTATGATTATTATACTTTCATAGAGCACCAGGTCTATGATTATTATACTTTCATAGAGCACCAGGTCTATAATTATTATACTTTCATAGAGCATCAGGTCTATGATTATTATACTTTCATAGAGCACCAGGTCTATGATTATTATACTTTCATAGAGCACCAGGTCTATGATTATTATACTTTCATAGAGCACCAGGTCTATGATTATTATACTTTCATAGAGCACCAGGTCTATGATTATTATATTTTCATAGAGCACCAGGTCTATGATTATTATACTTTCATAGAGCACCAGGTCTATGATTATTATACTTTCATAGAGCACTAAGTCTATGATTCAAATTCCCACAAGTCCAAACCACAAGATAATATTGATGGACTTCTTACACGAAGCATGCCTGGAAGGCTATGGATGACATTGCTAGATCAAGCTATGTAAGAGGCTATCATGGTGATGGAGGTCCAGGGGAGCAGCAGTGCCACGCTGTGCGAGAGGCTCCCAGCTCCAGGGGAGTAGAGTGCCACGCTGAAGAGGCTCCCGTGAGGATGGGAAGAAGCAGTTGGGCACTTGCTAGATTCTAAAAGAGACGCTGCCAGAGGGAGAGATGTTGTGCCCCTGCAAGACATGCTAGTACCCAGCAGAGTGTAAAAGCTGTGTTCACTTCACTGAACTTTAAAGGAATATTTCCAGCACTTCCCGAAGTAGCTCTTCCCTGGCCCGCCAACTGGTTCTGCTTGCACAACATAACTCTTATATCAATTATACGTTGAAGGTTTAATTCTGCTTTTTTTATTTTCGTAGGCTAAAAACTAGACAATTTTTTTAAATCAGCATTGATCAATTTGAGATTTTGGGTAGCTCAATTCTGATAAGGCTCGCTCAGTATTCATGCAAAAATTCCCCAAGCAACGATGACTAAGGATATCTCGTATAAAACACTTTTGGAGACACACCCATTTCTGTTCATTTCTACGTCTTGTAAAATCAAGACCAGAGCTGCTTAACTTTTAACCTCGGAAATCAGATGGGAGGGGCTTGCTATGTGGAGGATGTTAGTGCAGACAATTTACGGTACGGGTTTGTAGTAGAATCCCAAGGGCATCCCGAGATTACTATCTCTCCAGTAACTCCTGGGTGATCTCCAGGTGACCCCTGGGTGACCTCTAGGTGATCTCCAGGTGACCCCTGAGTGACCTCCAGGTGACCCCTGAGTGACCTCTAGGTGATCTCCAGGTGACCCCTGGGTGACCTCTAGGTGATCTCCAGGTGACCCCCGAGTGACACCTTTCAGGAGTGACTTCTAGGTGACCCCTGGGTGACCTAAGGTGATCTCCAGGTAACCCCTGGGTGACCTCTAGTTGATCTCCAGGTGACCCCTGGGTGACCTCTAGGTGATCTCCTGGGTGATCTCCAGGTGACCCCTGGGTGACCTAGGTGATCTCCAGGTACCCCTGAGTGACCTCTAGGTGATCTCCAGGTACCCCTGAGTGACCCTGATACACATGGCTGATGCACAGGGAAGAAACTTCCTCGCACACTATCCCTATACACTTACTCGAGCACGGCCATGTTGAATTCATTGTTCACTTCTCCCAAGAACTCCCCAATCTTCTCCTTGCTCAGGCCTTTCTGGTGTATCAGAAAGTCAGCTACTCTCCTAGGATCGTCGTCCAGGAGTCCGTTCTTGACCAGGTACTTGATCCCCTTGGTAGCTTTGCTGTGGGAACACGCCAATCATGTGAGAGTCATGTGATTTGGTTGGCAATAGCTCTATGGGGACACACACTGGACCAACACCATATTGGGTGGAGGCAGGTTGAAGTAGGTTGACAATAGCTCTATGGGGACACACACTGGACCAACACCACACTGGGTGGAGGCAGGTTAAAGTAGGTTGACAATAGCTCTACGGGGACACACACTGGACCAACACCACACTGGGTGGAGGCAAGTTGAAGAAGGTTGACAATGGCTCTAGATATGGGGACACTCACTGGACCTACATCACACTGGTTAGAGGCAGGTTGAAGTATGTAGGCTGACAATGGCTCTATGGAGACACACACTGGACCAACACCACACCGGATGGAGGCAGGTTGAAGTAGGTTGACAATAGCTCTATGGGGACACACACTGGACCAACACCACACCAGATGGAGGCAGGTTGAAGTAGGTTGACAATAGCTCTATGGGGACACACACTGGACCAACCCCATACTGGGTAGAGGCAGGTTGAAGTAGGTTGACAATAGCTCAATGGGGACACACACTGGACCAACACCACACCGGATGGAGGCAGGTTGAAGTAGGTTGACAATGGCTCTATGGGGACACACACTGGATCAACACCACACTGGGTGGAGGCAGGTTGAAGTAGGTTGACAATGGCTCTATGGGGACACACACTGGACCAACACCGCACTGGGCAGAGGCAGGTTGAAATAGGTTGACAATAGCTCTATGGGGACACACACTGGACCAACACAACACTGGGTGGAGGCAGGTTGAAAGTAGGTTGACAATGGCTCTATGGGGACACACACTGGACCAACACCACACTGGGTGGAGGCAGGTTGAAGTAGGCTGACAATAGCTCTATGGGGACACACACTGGACCAACACCACACTGGGTGGAGGAAGGTTGAAGTAGGCTGACAATAGCTCTACATGGGGACACACACTGGACCAACACCACACTGGGTAGAGGCAGGTTGAAAGTAGGTTAACAATAGCTCTATGGGGACACACACTGGACCAACACCACACTGGGTAGAGGCAGGTTGAAGTAGGTTGACAATAGCTCAATGGGGACACACACTGGACCAACACCACACCGGATGGAGGCAGGTTGAAGTAGGTTGACAATGGCTCTATGGGGACACACACTGGATCAACACCACACTGGGTGGAGGCAGGTTGAAGTAGGTTGACAATGGCTCTATGGGGACACACACTGGACAACACCGCACTGGGCAGAGGCAGGTTGAAGTAGGCTGACAATAGCTCTACATGGGGACACACTGGACCAACATCACACTGGGTAGAGGCAGGTTGAATGTGTGTATGTGTACCCATTAAAGTGATGAATTCCAATCTTTAGCCAGAGCTCTTCCACTGTGTCTTTCTTGCTCTTTTTGGAAGCCCTGGACAGATGAGGCATGGTGTTAGCATGACGTGAATAGCTGTCCCCGTCCGAGGAGAACTCCACGTATCTGCTGTCCAATTCATGCTGTGATATGCTGCTGGTGTGACAGAGAAGACTGTCATCCTCCAGGGAGAACACGGGGTACATCTTGGCTGACTCAAAGGAACAATCTGAAAATATAGAGATCGGTCGGCACGAACTGGACACGAACTCGTCTGTGGAGATAGAACCTAAAGAAGGGGGGAGAAGGGGAGGGAGGGAGAGAGTGGAGGAGAGGTGAGAGAAGAGGAGGACCGAGGGGAGGGGGGGAGAATGATGTACATAGATGATGAAGACTCTGAGTTAATTGGGAGGGGGGAGGGATCATGAGAGAAAAATGGAAAATTTGATGACAGGAGCAGGAGGGAGGAAGAGAGGAACTAAGTGCAAAATAATCATAATTAGGGGGCAAGGGGGGGGGGGGGAGTAAGAACTGAGAGCCAAAGTAATTATAGTTAGGGGGGAGGAGAGAAAAAAAATAGGAATTAGGGGGAAACAGCTGAATTTTCGGGGGGCAGGGGGCAAGAATATACTGATTACGATTGCAGCGTCCTTCAAAACAAAGTATTGATGCACTTCAGGATTATTGTGTAGCGAGAGTGTTGACCTCTCTTGGCAGCTCCTCTCCAGCTGGTGTTTTAATTAAGGAGACCCAATGGTGTTTAAATTGGGGGGGAAAGGTGTCCGTCTTCAAGGGCTCATAACTTCTGAACCGCACCCCCTATGCCAGCGATTTTATGCTCAAAAGATAGCTCTCTCTTAGAGCTTTAAAACAACATTAAAATATTGGGGTTAGGTAGTATTAGGTTAAGGCATACAGTCAGTAGTAGGCTCAAGTAGATCCGTTTTTTGAGTGGGGCTGCTCTTGGCAGATGTAACTCCACTATGGAAGGTCTAATTAACAACACTGCTGTAGACCATTAACTAACTAATCACCGATGCAAACTTGGACATCATTCACACGCATGCACACACACACACACATACACAAAATGGCCGTGCACATTGAACATCATGCACATTGAACATCATGCCTAGTAGACTGCTTATCATTGTAAAAAAAATCTGAAAACTTGCTTCTAGAAAAAGGAAGAGAGAAATGGCTGGCGATTGCAACTGCTGCTATTGATCGTCTCAAGCAGTTTCTGGAAGACCCTCTTCTGCCGAAGAAAGCCACAGAGGTGCTTTTACTTACCGGGAACTATTCTGAATCACTTTCCCCCTTGAGAGAGGAGATGCTCTCTGGATGGATTTCTTTGCTATAAACGTTGTTGTAAGAGATAAAGTGATATGCGATGCATAGCTCTTGTTCTCCCACATCAATGGACTGGGCTGCTACCAAACTGCACTGTATGCTCTAAAAATTAATTAACAGCTACTCACACAGTGTCAGCAAAGTTGAACAGCCTTCGTTAGTACGTACTACAATCATTGCACTCTGACCTGTTGTTCCATCTGCATCATCAGGTGTCCCTGATGATGTGCCATCTTCCTGTGATGCGTCTTTAAGAACTGGTGTGGAGAATTCGAAGTTGAGCACCTCGGACTGTTCCAACTCCGGCTCCATTTTACTTAGAGCAACAGAAACTTCCGACACCTGCAACTAAATAAGAGAGGGGGGGGAAAAAACTCTTTTAAAATTTTCCGGAGACTTTTCTAAGTTCAGAGTGGAGTATTCTATTTAGCATGTCACTTTTCTTAGCTTGGAGTGGAGTATTCTATTTAGCATGTCACTTTTCTTAGCTTGGAGTGGAGTATTCTATTTAGCATGTCACTTTTCTAAGCTTGGAGTGGAGTATTCTATTTAGCATGTCACTTTTCTTAGCTTGGAGTGGAGTATTCTATTTAGCATGTCACTTTTCTAAGCTCAGAGTGGAGTATTCTATTTAGCATGTCACTTTTCTAAGCTCAGAGTGGAGTGTTCTATTTAGCATGTCACTTTTCTAAGCTCAGAGTGGAGTATTCTATTTAGCATGTCACTTTTCTAAGCTCAGAGTGGAGTATTCTATTTAGCATGTCACTTTTCTAAGCTCAGAGTGGAGTGTTCTATTTAGCATGTCACTTTTCTAAGCTCAGAGTGGAGTATTCTATTTAGCATGTCACTTTTCTAAGCTTGGAGTGGAGTATTCTATTTAGCATGTCACTTTTCTAAGCTCAGAGTGGAGTATTCTATTTAGCATGTCACTTTTCTAAGCTCAGAGTGGAGTATTCTATTTAGCATGTCACTTTTCTAAGCTTAGAGTGGAGTATTCTATTTGGCATACTTTTCTAAGCTCAGAGTGGAGTATTCTATTTAGCATGTCACTTTTCTAAGCTTGGAGTGGAGTATTCTATTTAGCATGTCACTTTTCTAAGCTCAGAGTGGAGTATTCTATTTAGCATGTCACTTTTCTAAGCTCAGAGTGGAGTATTCTATTTAGCATGTCACTTTTCTAAGCTCAGAGTGGAGTATTCTATTTAGCATGTCACTTTTCTAAGCTTAGAGTGGAGTATTCTATTTAGCATGTCACTTTTCTAAACTTAGAGTGGAGTATTCTATTTAGCATGTCACTTTTCTAAGCTCAGAGTGGAGTATTCTATTTAGCATGTCACTTTTCTAAGCTTGGAGTGAGTGTTCTATTTAGCATGTCACTTTTCTAAGCTCAGAGTGGAGTATTCTATTTAGCATGTCACTTTTCTAAGCTTAGAGTAGAGTATTCTATTTAGCATGTCACTTTTCTAAGCTCAGAGTGGAGTATTCTATTTAGCATGTCACTTTTCTAAGCTCAGAGTGGAGTATTCTATTTAGCATGTCACTTTTCTAAGCTCAGAGTGGAGTGTTCTATTTAGCATGTCACTTTTCTAAGCTAAGAATGTCACTTTTCTAAGCTCAGAGTAGAGTATTCTATTTAGCATGTCACTTTTCTAAGCTCAGAGTGGAGTATTCTATTTAGCATGTCACTTTTCTAAGCTCAGAATGTCACTTTTCTAAGCTCAGAGTAGAGTATTCTATTTAGCATGTCACTTTTCTAAGCTCAGAGTGGAGTATTCTATTTAGCATGTCACTTTTCTAAGCTCAGAGTGGAGTATTCTATTTAGCATGTCACTTTTCTAAGCTCAGAGTGGAGTATTCTATTTAGCATGTCACTTTTCTAAGCTCAGAATGTCACTTTTCTAAGCTCAGAGTGGAGTATTCTATTTAGCATGTCACTTTTCTAAGCTCAGAGTGGAGTATTCTATTTAGCATGTCACTTTTCTAAGCTCAGAGTGGAGTGTTCTATTTAGCATTCACTTTTCTAAGCTCAGAGTGGAGTATTCTATTTAGCATGTCACTTTTCTAAGCTCAGAGTGGAGTATTCTATTTAGCATGTCACTTTTCTAAGCTTAGAGTGGAGTATTCTATTTAGCATGTCACTTTTCTAAGCTCAGAGTGGAGTATTCTATTTAGCATGTCACTTTTCTAAACTTAGAGTGGAGTGTTCTATTTAGCATGTCACTTTTCTAAGCTCAGAGTGGAGTATTCTATTTAGCATGTCACTTTTCTAAGCTCAGAGTGGAGTATTCTATTTAGCATGTCACTTTTCTAAGCTCAGAGTGGAGTATTCTATTTAGCATGTCACTTTTCTAAGCTCAGAGTGGAGTATTCTATTTAGCATGTCACTTTTCTAAGCTCAGAGTGGAGTATTCTATTTAGCATGTCACTTTTCTAAGCTTGGAGTGGAGTATTCTATTTAGCATTCACTTTTCTAAGCTCAGAGTGGAGTATTCTATTTAGCATGTCACTTTTCTAAGCTCAGAGTGGAGTATTCTATTTAGCATGTCACTTTTCTAAACTTAGAGTGGAGTATTCTATTTAGCATGTCACTTTTCTAAGCTTAGAGTAGAGTATTCTATTTAGCATGTCACTTTTCTAAGCTCAGAGTGGAGTATTCTATTTAGCATGTCACTTTTCTAAGCTCAGAGTGGAGTATTCTATTTAGCATGTCACTTTTCTAAGCTCAGAGTAGAGTATTCTATTTAGCATGTCACTTTTCTAAGCTCAGAGTGGAGTATTCTATTTAGCATGTCACTTTTCTAAGCTCAGAGTGGAGTATTCTATTTAGCATGTCATTTTCTAAGCTCAGAGTGGAGTATTCTATTTAGCATGTCACTTTTCTAAGCTCAGAGTGGAGTATTCTATTTAGCATGTCACTTTTCTAAGCTCAGAGTGGAGTGTTCTATTTAGCATGTCACTTTTCTAAGCTCAGAATGTCACTTTTCTAAGCTCAGAGTAGAGTATTCTATTTAGCATGTCACTTTTCTAAGCTCAGAGTGGAGTATTCTATTTAGCATGTCACTTTTCTAAGCTCAGAATGTCACTTTTCTAAGCTCAGAGTGGAGTATTCTATTTAGCATGTCACTTTTCTAAGCTCAGAGTGGAGTATTCTATTTAGCATGTCACTTTTCTAAGCTCAGAGTGGAGTGTTCTATTTAGCATTCACTTTTCTAAGCTCAGAGTGGAGTATTCTATTTAGCATGTCACTTTTCTAAGCTCAGAGTGGAGTATTCTATTTAGCATGTCACTTTTCTAAGCTCAGAGTGGAGTATTCTATTTAGCATGTCACTTTTCTAAGCTCAGAGTGGAGTATTCTATTTAGCATGTCACTTTTCTAAGCTCAGAGTGGAGTGTTCTATTTAGCATGTCACTTTTCTAAACTTAGAGTGGAGTATTCTATTTAGCATGTCACTTTTCTAAGCTCAGAGTGGAGTATTCTATTTAGCATGTCACTTTTCTAAGCTCAGAGTGGAGTATTCTATTTAGCATGTCACTTTTCTAAGCTCAGAGTGGAGTATTCTATTTAGCATGTCACTTTTCTAAGCTCAGAGTGGAGTATTCTATTTAGCATGTCACTTTTCTAAGCTCAGAGTAGAGTATTCTATTTAGCATGACACTTTTCTAAGCTTGGAGTGAGTGTTCTATTTAGCATGTCACTTTTCTAAGCTCAGAGTGGAGTGTTCTATTTAGCATGTCACTTTTCTAAGCTCAGAGTGGAGTATTCTATTTAGCATGTCACTTTTCTAAGCTCAGAGTGGAGTATTCTATTTAGCATGTCACTTTTCTAAGCTCAGAGTGGAGTATTCTATTTAGCATGTCACTTTTCTAAGCTTGGAGTGGAGTATTCTATTTAGCATGTCACTTTTCTAAGCTCAGAGTGGAGTATTCTATTTAGCATGTCACTTTTCTAAGCTCAGAGTGGAGTATTCTATTTAGCATGTCACTGTAGACAGGGGGAAATTCTAATTAAAGCAAACATCGGATTAACTTTCAACATAGAAAGGAAGCAAGAATGTACCCTCAATTTCGATGACCCTTTACCAATCATAAACCTTGGGGGGGGGGGGGGGGGGGGCCTCAGGGACAAATATTCATAATCATATTACACGCATATTCATTTCTGCTTGTTCTTGAATGGGTAAGACGACATGCACCTGGGCATGCCCTTAATCCTCTTTATTGACAGGCCAATGCAACATGTTTTTAAATGGAAACTCGGTCATCTTCAGACCATCCTGGTGTGTGCATGTCGGAAGGCCAAGTACCTGAGCCCCCTTTTTAAATTAATCCCCCCTTCCTTCAACGCTCAATATTTTCTATTTTTATAGCTCTTGTGTTGAAATTTGCAGAGGGTGGGAGTGGCTAAGGGCACATCTTGTAAATGTTTTCTTTCTAAATTGTTCTTTCGTAAGGATGACAGGAGAGTTTCACTTACTTGCTCTCAGCAAACGTTCATGGTCCACAAGCAGAACCTAGCCTAGCTCGAGACCTCTGTTTAACTATTGTAAGCAGCTAACCTGGTCTAGTCAAGACCTCTATTGTTAACTATTGTCATCTCCTCAACTGTGCACACCTCAAAGGTGATTAAATGCATGACGACCCTTACCATATTTCCTCTTGAATATGTTCGGTGGTTTTCAGAAGCGTAAGTTGTGTACAATACAAACCAAATAGACAGAGCACATATACAAGTCTAGAGTCCTTAGATACTAAAGTTGAAACGACTGAATTGGTACAACTAATTTTTTTGCAAGTTTTAGAAGAACACAGCACGAAGGTTAGGAGTCAATAAGGACACACCCTCGGCAAGAAGGTTAGGAGAGTCAATAAGGACACACCCTCGGCAAGAAGGTTAGGAGAGTCAATAAGGACACACCCTCGGCACGAACATTAGAAGGGTCGATAAGGACACACCCTCGGCACAAAGGTTAGGAGAGTCGATAAGGACACACCCTCGGCAAGAAGGTTAGAAGAGTCGATAAGGACACACCCTCGGCAAGAAGGTTAGAAGAATCTATAAGCACACACCCTCGGCACGAAGGTTAGAAGAGTCGACAAGGACACACCCTCGGCACAAAGGTTAGAAGGGTCGATAAGGACACACCCTCGGCTCGAAGGTTAGGAGAGTCGATAAGGACACACCCTCGGCACGAAGGTTAGAAGAGTCGATAAGGACACACCCTCGGCAAGAAGGTTAGGAGAGTCAATAAGGACACACCCTCGACACGAAGGTTAGAAGAGTCAATAAGGACACACCCTCGGCACGAAGGTTAGGAGAGTCGATAAGGACACACCCTTGGCTTGTTGGACGAGCTAGAACAACATAAAAAATGTTGGAGAACAACTTTTCGAGTCTGCCAGTTTCTCACTTCAGCGAAGGATTCGAGGCACGCTGGGAGTGTCCTCAGAGCTAAAATTGGCTGCAACCATCGTTAAGATGCTAGGAAAACGAGGTGAGTTATAGAGCTCTGGGCTGCGAGACTTCCCGGCATTTGGGGGGAAACGCTATTTTCTATTTTAAAATGCAGTCAGACCAGTAAAGGGATGGTGGGATATTTCCATGGCTTCCAAGGCTAAGATCAAACTCATGAATGAGTGTGATTAAGAGTAGCATGCATAGTCGCCACCCACACACTCCACGAATACTCCCCAGCAAATTCCTCATTTAGCCATCCGCCGGCAAATAATTAACCCATCAGAAATATCAACTGCACCATAGAGCGAGAGCTTCCACGCTCCCAAATGAAGCGGAGGTCCTTGGTGGTGAATGTGCACACATCTCATTGTCCTCGGACAACAAACAAGGCCCTCTGTTGGTCCCATTGCATGCAAACACACTCCAAAAACTCTCACGCATATGCCAAAAGTCTGTTAGAGCATGCACCATAACACAGAGTCTCTCCACTCCTGGGAAGAACTGAATAACTAACAATCACTTCCGGTTGTGTGTGTGTGCACAGAGACAGAGCTCACAGCAGCTACGGTATGCCAAACTCTTCCGATTCCCCAACTTATCAAACACTCACTTACGAACGCCGAGGCCATATTTGAAGATCAAACCTTTGGTCCTCAAACCACATGGGATCATACTTCCCTAAGATGATCTCTCTGCTATGTATATATATCATACTCCACTAAGACATCAGAGTTGATCTCTCTGCTATGTATGTGAAACTTGGCAAGACTAAATCCCACAAGGAAAGTGAGTGTGTACAACTCTTCATCGATGAGGATCGCCATGGCGGTCATGGTCTTTCATCGTCAAAGCTTCCATTTTAATTGTTCAGTAATGTTTGCAGCTGCAGAGTTGTAAGCAACCTATGTAACCATGGTTACTGTGTAGTACATGGTTTGCGCCCATTTAATTAGTATTGTGTTATAATCGCAACAAATGTTTCCACCCATCCACTAAAAAAAAACTTTAAAAAACAGTCAGAATGGATCCTTAAAAATTGCCTCTCAAGACCTCCTTTCCTGTGTCTTCTAATGCTTGACCTCTGCCTTCAGGCTCCCTAGCTCTGGTTTGGGATGGTGAGCTGACATTTCCTGTGTCTCCTAACGCTTAGCCTCTGCCTTCAGGTGCCATAGCTCTAGTTTGGGATGGACCTGAATGCTGGTAGGTCCATTACCTGTGTCTTCTAATGCTTGGCCTCTGCCTTCAGGCTCCATAGCTCTGGTTTGGGATGAACTTGAGAGTTGGTTGAAGGCCCATTTCTGTACCCAATTTCATGTTCTTAGACTTGATACCCTAAACTCATATTGGATTTTTCTGTGCAACTGACTCCACCCCTCAGATCATGAGGTGTATTCTCAAGGTAGTGGAATACCACGTTCTTCACCATTAGAGTACAATTAACGCTAGCAAGAGGTAAAAGGAGAGAGGTCACAGATCAGCAGAGCATGGAGCATGCTTCGCCCACCAGAAATATCCCCCCCCCCCCTCCTCCTCCCCCAACCTAATGTGAATATTTGACCCCTCAAAAAGTACCCTTGCATGTGCATGTGTATATGGTACATGTATATATATAATATATAAATATATAATATAAATATATATATATATATATATAATATAAATATATAAGTATATATATTTTAAATATATATATATAAGTATATAGAAAAGTACTGGGATGGCTAGTCCTACTGTAGTTTCATGCTAATGCAGTAGGACTAGCCATCCCAGTACTTTTCTATATTCAATAGCTCTGCCTTAACACAGCATTGAGCACTATTTGTAGCCTTCATCAGCAAACTACCTTCTAAGTATATATATAAGTATATATATTTTAAATATATATAAGTATATATATTTTAAATATATATATATATAAATATATTATATAAATACATGTATATATAATATAAAATTTAATAACTGTATATATATAAATTATATAAATATATATATAACTATATATAATATATAAATTATATAGTTAAATATATGAAAAAATTGCCTTGGATGTATGTACACGTGGGTACGTACACGTGGGTACACATGCGTATATACACGTAGGTACTTACATGCAGGTACGTACCTACGTTCATCACATGGAAATGGTCCCTGTGTGTGTGTGTGTGCATGAACTTAACTACTCTCATATATCCTGGTTTCCACCCATACATCGCCACACGCCTTCGCTCGGAACCCGATGTTTGATCACGGCTTGTATTAAATCTTAGTGCATTAGATTGCATTGCTCTATCCATTGTCCTATCCATTGTCCTATCCCTAGCATAGCTGAAGGCCTAAATACAGTACTGACCTGTACATTATCTTAGCTTGAAATCCTAGCTCTGTTAGATTGCATTGCTCTAGCCATTGTCCTACCCCTAGCATAGCTGAAGGCCTAATACAGTACTGATCTGTACATTATCTTAGCTTGAAATCCTAGTATTGTTAGATTGCATTGCTCTAGCCATTGTCCTAGCCCTAGCATAGCTGAAGGCCTAATACAGTACTGACCTGTACATTATCTTAGCTTGAAATCCTAGTATTGTTAGATTGCATTGCTCTAGCCATTGTCCTAGCCCTAGCATAGCTGAAGGCCTAATACAGTACTGACCTGTACATTATCTTAGCTTGAAATCCTAGCTCTGTTAGATTGCTCCAGCCATTGCCCTGGCATAGCTGAAAGCCTAATACAGTACTGATCTGTGCATGATCGATGCCATCATGATGCTGTCATGCTTGGATTATGATATGGCGAAGAAGCCAGGAATTGTGTGTTCCTTTACAGATATTCGATGAATGCAAGGTGGCACAACCTGACACCATGGAGTTTTGCAAGGTGCTTCCTTTTAAAGATGGAAAACACACTTCACTAAGAGTGAGGTCAACAGGCAATGCTTTCTGCAGGGATTCTCAGAGTACTGCAAAGAGGAAGAGTACTATGCAGAAGCTGACAAGAACTCTGACACCATGGCGAAAGTGATGGTTTGCACTCTTGACACTATTTAGTGTGTTCAGTCTGCTCTCCATCATTAGTACATCTCTCCTTTATGCATACAGTATATGCATTAGTTATCCTTCTTATAAATACCAACTATGTGGCAGTCTGAGAGAGAGAGTGGAAGTACTTGCAAGGAACTGAGCTCTTGCCTTACCAAGGTTGATAATAGTTTCTGCACGAACGCGAAGGGAAAAAATCGTCTCCTCCCAATGCTAGAGCATGTTAATGAGTTGTGCAGTTGGGCAAGAATAAAACTCCAGTGTCCTCTCCCTGGCAGCCATTAACCATGCAGGCCATTCTCACTTGCCTGTGTATCCAGTCCTCTCCCTGGCAGCCATTAACCATGCAGGCCATTCTCACTTGCCTGTGCATCCAGTCCTCTCTCCGGCAGCCATTAACCATGCAGGCCATCCTCACTTGCCTGTGCATCCAGTCCTCTCCCTGGCAGCCATTACCCATGCAGGCCATCCTCACTTGCCTGTGCATCCAGTCCTCTCCCTGGTAGCCATTAACCATGCAAGCCATTCTCACTTGCCTGTGCATCCAGTTCTCTCCCTGGCAGCCATTAACCATGCAGGCCATTCTCACTTTCCTGTGCATCCAGTCCTCTCTCTGGCAGCCATTAACCATGCAGGCCATCCTCACCTGCCTGTGCATCCAGTCCTCTCCCTGGAGCCATTAACCATGCAGGCCATTCTCACTTCCCTGTGCATCCAGTCCTCTCCCTGGCAGCCATTAACCATGCAGGCCATTCTCACTTTCCTGTGCATCCAGTCCTCTCTCTGGCAGCCATTAACCATGCAGGCCATCCTCACCTGCCTGTGCATCCAGTCCTCTCCCTGGCAGCCATTAACCATGCAGGCCATCCTCACTTGCCTGTGCATCCAGTCCTCTCCCTGGCAGCCATTAACCATGCAGGCCATTCTCACTTTCCTGTGCATCCAGTCCTCTCTCTGGCAGCCATTAACCATGCAGGCCATCCTCACCTGCCTGTGCATCCAGTCCTCTCCCTGGCAGCCATTAACCATGCAGGCCATCCTCACTTGCCTGTGCATCCAGTCCTCTCCCTGGTAGCCATTAAACCATGCGCAGGCCATTCTCACTTGCCTGTGCATCCAGTCCTCTCCCTGGCAGCCATTAACCATGCAGGCCATTCTCACTTGCATCCAGTTCTCTTTCCTCAATCATCAAAACTTTCAGCGAGCCACATACAATCTCTATACGGTGACGACCACCTCCAGTTTAACCAGGTAAGCATGTTTATTTTACTGAAGAAAGTGACCCAATCGTACATTTTACAGAGAATGCACGATGAACACCCACACACACCCCACACACAATACATATAGACACACCAACATGGCAATACAAGCCTTTCGATCCCCCTCCCACCACACACACACCTCCTGCCTTGTGCTTCACTCGCTAATAAAACACATTTTTTCACTCACCAGTTTGTTCTCTCTGGCCGACATCAGCTCCTCCCCCTTTTCCTCCACGCTATGCAGAATAATACTGCTGCGTCTCCTCTCCATAACTCCCAATAAGGTCCTAGAACAGGCTCGACTCCACATATCCTTGGTCAACTTATCCTTCGATCGTGCTATGGGGTCCAGCACCTTCCCCCCGGAAATCCGCATGCTGCTGAAGTGCCGCCGTATGCCCATGATGCTGGGCACCCTCTGAAGAGTGCTGGCTCTCTTACGCGCCACCGTGCGATTCTCACGCATCTGGCGAAGCCGCTCCTGGAAATGCTTCCTGAGTTTGTACGACCTCCACGCTTCCTCGATCACTGCGACGGCAAATGTCACTGCGATCTTGCCACCATATTGGTTATAAATACGCCGCAGAGACATGGTCTTGATCTTAGCTGCTAGCAGCGGAGAGATGTGCTCCAATTCCACCTTCGTTGTGATCCTGTCTATCCTTCCTGTTTCCTTCTCGCTGGAGATCTTCAGCTCAATCGCTTGCATCAACTTGTAGCTATCTCTGCGATGCTCCTTGATCTTCTTCCGTCCAATTTCGACCTTGCTGGTACCTTTGATCGGCATGCCCGAGAGCGTGTTGATTCGGGAGCGCATATCCGTTCTCCCAAAACTCTGCATATCTCCCAGCTCATCCCAACCTTCGTCTTGCTCATCAATGCTCGAGTCATCCAAGAACTGGGCCCTTTGGATGGTCGTGATTTTCGATGCTTCAAGCTTCTTCACCAAAAGATTGGGCATGCTCTTCGGTGAGGGTTTCAGTTTCATAGAAGCACGGTTTGAACTTGATGGAGTTAGCACGTCCTCACTGGCGTTCTTGACGGTAACAAGATCTTCGCCGGAGAGTATTGCGCTTACGTAACTTTCCTTTCTGCTCATCCATACAGGGGACTGTCCCTCGTCAGGGGAGTGTCCGCCAGGTGACTGACTGCCTGGCAATTGTCCGCCAGGTGCCTGTCCACCGCCTTGCGACTGTCCAATGCCTGGCAACTGCGACAACTTCTCGAACATCGCTCTCGTCTTTGCAACTCCTCCTGTGGATGAGTGCAAATCCACTCCAGCCATGGTTTCACTACGACTACGAACTTTGACACTCGCACTCCGTGCCACCGAGCCACGCCCATTCTTGGTCGTGGAATTACCTAATACTTTATACTTTGGTTCTGGAGTGAATACACTCTTCGCTTTGATTCCCATGTCATGCTCGGACGTTCTCTTCCCAAGTGCCTTGTGTATGGCAGAGGCAACATTCTGACTACTGCCACACTTCTTGCCAGAGAGGGAGTTCTTCTCGTGCTGGAAGAGAGGGCGTGGTTCAACGGAGCTCTGCTGGAACTTCTTGGCTGTCCCATTGATGCCATATCTCGCCCCCATGCTAGAAGTGTTACTCCTCGGTTTTTCCCTCTCCCGTAGGGACGTGGAGTAAGTGAGAGGAGTCCTCTTCCGATCTGCCTTTCCCTCTTCCTTCTTTAAGAAGCTAAAGACGATGGGGGAAGAGGAGGAGTTTGTGAAAGAGTTGGCCGCCTCCACGACGGCCGATAGCTCCTGTTCTATCTCCCACTCAATCTGATCTGCTTCGGACAACGGCTTCACCGCTGCGGACATGTTCTTATTCATGCTCACCTCCTCGATCGGCAGTTTTTCCTCCAAATCAGAGTAGTCCGTGTCGCTTTCGTCCGTCACGGAAACCGAATGTGCCACGCCTTCTCCCTGCTCCGATGACTCCGAACTTGCTGTGACTTTAATGGCAGGGACTGTGTCCTGCCCGCTGCCGTTGGCAACTGGCTGATATTGTTCTTTGAGGCTATCCGAGGCAGACGGAATGGAAGGAAGACGAGATGTAGAGGAACGGTGAAGGGGCCTATGAAGTACATACAAGGATGGAAGCACGAGAGAGAATGGTGAGGGGGGCGGGGTTAAATATAGGAGACGGAGAAGGAGGGTGGACAGAAGGAGGGCCGGATGGAGGGAGAAAAAGATGAGAGAGAAAGAGATAGAGAGAAAGAGGTAAGGGTAGATAGAAGATAAAATAAATAAAATTATTGACACACGAATAGTTACAGCACATGGTCAGATCTCGACACTAATTAGGACAGGCTCTCCACTCAGATTGAGGGCGTGGCAGGCCCAACTGCAGTGAGCGTTGACACAGAGAAGAAACACGTTGTCTATAAATATCCTCAACTAGCGAGACCATTCTTGTCCCACACTTTTCTTTTGGAAAAAATAAGAGTTTCGTTCACAATGAGAGCACTTAGCAGGGAGTGGTGCCACAAAGCTGTCGACTACACATAAGCAGCAGTATGCACGTCTGTGAGAGTGAACAAGCTCCTAGAGGCTGGGCAGCCCGTAGTCCACCCTATAGAGCCAGTTACACACGGAAGCAGCAGTATGCACGTCTGTGAGAGTGAACAAGCTCCTAGAGGCTGGGCAGCCCGTAGTCCACCCTATAGAGCCAGTTACACACGGAAGCAGCGGTATGCACGTCGTGAACAAGCTCCTAGAGACTGAGCAGCCCATAGCCTGCCCTGTAGAGCCGGTTACACACGGAAGCAGCAGTATGCACGTCCATGAGAGTGAACAAGCTCCTAGCTCTGTAGAGCCGGTTACTATGTATATAGTTGGTTAGCAACGCAGGTAGGATGGGGTTACTGCACCTTTGAACCGGGCCATCATAATCGACTGCCATAAACCGAGTTGCTGCTTCTAAGCCAACTTACAACTCGAACAGCAAACAGGCTCTCACTGTACATCGTGACCTGAACTCTGACCTCACACATTGCGGAGATAACAAGTCATGAACTCTGACCTCACACATTGTGGAGGCAACATGTTATGAACTCTGACCTCACGCATTGTGAAGGCTACCAGTTCTGAACTCTGACCTCGCACATGGAGGCAACAAGTTTTGAAACCATTTAACCATTTTCAATTTCGATAACAGACATGAGTAGGCTGTAAACAAACAACTAGTTTTGAGTGGCTCAGTGTGTGTGGTGTGTGTGCCACTGTGTGAGTGTGGTGTGTGTGCCACTGTGTGAGTGTGGTGTGTGTGCCACTGTGTGAGTGTGGTGTGTGTGCCACTGTGTGAGTGTGGTGTGTGTGTCACTGTGTGAGTGTGGTATGTGTGCCAATGTGTGTGTGGTGTGTGCCACTGTGTGAGTGTGGCGTGTGTGTGTGTGTGTGATGTGTGTGTCACTGTGTGAGTGTGGTGTGTGTGCCACTGTGTGAGTGTGGCGTGTGTGTGTGTGTGTGATGTGTGTGTCACTGTGTGAGTGTGGTATGTATGCCAATGTGTGAGTGTGGTGTGTGTCACTGTGTGAGTGTGGTGCATTTGTGTGAGTGTGGGCATTTGTGTGAGTGTGGTGTGTGTGTGTCACTGTATGAGTGTGGTGTGAGTGTGGTGTGGCGTGTGCGTGTGGGCATGCGTGTGTGGGGGTGGGGGGGAGAAGAGGAGTTGTATATTGTTTCAAGCTTTAGGAGACCTTAGTAGTAGTAATAGATGATAATTACTACAGAACTCCTTTACTGGTCTAGACCAGAGCTTAGTGGTAGGAGTAGTCACTGTATGGCTGCTTGCTGCTGGGGCTGGTTACTCACCCAGTAATCATCCCCAGCACCACTGTCAACACAACATGAAACCACTTCCACCATCCTGCTGCACCAACTACAAACCTCAGGTCATTTCCTCACCAAAGAACCACTATGGTTGAAGCTCAATGGAGAACCTCTACCTAGATCGATTCAGCCGAGAGGAGAACACAACACATCCCCCCCCCCCCCCAACCAAGCCTTGAAGCTCACACACACAAAACACTCATGAGATGGCAGTGGGCAGTGTTTTTATAGACATTTATTCCAGCACATGCATGGCTGACACACACAGATATAGCACATCTATTCCAGCACATGCATGGCTGACACACACACAGATATAGCACATCTATTCCAGCACATGCATGGCTGACACACACACAGATATAGCACATCTATTCCAGCACATGCATGGCTGACACACACACAGATATAGCACATCTATTCCAGCACATGCATGGCTGACACACACACAGATATAGCACATCTATTCCAGCACATGCATGGCTGACACACACACAGATATAGCACATCTATTCCAGCACATGCATGGCTGACACACTCACAGATATAGCACATCTATTCCAGCACATGCATGGCTGACACACTCACAGATATAGCACATCTATTCCAGCACATGCATGGCTGACACACACACAGATATAGCACATCTATTCCAGCACATGCATGGCTGACACTCACAGATATAGCACATCTATTCCAGCACATGCATGGCTAATACACACACAGATATAGCACATCTATTCCAGCACATGCATGGCTGACACACACAGATATAGCACATCTATTCCAGCACATGCATGGCTGACACACTCACAGATATAGCACATCTATTCCAGCACATGCATGGCTGACACACTCACAGATATAGCACATCTATTCCAGCACATGCATGGCTAATACACTCACAGATATAGCACATCTATTCCAGCACATGCATGGCTGACACACACACAGATATAGCACATCCATTCCAGCACATGCATGGCTAATACACTCACAGATATAGCACATCTATTCCAGCACATGCATGGCTGACACACTCACAGATATAGCACATCTATTCCAGCACATGCATGACTAATACACACACAGATATAGCACATCTATTCCAGCACATGCATGGCTGACACACACACAGATATAGCACATCTATTCCAGCACATGCATGGCTGACACACACACAGATATAGCACATCTATTCCAGCACATGCATGGCTGACACACTCACAGATATAGCACATCTATTCCAGCACATGCATGGCTGACACACACACAGATATAGCACATCCATTCCAGCACATGCATGGCTAATACACTCACAGATATAGCACATCTATTCCAGCACATGCATGGCTGACACACTCACAGATATAGCACATCTATTCCAGCACATGCATGACTAATACACACACAGATATAGCACATCTATTCCAGCACATGCATGGCTGACACACACACAGATATAGCACATCTATTCCAGCACATGCATGGCTGACACACACACAGATATAGCACATCTATTCCAGCACATGCATGGCTGACACACTCACAGATATAGCACATCTATTCCAGCACATGCATGGCTGACACACTCACAGATATAGCACATCTATTCCAGCACATGCATGGCTGACACACACAGATATAGCACATCTATTCCAGCACATGCATGACTAATACACACACAGATATAGCACATCTATTCCAGCACATGCATGGCTGACACACTCACAGATATAGCACATCTATTCCAGCACATGCATGGCTGACACACTCACAGATATAGCACATCTATTCCAGCACATGCATGGCTAATACACTCACAGATATAGCACATCTATTCCAGCACATGCATGGCTGACACACTCACAGATATAGCACATCTATTCCAGCACATGCATGGCTGACACACACAGATATAGCACATCTATTCCAGCACATGCATGACTAATACACACAAAGGCTGTCCGGAATGTCTCCTGTATACACATTATTGGACAAACTGCATTTACTTTCAATATTAGCTCATCATGCTAGTATTGGGATTCCCACTAAGATTCCCCACTGCTGCTAGTTCACAAGTTTGCCTAACAAGTTGGTTCCGCATGGGAAGTGGGCGTGCTACTTCATACGTTCACGCCCACTTCACACATGCACGCCCACTTCACATGTGTACACCCACTTCACATGTACTTGCCCTCGCAGCAGTGGATGGAGGAACTCTGATGGAAATCCTGCTAGAATACCATATTGAACAAGCAAATATTGAAAGTGAATGCAGTTTGTACAACAAAGTGTAAACGGGAAGCACTCTTGACAACCTTTGGCTTTGCGGTGCATCTGCTGGTAAACAAGAAGTGTAAGACTCAGAGGCACGTAAACCACTTCTGCCAAAAAAAAATACCCTGCACCGGTTAGCGTACTTACAGTACGTGAGGATCTACCCTGCACCGGTTAGCGTACTTACACCATGTGAGGATCTACCCTGCACCAGTTAGCGTACTTACAGTACGTGAGGATCTACCCTGCACCAGTTAGCGTACTTACAGTACGTGAGGATCTACCCTGCACCGGTTAGCGTACTTACAGTACGTGAGGATCTACCCTGCACCGGTTAGCGTACTTACAGTATGTGAGGATCTACCCTGCACCGGTTAGCGTACTTACAGTACGTTAGGATCTACCCTGCACCGGTTAGCGTACTTACACCATGTGAGAGATCTACCCTGCACCGGTTAGCGTACTTACACCATGTGAGAGATCTACCCTGCACCGGTTAGCGTACTTACAGTATGTGAGGATCTACCCTGCACCGGTTAGCGTACTTACAGTACGTGAGGATCTACCCTGCACCGGTTAGCGTACTTACGCGGGGATCTATATTAATTAAGTAGCGATTGTTAAGCACCCACTTCACTGTATGGTTCTAGCCCGAGCACATATCATGACTATATCCCGTCATGCATGAGAGTCTGTGTTTCTTCCCTAGCTGGGGGCCAGACAAATTCGTAGATGTTATGTCCACATACGACGCCCTCAGGCTCTGCTTCGCCAGCCCCTGTAGCTAGCTCGGCACCCCCCCTCTCCGTACCGATGAGAAATTGATTGCATCGGTGCTTGGTGGTGAACGGCCATTTTCTTCTGTCTGGTGCTATAAGCAATGCATATGGCAAGTGGATCATGTTTTACTAGCAAAACATTGTACTTTGTGGGACTGGCTCGAGTATTTTGGCAGGTCTGATATCATACAAATCTGTAGCTTCCAGACAAATAGCATGTCCATGACAATGTTTCGGCGAAGGTCATTCACAGTGCCAACAGGTCAGAGTTGTCCCGGAGATGAGTCCCCTCCTTCCCCCTAACCCAGCTTTACTCCTCGTTTGCAATGTGGGTCCTCGCTCACTTCCCCTGAAGCACCATCACAGGCCACACAAATCATACATTAGCCGAAACTCTGTCAACACAGGGTTCAGGGTTCAATTAGTTCAGCGGACCCCTACTCGGGGATATTGAAGGGGTTACATGTTCACAATCTCTCCTAGGGCATCCTGAATCCCCAGAGTACTTGGGACTAACCCAGTGTGTGTTAGCAAGGGTAACAAACGATTCATTGTGATCCCCGAATAAGTGCCAGGGTAGGGTTATTCTGCCAGGGTTAGGGTTATTCTTCCAGGGTTAGGGTTATTCTTCCAGGGTTAGGGTTATTCTTCCAGGGTAGGGTTATTCTGCCAGGGTTAGGGTTATTCTGCCAGGGTTAGGGTTATTCTGCCAGAGTTAGGGTTATTCTGCCAGGGTTAGGGTTATTCTTCCAGGGTTAGGGTTATTCTTCCAGGGTTAGGGTTATTCTTCCAGGGTTAGGGTTATTCTGCCAGGGTTAGGGTTATTCTTCCAGGGTTAGGGTTATTCTTCCAGGGTTAGGGTTATTCTTCCAGGGTTAGGGTTATTCTGCCAGGGTTAGGGTTATTCTGCCAGGGTTAGGGTTATTCTGCCAGGGTTAGGGTTATTCTGCCAGGGTTAGGGTTATTCTGCCAGGGTTAGGGTTATTCTGCCAGGGTTAGGGTTATTCTGCCAGGGTTAGGGTTATTCTGCCAGGGTTAGGGTTATTCTGCCAGGGTTAGGGTTATTCTGCCAGGGTTAGGGTTATTCTGCCAGGGTTAGGGTTATTCTGCCAGGGTGAGGGTTATTCTGCCAGGGTGAGGGTTATTCTGCCAGGGTTAGGGTTATTCTGCCAGGGTGAGGGTTATTCTGCCAGGGTTAGGGTTATTCTGCCAGGGTTAGGGTTATTCTGCCAGGGTTAGGGTTATTCTGCCAGGGTGAGGGTTATTCTGCCAGGGTGAGGGTTATTCTGCCAGGGTGAGGGTTATTCTGCCAGGGTTAGGGTTATTCTGCCAGGGTTAGGGTTATTCTGCCAGGGTTAGGGTTATTCTGTCAGGGTTAGGGTTATTCTGCCAGGGTGAGGGTTATTCTGCCAGGGTTAGGGTTATTCTGCCAGGGTTAGGGTTATTCTGCCAGGGTGAGGGTTATTCTGCCAGGGTGAGGGTTATTCTGCCAGGGTTAGGGTTATTCTGCCAGGGTGAGGGTTATTCTGCCAGGGTGAGGGTTATTCTGCCAGGGTGAGGGTTATTCTGCCAGGGTGAGGGTTATTCTGCCAGGGTGAGGGTTATTCTGCCAGGGTGAGGGTTATTCTGCCAGGATTAGGGTTATTCTGCCAGGGTTAGGGTTATTCTGCCAGGATTAGGGTTATTCTGCCAGGGTTAGGGTTATTCTGCCAGGGTGAGGGTTATTCTGCCAGGGTTAGGGTTATTCTACCAGGGTTAGGATTATTCTTCCAGGGTTAGGGTTATTCTACCAGGGTTAGGATTATTCTTCCAGGGTTAGGGTTATTCTGCCAGGGTTGGGGTTATTCCATATTTTATGGGCACGAACATCCAGGACTTATCACATCCTCCAAGTACTCCAAGATCTTTGTTCTAGAGTCGGCCACCCTCACTAAAATATCTCGGGTTAGGCTCTAAATGTTGATTGACTCATTATACACGACCGTGATTTCATTTGATTACCTCTGATTTATACCTTGAATCACTGGAAATCTTTCATCCCTTGTAGAGCAATTTGATTGGTCAGTTAAGATGTAACAGCCGCGAACATATGTACATAAAGAGTTCATGTTTATGGGTGCCATGCTATAGTGATGATGTTCATGTCCATATCAGTGCAGCTATGCATGTCTAACATTCTCCACATACTGAGGACCAGTTGATGACTCATGCTTCGTGTAGGTTCTTGACTGACTGCAAAGGATCACGGATGAAGGCACTGGTCACTGGCTTAAGAGACAGTATATCGGACAAGTGTTCCATTGCTGAACTTCTTATTCCCTCTAAACTGTTCAACGTTCATTCTTCTCTCTCCCCTGCTCAGTGTCTTTCAGCCTTCCATTCTCCCCATCTTTTTAACTGTCACACAGTGGATGTTATTTTTTTAGTTCCACAGGAAGCAGGCTTGCCTGACTGCAGCAGGTACCTCTCCGGCTTTGAAAACCACTGCTGCAGTGAGGGCACCTGCTGAAGGAACTCCCTCCAGCAGAGTTTTCAGTGCATCACACACCCTTCAATCTCTACACTTCAAGGAGAGTGTTAATGTCTACTGCATGCATTCTCCATCCACTTTCCCTCCTAGGAATTTACAAATCTGATAGCTAAAGAAGTTGCTGTATGGACCTAGTATCTCAGAAGTTGGGGGAAGTTGGTTGCTATGCCAAGTTGCAGTTGGTATGACTCTAGTCTAAACTTTAAACACCTCATCTAAGATATCTGGAAAACCTTGATCATAGCACTCTGGGGACTTATGGGGTTCTAAACATTCTAGATCCCTTAGGTATTCAGTACCCTGGGGACTTATGGAGTTCTAAACACCCTAGACTCGGTCTAGGTGGAGCCATTGCACAGTGGTAAGTATTCCAGGTGCCCCGCATGTCCTGAGCAAGGTTGTGGCAGTGATGAACAGCCCTCGCATGTGGAGAGCAGCTAAGCAGCAATGCAGGATATGATTAGGCAACTTTGGACAGTTATGCAGCCAGTTCTCTCTCCTCAACTAACCGTGAAGCCAGTTCTCTCACCTCTGCTAAATATGCAGCCAGTTCTCTCTCCCATACTTACTATGCAGCCAGTTCTCTCTCCTCTACTGACTATGCAGCCAGTTCTCTCTCCTCTACTAAATATGCAGCCAGTTCTCTCTCCTCTACTCACTATGCAGCCAGTTCTCCCACGTACTGACTATGCAGCCAGTTCTCTCTCCTCTACTAACTGTGAAGCAAATTCTCTCCCCTCCACCGACTATGCAGCCAGTTCTCCCACGTACTGACTATGCAGCCAGTTCTCTCTCCTCTACTAACTGTGAAGCCAATTCTCTCTCCTCTACTGACTATGCAGCCAGTTCTCCCACCTACTGACTACGCAACCAGTTCTCTCTCCTCTACTAACTGTGAAGCCAATTCTCTCCTCTACTAAATATGCACCCAGTTCTCTCTCCTCACTGACTATGAAGCCAGTTCTCTCTCCTCTACTGACTCTCCTAGTCCCGGAGCTCGAACACAGCACCTCTCCTAGTCCAGGAGCTCGAACTCAGCACCTCTCCTAGTCCAGGAGCTCGAACACAGCACCTCTCCTAGTCTCCTGGAGCTCAAACACAGCTAGGCACCTCTCCTAATAACTAATATAATACATATATGCTATTTGTCGGCAATCGCAACTGTCCATCTTGGATGCTCTCCAAGCCTTTACCGGTGATTCTGGAAGCCCTTCTTCTGATAAAAAACTACACAAGCACTAATGCTTACCGGGAACCACTCTGAATCCCTTCGTTTTTGAGAAAGATGGCCATCCTGGATGGATTACTTTGCTGTGGGCATGTCGTAGCGATGAGTTTAATTTATTTATTTTTGTTTTCTCAATGGAGTTGATTGTTATACATAATATGAGAGTTTGAAGAGATTACTCCTGAAAAAAGATATGGCTATACCATGTTTACAATATCAGGAGTCAATGTTATTACTGTGTTATTATGGGCACGTGTTTCAAGACAAAATATATATTAATAATTGGGTAGATGATATACATAGCTCGCATACCATCATTGCTGAATATAGGGTAGTGAACACTTGGCCGGTAGAGTACAGAATATAATATGTATAGTGATTTTGAAACACTTGATGCCGTCATAAATTCAATTCAAGGCCACAGGAGGGGGAGTGGAATTTGATCACAATTTTAATCTGTTACTATTTCTTTTTATAATTTATGTGCTATGAATATTTGTTACTCAAATAGCTGCTTGATGCACGATGTAGTTCGGTGTCTGGGTCAAGCCAGATGTGCGTACCCTGCACACACATGCACATATTTATCTCAGACTGGCCTCGCATGATTGAAAGTGGATCGAGGAACTGTGTTGTCCCAGTATGTGGATGTTCCAATTTTCGACCTCTTATGTTGCCACAGAAACACATGCAATAAGGCATCTTGTACTATCTGGAATAGTAAATACTATCTAGACTGACGTGTAGTATATTAAGCATATTAGATAGAACACCGTTTATGGAATTTAGCAATTGTCACAATGGCTGAAGTCACTTGGCTCTCCCTATCCAGCAGGCTAAAAAATTTAAATGGTGTTGCTTTACAACATTATGCTGTATGTTCTATGAATGTGTTCTAGTTATATCTAGTTATATATATTACCAGGACAGACCAGACAGTATAGGTTGGGTAAGGGAGAGTGGGCAAGGAATAGTGTGCAGGTCTGCTAGTGCTATGTTTTCATCAAGTGTCCCACAGCTAACCACAGTTTATCTTATATCTGCCACCGCTTCATTTTACTACAAGGGTCGACCAACACTTGTACCTACACTAGGCTAAAAAAACACTCCCAGAAGAGAATATTCTAACTGCATCATCCTATAGTATCCCTAACTTAAATCTCAACTAGAAAATAATTTTAAACAAGCTGGTTTCAACTGATTTTAGTAGGTATGGGTGTCAAGATTTACCAAAAAAAAGTAAGGTGGGGTAGGGGGTGGGGAAAACTTTTTCTGGGGTTAAAGGTCATTTATCCCCGGCCTAAATCACTTAAACTTGTATCTCGGTAACAAAACAAGGTCATGTGGTTGATCCTGGTGTCAAAATGCACAGAATTATGCAAGAAGGGCCCCCCAAATTTTTTTGGACCCTTAGTTACCAAACCTTGACCTCCAAATGTGAGGTCAAAGGTCAAAAAGTGTCATTGACATGGCATAATATTATTATGTATCATATAATTTTGAAGCTGCATGGTGTCAAACAATGCATCAAAGAATCAAGTGCAAAGAATCAAGTAGTAAACAAATAATTGAAATACTGATTACAGCATAGCTATAACATATTTAGTCATTTTCCTCTTCATCGCTACCAAGTTCCTCTACATCTGCTCCATTAGAACAGTGTCCACAGCACGCAGCTGCATTTCATGGTTTGGCACTGCCTCTCCCCTTCCTTGCAGTTGCAGCAAATTCCTTTCAGAAGGTTGTCTGGGGCAATAGGAATGGACAGCATCTTCGGTCTGAGTTTTCCATTGCTATCTAACTCCCATCCTCTTCCAATTGGCTTAAGAACAGTGGTGTTTAGATGCTTCCATACCACAACTTGAAGATGTACACGAAGGGAATGCTGTGCTGTTGCATTTTCCGTTGGAGGTAAGCGATCGGGGTCGATTTTACCCTTTGATGCTTGCTTCTGGAACTTCAGATAGCGAGCCTTTTCAAGATGAGTATCCCCACAGCCGTATGTGATCTGCATTGCTTTTAATCCAGCTGTTCGAATAGTGGATTCAGTTGAAGTCATACTTGTAAATGCAGTGATGACACTGGCAGGGAATTTGCATTTGTAGAGAGAACATTTGGTATGTCCATGAATGCATGAAACAGTGTCGTTTCCAGACCAGCCGTACTTGAAGAGGAACTCTTCCTGGTCAACAACGTCTATAGTAGAGATGTCATAAAGACCATCAACATCTGATTGCAAGTACAAATTAGAACAGTTGCTTGGCCGGTGATAACAGAGCAAAACCAATCATTTCTATAAGCGAGGGAAATTCCTCTTTGCTGAAGTTAAGACACTTTATGTCATTCATAATGAGCAAAGCAGCCATTTTAATGATGGCTTTCTTTTTCTCGTCTTCATTACCTGTTTCCATCTTCTTGTGGTAGTCTCTGGTGATATCTGCCGTGCAGTTCCTAAAGCAGACAACATCCTTCCTATGTTTTTGATTTGTAATGAATATACTATTACCATAGTGCCTCTCGAGTGCTTGTTTCAAATATTTCTCATGATACACTGGAAGGTCATCATCACCTACTAATATCTTCATTTGCTCTTGCAATTGGCTTACAGTGTAAACACCACTCTCCATTTCACTGTCAAACCACCCGCAGAGCTTGTAGAAGGCATTTTCCTTAGAACCATCCACAGGCCTTCCAGATTTCTGAAAATAAAGTTTTTTTGGAATAATTAATTATGGTATACATACTCTAGCAATTTTACTAACATTACGTCGACCTGGTACATCATACAGGGTGCAGTAGCATTTGCAATGATAGACAGCCTCTTCTGCTACAAGATCTGCAATGCCTTCCAAGCGTCCTTGGACAGCCATTCCAAGACTATCTTTTCTTGCACTTGCTATTCTCAGAAGTGATGTCTTAAGTGTGATAGTTGATGCCCGACGTATGGTCTGCTGTCTGGCAGGATGTCTTTCGTCAAAATGGATGTCCTCATTGCAGATGATACATCTTTCACTGTACGGAAATCGTGTAGGACCCCGGTCTGAAATTATTATCTGGACTAAGTTAGCCAAATCAACAGTATATTGTATGCATGTTATGTAGGGGATTGCAATAAGATTATGGGAAATTCAAGTGACTCTTACCATTATCGTCATTTACAGATTGTGACACTTTTTGACGTTTAGGGCGTGGTTCATGCTCCTGTTCTTCAACATCAGGCTCCTTTTGCATGAAAAGGGCTCTGCATCTTTGATGGACGGTCATAGGAATGTTGCTAGTCCATTTTCTTTCCAATCGCTCTAACAAGGAAGAGTCGCTGATATGTCTACAATGCTCAATTAGGTTCTCATAGCCCTTAGTGTACAACTTCTGTAGCTTTCCTGCTTCTGATGAGTCCTCAGTACAAATCTCACACCTCCTTTCCATTTTGCTCGAATGGAGTAAGATACCAACCTTATGCCAATGTCTAGTCCTTTTATAGACAAACGCAGCACACATAATGTTCTTGGAGAATCCTGCACAAACCACCAACTCCCATCAAAGGGTGCAAGCTGGGCAGGATCATGCAGGTTTTGTGCAAGATCCTGCAGGTTTCTAAGCAAACCTGACCACAAGCCACAACTACTCCCATCAAAGGGTGCAAGCTGGGCAGGATCATGCAGGTTTTGTGCAAGATCCTGCAGGTTTCTAAGCAAACCTGACCACAAGCCACAACTACTCTCAATACAGATAACACCCACAAACATCTCTCAAGAGTTGGTCCTAAAGGATCCCAGATTTTTTGTGCATCATCATGGTACAATTCTGAGCATTTTGACACCAAGATAAAAAATGTTGGGTATTTAGTTGTCGAGATACAATGTTTTACAATTTTGGGGGGATCGATGACCTTTTGACCCCCCAAAAGTTTTCCCCACCCCCTACCCCACCTTACTTTTTTGTGGTAAGTCTTGACACCCATACTTACCAAAATCAGTTGAAACCAGCTTGTTTAAAATTATTTCTTAGATTGGATCTAAATATGGCTAATTTTAGGATACTACTAATATCTATGACTACTTACACACTGAAGCTAAACTCACATTCACAAACCCAGCGTCAATACCGTTTACCACTCCACTAGTACAACACAATACAGACGCATCCATACTCGCAAACTGCTGCTGGCCAGCTGGTAGCTGCTACACACACACAGCAACGACCTACGTAAGCTAACATGCACTCTCAGGAACTAGGTACCTTGTTGGAGTCGCGTAGGAACCAGATAGCCGCCGTAGTTACAGGTCCAAACCTTGCAGGCGATTTAATACTGCAACTCGGGGAACTGTTTCCCACTGCTGCAGAAACGCAATTACAGGTAACGCATTTACTTCGATTTTTTTTTTTACCAACAGGATGTGGACTTGGACCAGCTGTTATCAAGACGGCCAAACTTTATTAGGAAGGTCTCTCGTTTTCCGTTTAGCCTTCAACGTCAACTGACAACAGGACCTCCAAAGCAGCTCTGTCCAGAAGCTGCAGCAGTTGATATTTTGTATTACTTTTTCAGCATCAATCCCAATGGCGAAATTTCATTAAAATTGCATCCCTGGGTTCAAAGTAAAACACTGAGAGCATTGTAGTTCGTGAGAACGCGCTTCTATAAGGCGCAAACAAATTCTGAGTTCAGATGGATGCGTATTCATGAGCGAGTGATGACGGCTTTATTGAAAGGAATGGTGGCTTTCGAATGAGTGCCTGGAGAGAATGTGAAACTTGATTTCATGGCGGTTTTGTAATTACAAAAAAAGAAATTTGAGTAGCAGGACACCTCAACTATTTCCTATACCATTAAAATGAGTTGTGTTTCATCCTTCCTCCGTCATCCTGATAAAGCCCAAGTAGTTTCAACTGATCTGAGAGTAAGTCGAGATTTAGCTCTGTCAAGATGGTTATATTTAGTGCCTGCTCTATGTTAAGTCAAGCATTCATAGGCCAGACACTGCAACAGATGTAATTATGACTTATTAGACAAATTGATCATCACAAAAGACATTGCACACACAACACACATAAACATGGTCACCATCCACATACTGCATACACTCTGCTTGCCACATATGAAGATAAGTTTCACTTGGCATCTAGTTGAGACTGCTGATGAAAGAACTGCCCCCAAATCCACCATACCATTATTTCCTGTTTTTCAGGATGGGGAGTGCCTTCAAAATAGCTACTTCCATGTCTCCCTTCCTCAAGGCCTGGCATATCTCGTCCATCTCCCCCGTTCTCCTTCATTACCTTACCATGTTCATCATAACAAGAAGAAGCGTAGGAAATGAAACTTCCCGTAAAGATAATAATTCATGCACATAAACCTTGCCGAGTCTGCATGACAACAAACAATACATACCTAAATTTGGTAGCCTATAATTGCTTCGAACTCTCTTTGCAGATCTGGATGGAGAGGCTATAAAGCTTATAGTTGTTGCGATGGCTACGAAAGACACAAGTTTCTCCTGTGGTGACACAGGCTGCAATAGAGACAAGTGGATATCTCGTGATCCTTTTGATTAGGCAAATAAGCATTTATTGTCGGGCAACAATATTCTCAACAAAATTACAACGACTTTCCCATTTCCCAATAATCGACAAGAAATTTACTCACGACATTTCAACTAGATGCTCTAGCTTTCATAGAATGTTATTATTTTCCAGTTGGAACCATGGTTACCAGTCCATGAGGCCATGCCCATAAACGACATGAGACACTTCCCTTTGTTACCACGTACCGAATTGAACAATCGACCTTGAGGTTGTACTCTAGACCAAGGAACTCCACGATATGGAACTGTGCTGACAACATACCCTCTGTGATGGTGACAACATACCCTCTGTGATGGTTTCAACATGGACTAAGGTGGGGCGGGGCACCTGGAGCGCACGATTCCACGATTGCATCTTTTCACGAACAGTGCTGGAGGTCTGGACTTAAAGTTATCTGTCAGCAAGTGCATTAGCTCATGGCTGAAGGGACCAGCACTGGACTCACCATTTCTTAAGCAGAGTTCGTCATCTTTGTCTAGCTATGGCAACTTTAATAGCCTTCATAAGCACTCGACACATTTGTGTTTGGACATCGACTCAAACGAAGATCACTTACTAGAATATACTTTAATATTTCTCTTTCGATCTGCTGGGAACAACTGAGCACTGGCCCCACCACAAGCTAGAACCACTGAGCACTGGCCCCACCACAAGCTAGAACCACTGAGCACTGGCCCCACCGCAAGCTAGAACCACTGAGCACTGGCCCCACCACAAGCTGGAACCACTGAGCACTGGCCCCACCACAAGCTAGAACCACTGAGCACTGGCCCCACCACAAGCTAGAACTACTGAGCACTGGCCCCACCACAAGCTGGAACTACTGAGCACTGGCCCCACCACAAGCTGGAACTACTGAGCACTGGCCCCACCACAAGCTGGAACTACTGAGCACTGGCCCCACCACAAGCTAGAACCACTGAGCACTGGCCCCACCATAATACAGCAGCTGGAACCACTGAGCACTGGCCCCACCACAAGCTAGAACCACTGAGCACTGGCCCCACCACAAGCTGGAACTACTGAGCACTGGCCCCACCACAAGCTAGAACTACTGAGCACTGGCCCCACCACAAGCTGGAACTACTGAGCACTGGCCCCACCACAAGCTGGAACTACTGAGCACTGGCCCCACCACAAGCTAGAACCACTGAGCACTGGCCCCACCATAATACAGCAGCTGGAACCACTGAGCACTGGCCCCACCACAAGCTGGAACCACTGAGCACTGGACCCACCACAATACAGCAGCTGGAACCACTGAGCACTGGCCCCACCATAATACAGCAGTCTTCTAGTTGCGCAGGTTACCATGGCCTATGAAGTTCCAAAATGCTTTCCGACACACTCAACAATTGTATTTCTGGCTTGTGAAGGATACCAATAGCGAGCCTGTCGCAAGAATTGTTCTCATCATTGACTAAAAGGAGTTTTTCCCATGTTGGATGTTAGATGTCCAAATAGTTCTGTAGCAAACCTGTTTTCGAGGAAAGAAGTCTAACACTTGTATGGCCATCTCCTAAGAAGCAACCAGCAATGGCAATTCAAATATTTGACTTTTATTACAGCAATTTCCTCCCCCGTAACTTGCCTCAAGAGACTGGGTCTTGCTTAGTCCGGTTCCGAGAAATTAACTTTTTCCTTCTACCAGCTCGCAAGATGAGGTCCTCAGTTCTCAGTCTAAAAATACATTTTTGTGCGTGTGTGTTATTTAGCAATAGTGCGCCTATTTGAAGTGCCTGTTTTCTTGCTGGTCGGGGCTAGGAGCGAGGTACTAAACAACCCGAGTATACGGTAGCTTTCCTAGAGGCTAAATGTTAGTTACCTACCAGAGATCTCCAGGCCACAGATAGTATACAGCTAGCTCCAAAGTTCGAAACTGCAGACACGAAGGTATGAGTGAATGATCAACGCACACTCACATGGTGATTCGCATCAAACCACCTACTGAGTTGGACCAGGCATTGGAATTCAGTGTGGATGCGACCAATGTGCATTAATGCGCGCATTGGCTTGTGCAGTGTGGGAAGGCTTTGTCTTGTATGCAGAAGGGGCAATATCAATAAAAGTCTTGGAAAGCATTTTAGTTTTAGTAGGCACTTTTAAATAATATCAAAATGCAGAGTCCCTTGGGACCATTGCACCAGTGCAGTACAAAAATATATAAATAATAATGACAGTCAATGAGGTAAGATGAGTTCCTGACAATGCAACCACGCCAATCCAAATAGGCCTGTACCTAGTGGTGTTGGGATTGGTGAATTTGTTAAGATTACTCAAACCCTATAATTACTGCAGTTGTAATAATTTATACAGCACTGCATGTGTACATAGAATTACTATAAACTAAATGAAAATATTCAGTTAGCTTCTGAGTAATGGTGGTCAGTCCTTTCTTTGCTTACAGTGTAGTATACTGTAGGCTGGGTTTTAAACACTGCACACTGTATTGTAAATTCAAGCTCATAAAAATATATAATTTGCTTGTACACGCCACAAACGGCTATTAGGTTGGTAATGTACCTCACTTGAACTGGCTAGCATACATATATGAATGAGCTAATTGCTCATCTCCATTCAGGTTAGTCCAGTTTGAATGGAGGTTGCAGTATAGCTAAGACTTTTAGAAGATGTAGTAACATCAGAACTACCATTTTCGGCTGTGTATTGGGCAAGTGTGGGGATTATAAAGATGGTAGGGTATCTAGACCTCCTAGCTTTAAGGCTGGTTCACAATAATTATGATGATAGTTCACTGTTTCGTTTCGTCCCATCACCAATCGTCCTATCGTCAATTTGTGAAGATTCTCTGTCACCCTCCGTTTCGACGAACCAAGAGAAACACTAGGAGACGTTCGAGTAGACCTGAGTTCTAATACAGCGTCGGATCCACCGCGTCTGACCAATCAAATGTGCACCAGTTACATTTAAATTTTTTAACTCGCAGATGATGGACGACGAGAAGCTAGTCGAAGCTGTTCGAGATTTTACCTGCCTTTGGCAGAGAGGCTCTAGAACATACAAAGATGTCCGTGTGAAAGAACAGGAGGTAGCTAATAAGGTAGGAGGTCACTGCATTTGGCTTCTCCTGATCAATAGAATGAGTAGTATAACTTGCCGCTCACAAATGCTCCTCCTCCTCATAGCTTCGGGTACACTTTGGATGGAGTTTCTAGAAAGTCGGAGCGACTTCATCGCTAATTAAACGTTGAATTGTGAACGGAGCAGATGATGGGAGATGAAACGATGAAACAGAGACGAAAAGAGACGAAATGGTGAACTATCGTCATATTGTGAACCAGCCTTTAGCATCCAATGTTTCAGCTAGCAACGCTGCTGCCTACAGAACTTCCTTAGCTGCAGTCGGGCAACAATAGGTTGCTACCCACAGCCTTAGCCACCAGGTGGCTCCAGGGACCTCAGCAAAGGCATGGCTACAATGCTCATCTGCTACAACAATGGCTACCACTACAGCACAAATGTGTAGGACTGTAATTGAAATTCCAGGCTAAAGTGTTGCTTGTAACGCTGGTAATTACTTTGTGGTCAGTTGGTAATTACTTTGTGGTCAGTGGATGTGGTTTGCCAAGCTGCCAAGCAGCTGCCTGCAATTGTGCACTTCCTGTCTACACACTTTTACTTTCTTCCCCTAACTTCTCCGGCCATGTAGCTATCAGACCCCTCTTAAATACTCTCCATTTTCTGAGCTGTGAACGATAGACAAGGCTGACTAATACCTGGAAACTCAGCCCACCAGCAATATAACCCAAAGTTGGGGATCAATAGTGAAACCCCGCATAGTGTAAAGGTAGAGAGCTCCAGATGTTAGAGTCTCCAACCCAAGAGACCTAACAGATACCAACCTTGGTAATTCGCTTCCACCAGATTTCTCCCTAACTTCTTCTAGCTAAACCCCAAGCTTGACAAAAGAGTTTTAGATCTTAAGTAGCTTATATTATAACAACAGTCGAGTAGCAGAATATGAAGATAGGAATATGAAGATAGGATGAGATTCCAAGTTCAATTTCCCCTGACTATGAATTCCCCCCCCCCCCCCCCCCCCGTAATAAGAGAGGTGTGGTGCTACCTCAAGTATACAAGTCAGAGTACAATATGGCGAATAATTTCACTTAAAGGCAAATGAAAATACAGCTGCAGGTGAAATAACTCCATATTCCATGTGGAGTGTGATAAATTTATACTCATAATAATTACCTTGTTTCATACAGCAGTGTTGTTGGTTAATTGGATTTAATTACAGTGGATTTTAATTGCAGTGGATGGTGACATTAATTAGTGTGCAGGAATGTTCTTGGTTAATTAGATATAATTAGCAGTATAGTGGCATTAATTAGTGTGGTGATTACATGTTGGTTAATTGGATGTAATACACAGTGGATTTTTAGTTACAGAGAATGGTAAAACATTAATTACAGCGGTCTGAATTGCCACCATCAGGACCACACATGCCACCTAGTTTTCTTGACAGTATTCATAGCTTTATTGCTCAACTTCTTCACCATCTGCTTCTGCTGTTTTGAAATCATTGCCTAGTCAGGACTACACGCGTGCACAATAGGGTGTCAAATACAATGATGCCACGCCTACAATGATGCCACGCCTAGAGCACAATACTACAGGGAGTTGCTCAAGCATAGAATAATATATAATATATTATATGAAGGAAATACTTCAGAGAGTAGCTCAGGCATAGAATAATATATAATATATTATATGAAAATACTTCAGAGAGTAGCTCAGGCATAGAATAATATATAATATATTATATGAAAATACTTCAGAGAGTAGCTCAAGCATAGAATAATATATAATATATTATATGAGGGAAATACTACAGAGAGTAGCTCAAGCATAGAATAATATATTATATGAGGGAAATACTACAGAGAGTAGCTCAAGCATAGAATAATAATAATATATTTATTATATGAATATGCATGAGCCTGCCGTGCTATTCAGCAGATTAAACACTTCATTCTGCCAACATGGAGTGTTCATTGACTCTACTAGGCTAGCTTCATATAGAATCCTCAGTCGACTTGTTTTGGGCACTAACTGAGCTCATACAATCAGCTAAGCTGCACTGTATCTCATTAAACTTGATAATACACATGCATGCACACAACACACACACACACACTTATAATTAGGAACTAAACTGGTAGTCGTATTTGTATGTATTTCAAGTTTTCAATAGTTGTTAACACATAAACCACATGGGAAGAAATTATTATTATATTAATTTCTGATTGAGGGGGTGTATAACAATTAAAAATTGCCGACAAACACTACACTCTCCACTATTGTAAGGCGATTATTATTATATTAATTTCTGATTGAGGGGGTGTATAACAATTAAAAATTGCCGACAAACACTACACTCTCCACTATTGTAAGGCGATTATTATATTAATTTCTGATTGAGGGGGTATATAACAATTAAAAATTGCCGACAAACATTACACTCTCCACTATTGTAAGGCGATTATTATTACATTAATTTCTGATTGAGGGGGTGTAAAAATGGCCGACAAACATCACACTCTCCACTATTGAAAGGCGATTATTATTACATAATTTCTGATTGAGGGGGTGTATAACAATTAAAAATAGCCAACAAACGCACTCTCCAATTGAAAGCCAATTATTATTACATTAATTTCTGATTGAGGGGGTGTATCGACAAACATTACATGCTCCACTATTGAAAGGTGATTATTATTACATTAATTTCTGATTGAGGGGGTGTATAACAATTAAAAATGGCCGACTTACATGCTCCATGCTCCACTATTGAAGATTATTATTACATTAATTTCTGATTGAGGGGGTGTATAACAATTAAAAATGGCCAACAAACATTACATGCTCCACACATTAATTTCTGATTGAGGGGGTGTTGTGGTTTGGTCCCCGCATAAAGCTAGAAGTTAGGTCGACTATTAATCATTAAAGATAATTTAATTAGAAGTGACTACAACAGAATATAACTAAGTCTGACTAAATCAAAAAGTGAGATCAACTTAATAACCTCCTGCCAGATCTCGTTTAAATAGCAGAGGTTTTGGTTTTATAAATAAGGGCAGGATCATGCAACAGACAACCAATGAGATCACAGTAAAGTTCTATCCAATGGAACAACTACAAGTAACTAGTGTGGCCTGTCACATTAACACTGTGCAAAGTAACTAGTGTGGCCTGTCACATTAACACGTGTGCATGATTATCTGTTCAGTCAATCAGCGTTGATAGGTGCTAGTTCTCATAGGCCAGCCAGCTTAACACTCCCCCCCCCTCCCCGCCCTCGTTGGAGTTCAAAGTAGTAGGGTGGGGATCCGTGGTATCATCTCCTGATGATATGCTTGATGTTGAGGGATCTGTCACAGCCCAGGCCTGTCCGGCCACAGTTCCAGGGTGATAAGTGATGGTGAAGTCATAATCCTCTAGTGCTAATGACCATCTGGTCAACCGATGGTTAGCACCTTTCATGTTGCTGGAGTATGCAGTGCACTATGATCCGTCTGGATTTGGAATACTCGTCCTAGGAGATGTGCTTCGAAGTGTTTCAAAGCCGAGACAATTGCTAGGCATTCTTCCTCAACTGAGGAGTAATGTGTCTCGCTATCAAGAAGCTTCTTCGAGAAATATGCTATGGGCTTGTCAGACCATGTTCATCTGGCTGGCTCAGTACAGCGCCAATTCCTCTATCTGAGGCATCTGTCGGCAGTACAAAGTCCTAGCTGTAATCTGGTGTAGACAATACTGGTGCACTTGTTTACTGTTAATTAACTGCTGGAAGGCCTTCTGGCAGTCGATAGTCCATTTCACCTTGGCTGGAGCCATCTTCTTTGTGAGATCTATGAGTACTACTGCTGTAGAGCTGAAAGCCAGTATGAATCTGCACTAATAGCTGGCTAGGCCCAGGAAATCTCTGACATGTTTCTTGGTGACTGGCTGTTGAAAGGTTCGCACTGCTTTCACTTTTGCCATCTGTAGAGCGATTTATCCTTTTCCAACGGTGTGTCCAAGATAAGAACAAGTGGTCGTGCCAATCTGCCATTTATCACACTTCAAGGTCAGGCCATGATGTTTTAATCGAGTTATGATTTGGAGAAGATGCTGCAAATGTTCTTCCCAAGTGTCACTGTAAATGACAATGCATCAAGCTTCACTCTACAAAATTCAGGGAGGATGTCGTCCATTAGCCATTGGAAACAGGACGTAGCACCCTTGAGTCCAAAGGGATGCGTAGAAATCAATCGTTCCCTTTCCTAGACATAAAGGCTCTGTCGTTGGGAGCTACTGGGACTCGATAGTAACCCTTCAACATGTCCAGGGTGGAGATGAAGTTAGCCTTTCCAAGTGATTTGAGTAGCTCTTCTATCCGTGGCATCGGGTCAGGGTCAGGTTGGGTAACCTTATTGACTTGGCGGTAGTCAATGCATACTCTAACAGTCCCGTCCTTTTTCGCCACCGGGACAATAGCTGATGTCCAAGGGCTATAGCATCGTTCTATTATGCCTCAATCTAGCATAGTCTGTATCTCCTGGTCGACCTTTCCTTGCAAAGCCTTGGGGAGTGTCCGTGGGTTAGTGCATGTCGGCAGTGACCAGTGTCAATATGCAACTGTGTTGCTTTTGTAAGCCCCAGTATGTTAGTCAACATCTTGTGTGTTGGCCAATGAGGTCAGATATCTCTCGCTTCTGGTCAGAGGGTCAGATGAGGCCAGCGTCAACTCAGTGTCTGCCTCCAGGAGGGTGGTGAAGGCGTGTTTATCCAGGCCAGGGTCGTCTTCCCCTACTGGTTTATCTGATGTGGAGAATACTGCTGCTGCTGGAAGCTGCCTCAACTTCATCGTGTTGATGTGTATGGTGCGGGTCTTCCTCTTATCCATCATCCTCACAGTGTACGTCACAGGAGAGAGTTTGTTCTGACTAAGTACGGGCCAGTCCATTGAGCAGTCAATTTCACTGGCATAAGTACAAGGACTTGATCGCCCACGTACGTCAAAGTGTCGTTGCTTAGTATGTTGATCATATCTAGTTTTGGTTTCTGCTTGTAAGTTGTATCTCCGTTTGGGTCTGAATGGCGATGTCCGTCATCTGGTCAAGCCTGGAATCGCAATTCTAGCATCCATTCAAGGGTTGCGGTTTGTGGAGCATCATTGTCGGTCCAGCTACTCTTTAGCCAGTATCTGTGTCGCTGGGTTTGTCAACTTCTTAGGGTGTGGTCAGTCTCTTGCCATCCGCGTATGATGGCTGTTGGTAAGGAGTCCACCTCTTCTTCTTCCTGAGGATGCTATAGTCGATGTTGCGGTCTCGCAGGTACTGATCTGTTAGTCTGCCAACTTGTTTTTAGAGTCTGAGGTTTCTGTGTCCGCACCCACAGCACCACATTGCTGGGTAGCATCCAGAGGGTGTGTTCTGTGGCGAACTTCTCATCGGCTTCCATGGGCGTGATACAGTCTGTCACGCAGTAATTGTTAAATCCCATAAGCATGCCGTCCCCTGGGTAGGTGTCTCGTTAGGTTTGATGGTAGCCTCCCACCAACGCTTTTGCTGGGTCTCTGCTTTTGCTGGGTCTCTGCTGTTACTCCCACTCTTTCGAGTAGGGCCGCCTGATAGTATCATAGTCTTTGGCGTCCATAGCTGTGAGAGCTAAGAAAGCCACCATGGCATCGTCTTCCAGCAGGGCCTGGAGTTGTGCTGATCATTCATCCTTCAGGACATTATAAGTGGTCATGTGCTGCTCAAATCTGGTGAGGCAGGAGTCGATTCTGTATCCTCCTCGGACGGCTTTGAGTTTAGGAGGTTTGAGTTGTGGCTGGCCACGCTTTCGGTAATCCTGGTTAAAAAAACTCTGTCATATGACTCATCTCTTCTTGGTGCTGCGCAGGAGCATGTTCCAACTGTTCCCTGTGTCTCTGCTCTGTCTGCTTCTGTTTGTTGTTGTCGGACAAGCATGTGCAGCAGCTCAGTAGTGGGTGTGTGGTGGGCGTAGGCTTCTATAGGAACTTTAACTTCAGGGTCAGATGTCTGCAGTTCGCCCTCTGTCCATGGCTTCCAGTCTGCATGGACATGATCGTCTTCGGGTTGATTTTGAATCGTTTACGTCTTAATAATAACTTGCACACAATCACTCTTCACACTATCACCCGTCACTAACACGGAGATGACTTAAATCCAATAGTGTAGGTGAGTGTATAGTTATCTCTGATGAGGAGCTGCCGCTGGTGAGTGAGTTCATGTGTGAGTTCAAATGACAAAATATCACTGGCCTGAGGCTATGAACAGCTAGTAAGCCCTTACTACTAATAGCTGCTGGTCTGAGGAGTCTAATCAGTGGCTGAGTTTGATCGCAAGGCTGCCACCATGGGGTTTGGTCCTGATCTTACCCATCTGCTTCAGCCTGAGCTAGAAGTTAGGTAATCATTGAAGATAATTTAATTAGCAGTGACTACAACACAGTATGACTAAATCAAAAAGTGAGATCAACTTCATAACCTCTCAATGAAGTCTCAGTTGACATAATAACATTATAATCACCTTCTCAATAATCAACTTAAAATTATATTCACTCGAGGTTTCGACTAGATGCTTCAGGAATGCTCTAGCCTTCATCAAGAATAATGAGCCTGCTATATACCAGTAACTGGCTATCCGCCACGCCTACTGCCAGACCTCCTTTAAATAGATTAGCCCAGCAGAGGTTTTATAATGACAAAATAAGGGCAGGATCATGCAACAGACAACCAATGAGATCACACTAAAGTTCTATCCAATGAAACAACTACAAGTAACTAGTGTGGCCCGTCACATTAACATGTGTGCATGATTATCTGTTCAGTCAATCAGCGTTGATAGGTGCTAGTTCTGTTAGGCTGGCTGGCCTAACTGGGGCGTGGCGTGGTACAACCATTAAAAATGGCCGACAAAATTACTATTGAATGTTCCACTATTGAAAGGATGACATTAATTTCTGATTGAGGGGGTGTACAACAATTAAAAATGGCCGACAAGCGAAGCGTTACATGTAGCCTTTGATAGCCTATTGTTTCTGGAAGCTCTTCTGCTGAGGATGTCCACACAGTCACCAATCTTTACAGAGATACATCCGAATCCCTTTGCCTTGGGAAGTTGAGTCAACCAACTAAAAATAATTTCACGCTTTCATAGAAATTACATCATTAGAAGAATTAAAAGTTGAGACTGCAGATAATATAGTCATCCCAAGCCACAATAGATAGATAGATAGATAGATAGATAGGTAGGTAGATAGATAGATAGACAGGTAGATAGATAGATAGATAGATAGATAGATAGACAGACAGATAGATAGATAGACAGACAGATAGATAGATAGACAGACAGATAGATAGATAGACAGATAGACAGATAGATGGCTTGCTGGGAAGAAGAGGATGTTTTCCAACACCATTCAAGTGACCTGCTAAAGTGCTTATCTTTAGTCTAGCAACAAAACAAAAACACATTTGGTAAAGGGTCTTCTTCGGGTGACATCTTCCGAGTATGTGCTGCCCAACTCTGTGCACAGAAACGAGGAGGCACCGGACGGCCTTCGACACTCCAGAATACTGTCTGGCCTAGCAGGTGATGTCCTTCAGGATAATTTTTGACCGAGGTCCAAATAACCCCAAGGGTGTCGACACTAGCGATGCAATGGAGAGGCCGAGTGACAGATGCCGGTACTTCCCCTGTTTTCTCCCCTCAGGCGTGGAAACCACACCCTCTTTTTAATGGTATTTTATCATCATTCTAGCATGACCTAGACCAGCATGGGTACACACACCACACTCATTGCATGGCAGGCTCGAGCAGACAATGCCACTTGCAAAATGGACGTGATTAATAGGTGCAGTTTAAAAAGGTACGATTACGCAATTTAATGGGTGTGATTAATGATGTGTTAACAATTTGATGGGTGTATCAGTGGGTGTGGTTACACTTTTTGTGGGTGTGGTTATGGTTAAAGGTGTGATCATATCATTTAATGGATGTTTAATGGGTGTGGCTAAAATGAATGAATCACTGAGCGAGCCCTAAGTTATTATTTTTTTAAACAATTTAAAAACAATTTAAAAACACCACCAGACCTTCAGGACTAGCATAGCTGGTGTTCTGTATACTTCAATGGTCTCTACATAGCACGTACAAATAAACATACACTGCTAATCAGGAATACTTCGGGATTAAATTCCGTAAGAAAATATCATATATTCTTCGTAGATCTCGTGCTCTACGAATCATTTTTTCTGACCCGATTCTGACCCGATTAACCGTGAGACAATAAAGGGCTTCTGAAGGTAACGCAGGTGAGAAGGGCATTCATGACTCTGTAGAGACCAACAGTTGGGGGATTGAAAGAGAGCCATCAGCTAAGAGGTTGCTATGCAGCAGCTACTGGGGGGGGGGAAGACATCATCAATATTGGACGCGTACCTAGGAAGCTGTGTTGGTTTTCTAAAAGCTAACTCCCTCCCCCCCCAAGTGTGCTGGTATGTCTGTACGAGCCATAGCTAACACATAATCTTAACCATTTTATAATTAGCCGAGTTACACTCAACTTTTCCCCATTTTTTTTATTTTCGCAGGTTCGCTGGTTCGCAGGTTAGTAGAACTACGGAAATTCCATCAACAATGAATACATTCATTCTTGATTTACTAATAGCTGTTGTACATATTCATATATATATATATTGGTGGGAGAAGTGAGCCCCCTCACAGGGGAGTTGGATGGGAAACCGGGCATGGCATATGTATCTATGTATGTATGTATTCACTGAATGTTCACCCGTAAAAAATATGAACGGGTCACCCGCCTAAAAATAAATGGACATATGTAAACTGGGAATGGTTTGTCATGGTGAAAAGAACGATCGAGGGAATTGGATGATTCATCCCTTACCAGAGATAGCACAAGCAACAAACCGCAACAAACCGCAACAAACCAAGACTCTAATAACCCCGCCCCCTCCCCCCCACCCCCCAAAGACCCTCATAATCCCACTCCCCCCACTAATAATTAGTTGAAATGGCAGCTGATAATGGCTTTGTGGTTAATAGCTGAGGAAAGGATGATGGACCTAGTTATATACGTACTAGGTTCGTCGACATGCTCTAGCTTTTTTCTTTGCTCACCACTCCGTGCCTAACATGCATTACTAGTATATACACGCACACACACATATATAATATATATATATATAATACACTATGCATATATAATACACCATGCATATATATATATATAATATATACAGTATAATACACCATTGCATATATATATATATAATACACCTTGCATATATATACATATATATATATACTTAGAAGGTAGTTTGCTGATGAAGGCTACAAATAGTGCTCAATGCTGTGTTAAGGCAGAGCTATTGAATATAGAAAAGTACTGGGATGGCTAGTCCTACTGCAGTTTCATGCTAATGCAATCATGATTCTATAGTAGGACTAGCCATCCCAGTACTTTTCTATATATATATATTAATAATACACCATGCATATATATATATATAATATATAATACACCATGCATATATATACATATATATATATATAATACACCATGCATATATATAATATATACAGTATATATAATCCATAAGCAAACTACCTTCTAAATATATATATATATATATAATACACCATTGCATATAATATTATATATATAATACACCATGCATATTATATATACAAGAAGTTGTCCTGGTATAGAATTTCAGGTCATCTCATCATCCATGCAGACATAAGCCTAGACACACCATTAGTTTTAATTGCTTTATTTTTCATGCAAGAGTTAAGCTTCTCAGCTCTCAGCAAGCCAACCGATCATCCATTCTTTGCTGTGAAAGGAAATATGACTGTCTGAAAGGCAAGCTAGCTCAACTGTGTTATTGCACACTCAAGTGCGAGTAGTTGGTTGATGATCTTTACCCAATTGTCTGTTGGGGTAAAACTGGTAATGCACTGGAGAATTTGATACTAAAACAATTATGAGGGGGAGTAATGCATGCAAGTTGTGCGTGAGTGTGCGAGTTAATGTTCTTTTAGCTTTGCTGGGACTATGGGTTCAGGGCACACAGAATGAATTATTTACCTACTATTATTTAATTCATTATTATTATTAGTTATTTATTAATTATTTATTATATATTTATTATTTATTATTAATTTTATTTATAGTTATTTATTTATAGTTATTTATTAATTATTTATTATTTATTGATTATTTATTATTTTTGTTATTTATGTATTTGTTATTTATTATTTATTTATAGTTAATTATTTATTATTTATTTATTATTTATTTATTATTTATAGTTATTTATAGTTATAGTTATTTATTAATTATTTATTATTTATTTATAGTTATTTATTAATTATTTATTAATTTATAGTTATTTATTAATTATTTATTATTTATAGTTATTTATTAATTATTTATTATTTATTATTTATATTATTATTTATAGTTAGTTATTTATTAATTTATTAATTAATTTAATTTATTAATTATTAATTATTTATTAATTATTTATGGCTTTATTTGATTGTTGTGTTTAGGCCAAAACTGTGTCAGAGTGCGGGAACAGGGTGACCTTTGGACTTGTGTTTGAGTTTCAGGCAACCCATCAAGGCAACCCATCAAACTACCACAAGAAGTACTAATGCACCACCTCCACCTCCACCACTGCACACCACCACCACCACTACGCACCACCACCACTACCCACAGTGTGCATGGAAACATCCACAGACAACATACAGCTGTCCTCATAGACACTTCCATCTTGTAGCACATATCCAGTTCAGAGATAATTGCCCTCCCACCCCCTTCAGTAACAGAGGTAGAGTGCCCCCTCAAATAACAGGTGTGAGTGACCCCTTGAGAACAAAGGTGGAGTGCCCTTTCACTCTAAGCTAGCTGCCACACTTCAAAATCACTGCACAATGTGGTATGCTTTAAATGGGAAATGATTTTTCAGTACCCCACGCCCCACTCTGCCCCAACAATTAAAAAAATTCCTATTAAAAAAAAAAAATTTTTTTTTTAACTGGACAAAGCAGAGACTGGCCCACTACTAGTGGCACTGTCATGGAGTGGACTGGTGCAGTGGTCAGGTAAGTTTAACAAAGCAGAGACTGGCCCACTACTAGTGGCACACTGTCATGGAGTGGACTGGTGCAGTGGTCAGGTAAGTTTAACAAAGCAGAGACTGGCCCACTACTAGTGGCACTGTCATGGAGTGGACTGGTGCAGTGGTCAGGTAAGTTTAACAAAGTAGAGACTGGCCCACTACTAGAGGCACTGTCATGGAGTGGACTGGTGCAGTGGTCAGGTAAGTTTAACAAAGCAGAGACTGGCCCACTACTAGTGGCACTGTCATGGAGTGGACTGGTGCAGTGGTCAGGTAAGTTTAACAAAGTAGAGACTGGCCCACTACTAGAGGCACTGTCATGGAGTGGACTGGTGCAGTGGTCAGGTAAGTTTAACAAAGCAGAGACTGGCCCACTACTAGTGGCACTGTCATGGAGTGGACTGGTGCAGTGGTCAGGTAAGTTTAACAAAGCAGAGACTGGCCCACTACTAGTGACACTGTCATGGAGTGGACTGGTGCAGTGGTCAGGTAAGTTTAACAAAGCAGAGACTGGCCCACTACTAGCTGTCATGGAGTGGACTGGTGCAGTGGTCAGGTAAGTTTAACAAAGCAGAGACTGGCCCACTACTAGAGGCACTGTCATGGAGTGGACTGGTGCAGTGGTCAGGTAAGTTTAACAAAGCAGAGACTGGCCCACTACTACTGGCATTGCCGTGCAGATTAGTGCAGTGGTCAGGCAAATTTGACAAAGCAGAACCCTTTACCAATACAGGCCCATAGCCAGGAAGAGGAAGACAAGGTAGAGAACTCGTGTGTCTTTTTGCAACCTTCAGATCCTCACGCTTCTGAGCCCACCACTTAACAGGACCAGCAAAGAGAGAAGACTCCTTCCTTCCAAGGTTACCACTGTTGCCCAGCGACTCACTGTCCTTGTGAGCTCAAGCAGCTACAGTTTCCCCGTCAACTTTCCTTCACCATTAGTGTAGCCCCACAAGCCAGATCCCTTACCAATGTGCAGCTTAGCTCGTGAAGATGGATGGAACAATGAGAGAGGCTTGGGATCTGCCTGGTATCACTGTGCTCTGCCCAACGCACAGCCCAACATTGGTATGTATCTCAGATTAGATCCTGCAAGATGCATATTATCTACGGGCTCCCGAACAACACACATACTCATACACACACAAAAAAATGGAGGTGGAACGTCCCCTGACTACCCTCTACTTCATCTGGCATTGGGACCGCAATGCATTCAAATTTGGAATCACTCTGGCTAAAACAAAAATGTCCCTTTAGGACTAGGGCTAGGGTTAGGGCTAGGGCTAGGGATAGAGCTAGGGCTAGGGTTAGTTAGGGATAGGACTAGCTGCTAGAGTATCTGGCTGTGCTATCCTCCTCTCCTGGTGGGTCCAGAGGCTAGAGTCATCTGCCTTTCATGTCGGATCAGTCAATGTAACTTAACTACACCAGCAGCTAGGCGAGGAAGAGTGGGCCAGGGAGCTCTCAACCACACCAGCAGCTAAGCGAGGAAGAGTGGGCCAGGGAGCTCCCAACCACACCAGCAGCTAAGCAAGAAAGAGTGGGCCAGGGAGCTCCCAACCAGTCAATGTAACTGAACTACACCAGCAGCTAGGCGGGGAAGAGTAGGCCAGGTGCTCCATCCCCTCCCCCATCAGGCGAGCTTTTATTTCTGCCTAACAACAGTATGACTGAAGCCTCTTTGCAAGTGCTCTCAGAATCCTGTGGCATGTACTGGCCAGCCAAGCTCAGCTGCAGAACACTTCAAGAAATTCACATCAACACTAACTGGTCGCTGGGCAACTGCTAAGGATGCCCAGGCTCGACCTCTATTGATACGGATTAGCCTAGACAATGGGCAAATATACAAGAAGCCAATTGATAACAGCCTGTGAAGGGCCGATTAAAATTGAATTAGACAGCACTCAGATCCCTCGTTGGTGGAACTTAATTAGCCAGTCTTTGGGCTACTTCACACACTGCCTTGCAATGATGCAGATGGATTGGGTGAATTCTGGGATGCATTTTAACTAGAGTACTCCACTACAGTCTTCCCAAGTGCTTCAAAGCTTACAACTGTGCAGACATTGCTATTAAAACTCGTCACACTCAGACACCGACACAAACTTGACTGCAATTATGGTTGTGGTTTAGGATTGCACAATATACCATTCCATTTCAACATACAAGCTTTTTACAACTCTATTACGCTCTACAACTTAATTAATATGCTATACTCCAATGCCTGAGCCACTGCTCTATTACACTCTACAACATAATATGCTATGCTCTAATGGCCGAGTCACTGCTCTATTACACTCTACAAACTAATATGCTATGCTCCAATGCCTGAGCCACTGCTCTATTACATTCTACAACCTAATATGCTCTGCTCTAATGGCCGAGTCACTGCTCTATTATACTCTACAACCTAATATGCTATACTCCAATGCCTGAGCCACTGCTCTATTACACTCTACAACCTAATACGCTCTGCTCTAATGGCCGAGTCACTGCTCTATTATACTCTACAAACTAATATGCTATGCTCCAATGCCTGAGCCAATGCTCTATCACACTCTACAAAAATACTCGATAAATTGATGCCATAGATCGTAATATATAATAGAAATACTGAAGCATTGCTCGGAGCATCGAGCATCTTTTAGTAAGTAAGTTTACTACACTGAAGCACTGCTCAGCATCAAGCATATTTTATCTTTTAGTAAGTAAGCTTACTCTACTGAAGCACTGCTCAGCATCAAGTATCTTTTATCTTTTAGTCAGTAAGTTTACTACACTGAAGCACTGCGTGGCATCAAGTATCTTTTATCTTTTAGTAAGTAAGCTTACTCTACTGAAGCACTGCTCAGCATCAAGTATCTTTTATCTTTTAGTAAGTAAGCTTACTCTACTGAAGCACTGCTCAGCATCAAGTATCTTTTATCTTTTAGTCAGTAAGTTTACTCTACTGAAGCACTGCTCAGCATCAAGTATCTTTTATCTTTTAGTAAGTAAGCTTACTCTACTGAAGCACTACTCAGCATCAAGCATCTTTTATCTTTTAGTAAGTAAGTTTACTACACTGAAGCACTGCGTGGCATCAAGTATCTTTTATCTTTTAGTAAGTAAGCTTACTCTACTGAAGCACTACTCAGCATCAAGCATCTTTTAGTCAGTAAGTTTACTACACTGAAGCACTGCGTGGCATCAAGTACATGTAGTCCTTTAGTGAGTTGATTGTTTAGTTCCAACATCTAAACAAGCAAGCACCTATTAGCAGATGCTGTGTATCAGCTGTTCTCAGCTTAGAGAACGCAAGGTCTGATGCCCGAGCACCGCTGGTTGATTGCCATGGTCGCTCCCTCTTTATCGGGAGTTCTCCCAGTTCCTTTTCAATGCTCAATCTACTTCCTCCAGCTCTAACAACTTCCTCCCACTCTATCAACTTCCTCTGGCTCTATATCAATTTCCTCCCACTCTATCAACTTCATCCCACTCTATCAACTTCCTCCATCTCTATCAACTTCCTTCTGCTCTATCAACTTCCTCCCACTCTATCAACTTCTTCCCACTCTATCAACTTCCTCCCACTCTATCAACTTCCTACGGCTCTATCAACTTCCTCCCACTCTATCAACACTTCCTACGGCTCTATCAACTTCCTCCCACTCTATCAACTTCCTCCCACTCTATCAACACTTCCTACGGCACTATCAACTCCCTCCATCTCTATCAACTTCATCCCCACCCTCTCACTAGTTATTAATTCCTCCCAATTTCTAGCTCCAGCCGTCGATCGTCCACAAGTCCATCTGTGCAGATCCGGTAATAGCGACAGCATGTGCCATTGTGGTCTCATGTAAAGAGACCCTTTACCAATTACACATACCGACTGTGTCAGTACGTGAGACCAGCATCATTAGGGTTTGAGTGAACCCGAGGAGACGAGCCAGGTCTTACTACTAACAAGTGCCAGGAGCTCCAGGCATAACAGGATGCAGCTGGAAGTGCAGGCAATAGTACATTACAAGGCAAAGGTAACCATGCCAACCACCAGCTATTTATCGCAAAGCACCTTGAATATATTCATGCATTGCTAGCGTCTGCCAAATGAACTGTTTAAAACTGCTATAGAATTCAATATGCTTGGTTAATCTACTGCGCAGCTAGCTGTGAATGGACTCTCTAGTGGAATCTTAGCTTGCCTCAACAGCCCAACAACAAATAGCAGCAAATCCCATACAACCTGTCCATAGTCCCGTCTACATTGTAGAGTTCCCAATTTAGGACGCTCGTAGTGAGAGATTTCCATCTTTCACTTTCACCCCTGTGGTTGCAGCCTTTGCACTAGAGCTTAGTCATGTGATCAAGCACACGGCTTAGCGCTTTAATTAGCACACAAATCCATCCCACCTCAGCCAGCCAGTATTAATTTTCACCTACTGTGTCCAAAACCACACAAACTTAATACGCATGTTGTTAATTCCATTTGGGATCACATGGCCGACAGACCGTGGATGTGAATATCCGCTGGTGACCTGGACTGTGGACCAATCAGGGTTGCTTTCTTGATGAATTAACAGGATAGAACAGCTGGCTGTTATGCAGGTACCCAGCGATGGGTGCGTGTGAAGTACAAGTCCTTTCCACTTTGGAATGTGTATATGTGTGTGGAGGGTGGGGGGGGGGGGGGGGGGGGGGTCGGGGGTCATGTGTATATATGATGTCAAACTAAACTTTCTCACTCCCATTTAGAGGTTCGGTCTCGTTACTGCGCTCATTTTTTCTAGTAGTAAGAATTCGTAAATGGCCTGGCTAGGAAAGGCATGTCTAGCGAAACTTGACCCCACAATACCCATGGTGATTCCGTTGCCTATGCAAGCTGCTGCATTTTTGTTAAGCACCTACTTCACTGTTGGTTCTAGCCTCAATTTGTTAGGCACCTACTTCACTGTGGGTTCTAGCCTCTATTTGTTAAGCACCTACTTCACTGTTGGTTCCAGCCTCTATTTGTTAAGCACCTACTTTACTGTTGGTTCTAGCCTCTATTTGTTAAGCACCTACTTCACTGTTGGCTCTAGCCTCTATTTGTTAAGCACCTACTTCACTGTTGGTTCTAGCCTCTATTTGTTAAGCACCTACTTCACTGTTGGTTCTAGCCTCTATTTGTTAAGCACCTACTTCACTGTTGGTTCTAGCCTCTATTTGTTAAGCACCTACTTTACTGTTGGTTCTAGCCTCTATTTGTTAAGCACCTACTTCACTGTTGGTTCTAGCCTCTATTTGTTAAGCACCTACTTCACTGTTGGTTCTAGCCTCTATTTGTTAAGCACCTATTTCACTGTTGGTTCTAGCCTCTATTTGTTAAGCACCTACTTCACTGTTGGTTCCAGCCTCTATTTGTTAAGCACCTACTTCACTGTTGGCTCTAGCCTCTATTTGTTAAGCACCTATTTCACTGTTGGTTCTAGCCTCTATTTGTTAAGCACCTACTTCACTGTTGGTTCCAGCCTCTATTTGTTAAGCACCTATTTCACTGTTCTCTATTTGTTAAGCACCTACTTCACTGTTGGTTCTAGCCTCTATTTGTTAAGCACCTACTTCACTGTTGGTTCTAGCCTCTATTTGTTAAGCACCTACTTCACTGTTGGTTCTAGCCTCTATTTGTTAAGCACCTACTTCACTGTTGGTTCTAGCCTCTATTTGTTAAGCACCTACTTTACTGTTGGTTCTAGCCTCTATTTGTTAAGCACCTACTTCACTGTTGGTTCTAGCCTCTATTTGTTAAGCACCTACTTCACTGTTGGTTCTAGCCTCTATTTGTTAAGCACCTACTTCACTGTTGGTTCTAGCCTCTATTTGTTAAGCACCTACTTCACTGTTGGCTCTAGCCTCTATTTGTTAAGCACCTATTTCACTGTTGGTTCTAGCCTCTATTTGTTAAGCACCTACTTCACTGTTGGTTCTAGCCTCTATTTGTTAAGCACCTACTTCACTGTTGGTTCTAGCCTCTATTTGTTAAGCACCTACTTCACTGTTGGTTCCAGCCTCTATTTGTTAAGCACCTACTTCACTGTTGGCTCTAGCCTCTATTTGTTAAGCACCTATTTCACTGTTGGTTCTAGCCTCTATTTGTTAAGCACCTACTTCACTGTTGGTTCCAGCCTCTATTTGTTAAGCACCTATTTCACTGTTGGTTCTAGCCTCTATTTGTTAAGCACCTACTTAAATTTAGGGTTGGCTGTAGCCTCTATTTGTTAAGTGTCGGTCGTGACTGTCTCAGAGAACTGGTGTGGGATCCATTGCTGGAGAATGATCAAATTTGTGTAGATACGATGCCCACAAACAACACTCACCAGACTCTGCCATATCTTCAGTTACATGTAGCTCAGCTAATATACACATTCAGTATTCTATACCATCTACAGGCATGGGGAAATGATGTCCAGCAGAGGGTACTTCTTGTTAAGAAATTGCTTCTTGCTGACTGACCCTATAGGAACCCTGTTTAGCTTTTGAGATACTTAATTAAGTAATCACCAGATTTAGCCTCAACACTCAGTGGCAAAGTCACATCACTAGGCACATGACAGTCACATGATACTCGCACCACTGTAGTCACAAAGCCCAGGAAGGATATCCTGAGCTACAGTGTAGTAGGAGGCTTCAGTGGAAAGCACCCCTCAACCCTGAATCAAGGGTGATGCTAGTTCGAGTCAGTGGGGTGGGGGGGAACTACAATGGAAAATACCCCTTCTCTGGTTGCCATGGTTCTTGCATGAGGTAAAGTGCACATTGACCTTGAAAACATGGATTTCAGAAGCAACTGCACCCCCCCCCCCCCCCCGCACACACGATTTGCTAAGCTGCTGGATTCTGAAAAAGCCTTATATTGGGTTGATATTTCTATATAAGTAGCCGAAATTGTTGATGGTATTAAAATACATACATCAGTGGAATTAAACTTGGCAGCCATGGTAAAGTGGGTGTGGCTAGATCTCCCAGTGGCAAGATCAAGCAGAGCCTTGGGTGGTTTTGTATTAGCTAGTTGCATGACAATATATATATATATATATAGCACCCTATATCACCAAGACATCAGAGCTGGTCTCTCTGCTATAATATATATATCATACTCCACTAAGACATCAGAGCTGGTCTCTCTGCTATAATATATATATCATACTCCACTAAGACATCAGAGCTGGTCTCTCTGCTATAATATATATCATACTCCACTAAAGACATCAGAGCTGGTCTCTCTGCTATAATATATATCTTACTCCACTAAGACATCAGAGCTGATCTCTCTGCTATAATATATATATCATACTCCACTAAGACATCAGAGCTGGTCTCTCTGCTATATATATATATATACTCCACTAAGACATCAGAGCTGGTCTCTCTGCTGTATATGTGGAACCAACAGATAAAGGGGGCGTGTACTACTCTTCATCGATGAGGATTGCGTTACTAGCAACAATATAAAATGGCTGTTATGCTCTTGCCCTGCCAGGGCTTCAGGTTTAACTCCACATCAACCTCTCAAGCTATGAAGCAGTCTAAACTTCACTGGCTGTTAGCTTGGACTTATGGAACGACAAAGGACCTTTACGCCTACGTTCAGGCAGGGAAAGGGTTAACATGTACATGGACAGAATTGTAATAGGGGGTAATGATAGATAGATAGATAGATAGATAGGTAGATAGATAGATAGATAGATAGATATAGATATAGATAGATAGACAGATAGATAGATAGATCTAAACGATGGTACTTGAAACATGCAGTGGGCGGGAGAGGAGGTGTGGTTTAATAGTAACTCTGGTAAACCGGGATAGGTTTGAAGATGACGACAACAAGAGTAATTTAAGCCTGGTTCACAAGATAGTGCACAGCCCTCTTGTATCATAATCACCCCATCATATCATACTGTCCTATTGTGAGCCTGCAACGATATGCCGATGAAATATGATGGAATAAGATCTGGTTCTAATCCAGCATCAAACATCGGACCAATCGGAACCGTGAATTTAGCATATGATGAATGAACTGCAGTGTCAGCTGGTTAGCTTCAAGTCAACATTACGTCATTTGTGAAGGTGAAAAAGTTCATTGGAGCGTGGCAGGTGTCCACTGAACCTACAAGGTGAAGGCCAACACCTGGAAACAGATCTAAGTTGAAAGTGCAACATATCTAGCTGATAGTTTTCTGGCTGATACAGCAGCTAGTGGCTCTGCTAGCAGACCAACTATAGCACTTGATACAGCAGCTAGTGGCTCTGCTAGCAGACCAACTATAGCACTTGATACAGCAGCTAGTGGCTCTGCTACCAGACCAACTATAGCACTTGATACAGCAGCTAGTGGCTCTGCTAGCAGACCAACTATAGCACTTGATACAGCAGCTAGTGGCTCTGCTAGCAGACCAACTATAGCACTTGATACAGCAGCTAGTGGCTCTGCTAGCAGACCAACTATAGCACTTGATACAGCAGCTAGTGGCTCTGCTAGCAGACCAACTATAGCACTTGATACAGCAGCTAGTGGCTCTGCTAGCAGACCAACTATAGCACTTGATACAGCAGCTAGTGGCTCTGCTAGCAGACCAACTATAGCACTTGATACAGCAGCTAGTGGCTCTGCTACCAGACCAACTATAGCACTTGATACAGCAGCTAGTGGCTCTGCTAGCAGACCAACTATAGCACTTGATACAGCAGCTAGTGGCTCTGCTAGCAGACCAACTATAGCACTTGATACAGCAGCTAGTGGCTCTGCTAGCAGACCAACTATAGCACTTGATACAGCAGCTAGTGGCTCTGCTAGCAGACCAACTATAGCACTTGATACAGCAGCTAGTGGCTCTGCTAGCAGACCAACTATAGCACTTGATACAGCAGCTAGTGGCTCTGCTAGCAGACCAACTATAGCACTTGATACAGCAGCTAGTGGCTCTGCTAGCAGACCAACTATAGCACTTGATACAGCAGCTAGTGGCTCTGCTAGCAGACCAACTATAGCACTTGATACAGCAGCTAGTGGCTCTGCTAGCAGACCAACTATAGCACTTGATACAGCAGCTAGTGGCTCTGCTAGCAGACCAACTATAGCACTTGATACAGCAGCTAGTGGCACTGCTAGCAGACCAACTATAGCACTTGATACAGCAGCTAGTGGCTCTGCTAGCAGACCAACTATAGCACTTGATACAGCAGCTAGTGGCACTGCTAGCAGACCAACTATAGCACTTGGTAGCTAGTAGTTTAATGAGTTGTGTTACTAGCCTATAACACTGTAGATAGCTGGTGTATATCAGGAGCTTTAGCAATAACTTCTCGTCCTCGACCATCATAATGTGGTGTATTCCAGCTGGTTCTGTAGTCATTGCTGAACATTTACGATGGAGTGGAGGTCGAAGGTCAAGATTCTCCATGGCAACACTATGTGATCCAGAGAAGGGAAGACAGGGAGGGGGGGTTGTTGCTGATGTAGGATCAGTCCTCTCCACTGTTGCTCAACGACTGTAGGGGAAGCGCATGTTTGGGGAATGGTTAGCTAATGTCATAAGCTCTTACCTAATGGCTGACGTTGGTCAGAGAAGACGAGGCTAGGGGACTTCACTTGTGAGCTTGCACATTATGTTACCATTATATATGGGCATGTGCAGTCCAGTCAAGTCCATGCATATCCACTATGGTTAGTAATAAGTGTGGGAGTTATTTGAGATGGCCTTAGTTACTAAGGACATGACAACTTGACGATTACATGTTTGGCACCCAGTGTGGTGTCAATCCCATCTCTGCCAGCAAGACACAGCCTGTGGTCATCTTGTAGCTACGTCAACCTGTCCCAAACTTGAGTGACATTGATCTAGTACGTGCTCTGGTGAGGGACTGGAATTAGTCAAACTACGGACTCAGTGTACAATAAACAAACGATGATTCAATTTTCATGGCATTTTTTTAAAGGAATTTGCTTACTATCCACTTTGTATGTGTGAGGTCCATTAATACGGCCGATTATTCATAGGGCTATTGTCAACCTGCCTAAATAGTGTGGTGTTGGTCCAGTATGTGCGCTCATAGAGCTATTGTCAACTTATTTTAACCTGCCTCCACCCAGTGTGGTGTTGGTCCAGTGTGTGTCTCCATAGAGCTATTGTCAACCCACTTCAACCTGCCTCCACCCAGTGTGACATTGATCTAGTGCTTGTCACTGATGACATCTGTACAATCTCCTGTACCTTAAGTATACTACAAACACAGGGATGAGTGCTTGCTTATGCTCTCTCCCTGCCTGGTGAGTGCTTGCCTGTGCTCTCTCCCTGCCTGGTGAGTGCTTGCCTGTGCTCTCTCCCTGCCTGGTGAGTGCTTGCTTATGCTCTCTCCCTGCCTGGTGAGTGCTTGCATGTGCTCTCTCCCTGCCTGGTGAGTGCTTGCTTATGCTCTCTCTCTGCCTGGTGAGTGCTTGCTTATGCTATCTCTCTGCCTGATGAGTGCTTGCCTGTGCTCTCTCCCTGCCTGGTGAGTGCTTGCTTATGCTCTCTCCCTGCCTGGTGAGTGCTTGCTTATGCTCTCTCCCTGCCTGGTGAGTGCTTGCATGTGCTCTCTCCCTGCCTGGTGAGTGCTTGCTTACGCTCTCTCCCTGCCTGGTGAGTGCTTGCATGTGCTCTCTCCCTGCCTCGTGAGTGCTTGCCTGTGCTCTCTTCCCTGCCTGGTGAGTGCTTGCTTATGCTCTCTTCCCTGCCTGGTGAGTGCTTGCTTATGCTCTCTCTCTGCCTGGTGAGTGCTTGCCTGTGCTTTCTCCCTGCCTGCCTGTGCTCTCTTCCCTGCCTGGTGAGTGCTTGCCTGTGCTCTCTCCCTGCCTGGTGAGTGCTTGCCTGTGCTCTCTCCCTGCCTGGTGAGTGCTTGCTTATGCTCTCTCCCTGCCTGGTGAGTGCTTGCCTGTGCTCTCTTCCCTGCCTAGTGAGTGCTTGCTTATGCTCTCTCTCTGCCTGATGAGTGCTTGCCTGTGCTCTCTCCCTGCCTGGTGAGTGCTTGCTTATGCTCTCTCCCTGCCTGGTGAGTGCTTGCCTGTGCTCTCTCCCTGCCTGGTGAGTGCTTGCTTATGCTCTCTCCCTGCCTGGTGAGTGCTTGCCTGTGCTCTCTCCCTGCCTGGTGAGTGCTTGCTTATTCTCTCTCTCTGCCTGATGAGACTTGTCTATGCACTCTCCCTGACTACTGCAACTAGCTAGCTATTCATAGCAATGCTTCCTTGAACACAATGGGGTTTTACAGGTATGTACACTTAAGGGGGGACATCTGCACTTTTTTTTAATTTTTTTTTTACCTGTGGTTACAACTTTAGAGCTCAGTAGATTCTGCAAACTTCATGGTATGGACTTGATATATAGCTCAAAAGATAGGTCTCTCTGTGTGCTCTCTTTTGATACTAAAATATGTTTCATAGGTATAACTATAGGCAAGTTACTAGACCCTAAAGCGGAGGGACTTCAAAAACCTGCACCCCAAAACCGCCGTTGGAAACCATTCTGAGATGCGAAGTGCAAAAAAATTAAAAATGGTACGAGTGGCTAGAGGAAGCTCTAGAGCATACAATGACTATATTGAGTAGGCGTGAAAAATTGATTACCTGGTCAAGCGCGCGGTTGGAAAATTGAAGGCGTTGATTTGGCGACGCCTTGTCAACGCCTTCAATTTTCCAACCGCGCGCTTGACCAGGTAATCAATTTTTCACGCCTACTCAATATAGTCATTGTATGCTCTAGAGCTTCCTCTAGCCACTCGTACCATTTTTAATTTTTTTGCACTTCGCATCTCAGAATGGTTTCCAACGGCGGTTTTGGGGTGCAGGTTTTTGAAGTCCCTCCGCTTTAGGGTGTAGTAACTTGCCTATAGTTATACCTATGAAACATATTTTAGTATCAAAAGAGAGCACACAGAGAGACCTATCTTTTGAGCTATATATCAAGTCCATACCATGAAGTTTGCAGAATCTACTGAGCTCTAAAGTTGTAACCACAGGTTAAAAAAATTAAAATTAAAAAGTGCAGATGTCCCCCCTTAAAAGACAATCCTTATTCTATGAAATTTGCCGAGCTCCTACAAGATAGTTGTCTCCATAATACGAGTATAAGTTCCCAATACTAGTCTCCCAGTTTTGACTATGTAATAAGATACCACTCAAGTCTGGGAGAAGCTCTAGTAATGGTGGAAAGCTGGGAGGGCAGTAGTTGAGGGAAGAAGGGAAGGAGGACTTGCTAATGGCTAATGTTGGTGGTGAGCAACATTTGGAATTGGAATGTTGTGATTACATTCCTATTTATGTTTTCCCTTCTCATCATATGAATATGATTAATGTGGCCTTGACAACACTTCCAGATCATGGCCCCAGGGTGTTAGTGCTCGAGGCAAACTGCAGAGCTGTGAATAACTATCATTATGTAGAGGGTTCTGAAATGAAGCTGGAATGCTGTCAAATGCACTTAACACCTGCTCCTTCACTGGTGTGAATTAAAGGCATTCTAAAAGCATCCCAGAAGGCAGTGTCTTCTCTTTGTGACTGCAGCTAGCTATGATGGTGGTCCTCTCTTGAGAACCCCTTACCTGCAGCTAGCTACGATGGTGGTCCTCTCTTGAGAACCCCCTACCTGCAGCTAGCTATGATGGTATGGTGGTCTTCTCTTGAGAACCCCCAACCTGCAGCTAGCTATGATGGTATGGTGGGTTATAGTGTGTGTGTGTGTGTGTGTGTGTGCATGTGGTGTGTGTGTGTGTGTGCCACTGGTGTGAATTAATTAATTAAAGGCAGCATTAAAAGAGGCAACCAGATTTGAATTTTTACCTCACAACAACAACCTGACCTCTTGTCACTGTGGTTGGCCTATCCCAGCATGCAGGAATGTCAACAGTATATTGTTTCAACAGTGTATTGTGGGTTATATATATACCAACAAGAGAGGTCAGAGAGACAGTGAAGCTGTTGCAATGAAATACAATTGTTCCGTCTCTCAAGATAATCACTGCCCAAGTGTGAGAGAAAGCGTATGATGGTGAGTTTTATCAACTACTCAGCACTTGCCAAACTTGGACACTTAAACAGATAGACACTGGGAGTGTTAGTGAGAAAATAGTTCATGCAAAGCCATGCAAGAAAAATGGCAATTCCCAAACCACGAAACATGTAGCTCAGTGATTTCTCCCCATATGTAAGGAACGTGCGCTCAGGCGAGAGTGTCCCATCAACCAGTATACGCGTGGCCCGTGCTTTGAAGAGCTCTGCAAATATAGCTCTCAGACAAAGAAGGAAATCAATTCACCAGAATTCTAAATTAAGACATCCAATCTACAGACTGGGAGCTCATGCAGATTGCAGAGTGCCAAAGGAGTATGTGCATTAAGTAGCTTCTCTAGTACATGAAATTAACACGTTATATCCTCACTGATTCCCATGCACAACGTAGAACTCATAAACCAGTTCCACTAACTCGTGCAAGGCTACGTCCTCAGCAGGAACTGAAGTTATGCCCTGCAAAGGACTTGGATGGGTGACCACTAGGTGCCCAGGACTAGGTGACCACTAGGTGCACAGGACTTGGATGGGTGACCACTAGGTGCCCAGGACTTGGATGGGTGACCACTAGGTGCACAGGACTTGGATGGGTGACCACTAGGTGCACAGGACTTGGATGGGTGACCACTAGGTGCACAGGACTTGGATGGGTGACCACTAGGTGCCCAGGACTTGGATGGGTGACCACTAGGTGCCCAGGACTTGGATGGGTGACCACTAGGTGCACAGGACTTGGATGGGTGACCACTAGGTGCCCAGGACTTGGATGGGTGACCACTAGGTGCACAGGACTTGGATGGGTGACCACTAGGTGCCCAGGACTTGGATGGGTGACCACTAGGTGCACAGGACTTGGATGGGTGACCACTAGGTGCCCAGGACTTGGATGGGTGACCACTAGGTGCACAGGACTTGGATGGGTGACCACTAGGTGCACAGGACTTGGATGGGTGACCACGTCCAGGACTTGGATGGGTGACCACTAGGTGCACAGGACTTGGATGGGTGACCACTAGGTACCCAGGACTTGGATGGGTGACCACTAGGTACCCAGGACTTGGATGGGTGACCACTAGGTGCACAGGACTTGGATGGGTGACCACTAGGTGCACAGGACTTGGATGGGTGACCACTAGGTGCCCAGGACTTGGATGGGTGACCACTAGGTGCCCAGGACTTGGATGGGTGACCACTAGGTGCACAGGACTTGGATGGGTGACCACTAGGTGCACAGGACTTGGATGGGTGACCACTAGGTGCACAGGACTTGGATGGGTGACCACTAGGTGCCCAGGACTTGGATGGGTGACCACTAGGTGCACAGGACTTGGATGGGTGACCACTAGGTGCACAGGACTTGGATGGGTGACCACTAGGTGCCCAGGACTTGGATGGGTGACCACTAGGTGCACAGGACTTGGATGGGTGACCACTAGGTGCCCAGGACTTGGATGGGTGACCACTAGGTGCCCAGGACTTGGATGGGTGACCACTAGGTGCACAGGACTTGGATGGGTGACCACTAGGTGCACAGGACTTGGATGGGTGACCACTAGGTGCACAGGACTTGGATGGGTGACCACTAGGTGCACAGGATTGGATGGGTGACCACTAGGTGCACAGGACTTGGATGGGTGACCACGTCCAGGACTTGGATGGGTGACCACTAGGTGCACAGGACTTGGATGGGTGACCACTAGGTACCCAGGACTTGGATGGGTGACCACTAGGTACCCAGGACTTGGATGGGTGACCACTAGGTGCACAGGACTTGGATGGGTGACCACTAGGTGCACAGGACTTGGATGGGTGACCACTAGGTGCACAGGACTTGGATGGGTGACCACTAGGTGCACAGGACTTGGATGGGTGACCACTAGGTGCACAGGACTTGGATGGGTGACCACTAGGTGCACAGGACTTGGATGGGTGACCACTAGGTGCACAGGACTTGGATGGGTGACCACTAGGTGCACAGGACTTGGATGGGTGACCACTAGGTGCCCAGGACTTGGATGGGTGACCACTAGGTGCACAGGACTTGGATGGGTGACCACTAGGTGCACAGGACTTGGATGGGTGACCACTAGGTGCACAGGACTTGGATGGGTGACCACTAGGTGCACAGGACTTGGATGGGTGACCACTAGGTGCACAGGACTTGGATGGGTGACCACTAGGTGCACAGGACTTGGATGGGTGACCACTAGGTGCCCAGGACTTGGATGGGTGACCACTAGGTGCACAGGACTTGGATGGGTGACCACTAGGTGCCCAGGACTTGGATGGGTGACCACTAGGTGCCCAGGACTTGGATGGGTGACCACTAGGTGCACAGGACTTGGATGGGTGACCACTAGGTGCCCAGGACTTGGATGGGTGACCACTAGGTGCCCAGGACTTGGATGGGTGACCACTAGGTGCACAGGACTTGGATGGGTGACCACTAGGTGCACAGGACTTGGATGGGTGACCACTAGGTGCACAGGACTTGGATGGGTGACCACTAGGTGCACAGGATTGGATGGGTGACCACTAGGTGCACAGGACTTGGATGGGTGACCACGTCCAGGACTTGGATGGGTGACCACTAGGTGCACAGGACTTGGATGGGTGACCACTAGGTACCCAGGACTTGGATGGGTGACCACTAGGTACCCAGGACTTGGATGGGTGACCACTAGGTGCACAGGACTTGGATGGGTGACCACTAGGTGCCCAGGACTTGGATGGGTGACCACTAGGTGCACAGGACTTGGATGGGTGACCACTAGGTGCCCAGGACTTGGATGGGTGACCACTAGGTGCCCAGGACTTGGATGGGTGACCACTAGGTGCACAGGACTTGGATGGGTGACCACTAGGTGCCCAGGACTTGGATGGGTGACCACTAGGTGCACAGGACTTGGATGGGTGACCACTAGGTGCACAGGACTTGGATGGGTGACCACTAGGTGCCCAGGACTTGGATGGGTGACCACTAGGTGCCCAGGACTTGGATGGGTGACCACTAGGTGCACAGGACTTGGATGGGTGACCACTAGGTGCCCAGGACTTGGATGGGTGACCACTAGGTGCACAGGACTTGGATGGGTGACCACTAGGTGCACAGGACTTGGATGGGTGACCACTAGGTGCACAGGACTTGGATGGGTGACCACTAGGTGCACAGGACTTGGATGGGTGACCACTAGGTGCCCAGGACTTGGTTGGGTGACCACTAGGTGCACAGGACTTGGATGGGTGACCACTAGGTGCCCAGGACTTGGATGGGTGACCACTAGGTGCACAGGACTTGGATGGGTGACCACTAGGTGCACAGGACTTGGATGGGTGACCACTAGGTGCACAGGACTTGGATGGGTGACCACGTGGTGCACAGGACTTGGATGGGTGACCACTAGGTGCACAGGACTTGGATGGGTGACCACGTCCAGGACTTGGATGGGTGACCACTAGGTGCACAGGACTTGGATGGGTGACCACGTCCAGGACTTGGATGGGTGACCACTAGGTGCACAGGACTTGGATGGGTGACCACTAGGTGCACAGGACTTGGATGGGTGACCACTAGGTGCACAGGACTTGGATGGGTGACCACTAGGTGCACAGGACTTGGATGGGTGACCACTAGGTGCCCAGGACTTGGATGGGTGACCACTAGGTACCCAGGACTTGGATGGGTGACCACTAGGTGCACAGGACTTGGATGGGTGACCACTAGGTGCACAGGACTTGGATGGGTGACCACTAGGTGCACAGGACTTGGATGGGTGACCACTAGGTGCACAGGACTTGGATGGGTGACCACTAGGTGCACAGGACTTGGATGGGTGACCACTAGGTGCACAGGACTTGGATGGGTGACCACTAGGTGCACAGGACTTGGATGGGTGACCGCAGAGAAAAGTGGGTACAAAGGTGAAGTGGGGGCTTGGATGGAGTCGTAACCAGAGCTCACCATCACCTAACATGCAGGAGGATCAGTTGGAGTCCTCCTCTCAACAAGAGGAGCTGCACTTACAGAGCACACAGAAGGGACATAAAGCCATGGGTCCTGGGGGGGGGGGGGGATTCCACCACCTGTTAACTATGGCTAGAATCGGGCCTTCGTTAGTCACCTCAAGGTGATTAAAAAAACACTTGTGGAATAAAAAAGTAGTGTGTGTCAGTTTGCCAGATGAGCAAGACTACTGAGAAGCAGACTGTAATCTAACAATAATATCATATATCAAAGCAACTAATTAGAAGAAGCATGAATGAAATTTCATAATGAGTCAAGTTGAACATGTTTTCTATGAGAAGTGTGCATATATTGCACTCCACCGGCCCTTCCCTGGAAGTACAAGTAGTCTTGTACACAAAACACGGACATGAAATGGCTATAGTGAAACGACATTACTTTCGTAGGCATGTTGAAACAATAACCGTACAGAACATACTAGGTGAGAAAACAAGCCCTTTGACAAATCATGAAACAGAATTCCATCTTTAAATTTAACTTATTTAGATTGACAAGAGAACATGGCCTCTCTTGTGAATGAAGTCAACTTGGCTGAGTGGAATGTTCACAGCAAGCTTAATGGAGTTTTAGCTCATGCTAACACACTAATTAAATTTGTCCTCGATATAAATATGAGTATTAATGAAGTATTATTATAGGAAGTGGTTCCTGTCAATGCAGGGCAAGGCAAATGCTCTCGTGTTCAGCGAAGCATTCCTAGCTAGTGTTTGGTAATTATCCAACGTGCCCTTCTCATTCTTCACAACAGCTATGGTCGCTGGAATGCTGAAGCAGATATTCCATCAACTTTGAGGCTGCGAATCTCCAGAGCCATGCGGCAGGGAAGAACTTAAAAGACTGTCTCTGTCATCATCATCTTAAGCTTGCACAGAAACTTCTATAATGTGATGACGGAAATAATGAAGAGAGAACTTATTAAATGAGGAGGACAACTGCAAGATTACTATTCCGAGGATGGCCAGCATTTATGGAACAATTTCTGCAGTAGCACACCATGCGTAAATGAACTGTTCCAGCACCTACTCCTACATTCGTACTTGACATGGCCTAAAATGATTGTGACGCTAGATGCTCTTATTATGTGTCAAAGTGCAAACAACTAAAGGAACAAGAAATACCCAAAAAAAACTGGCATTCTGATAGCTGCCCAAATCATATAAACCATTACAAAGTAATGGGCAGAAGTTGCAAAGGACAGTCAATTTGCTTCAATTTGCACTGTAGCAAATTCTTGTTTGGTAATTTAAAACAAGCAGTCTGCACTCATGGCACTACCCAACTCTATGTGCATAACAGCAAACTTAAGACTGATCAAATCTACTCTGAGTCTTGCTAGAGTATCAGCATGAAGCACCAAGCATAAAGCTTAATATAATGGCACATATTTAAAAGTTAAGACCCCTCTTCTTACAGGTAGTTAGCTACAGAGTTAATTGTTAATTCCATACCTTGAGAGACTTGGAGGAGTAAAGCTTTTCTTTCTGCTGACTTCAGCCAGCTTACCCACTAGAGTCGCGTTCTTGTTCCTCAACTCGTCCCTTTCTCTCCTCAGCTTCTTGATGGCCAACCTCTGGTTCTCGCCTTGTTCTGTCAACATCTGCTTCAGGTCTGAAATTTCTGCATAACTCGTTGCAAGCAAGGATTCCAGCTCTATAATGCGCTTCTCCTGTTCCTGTGGGACATATTTATTGTTGGTGTACAGTTTACGTTTGCCACTGGCTCTGAATAGCGAAGACATAGCTAGCTGTACTAGTGGTACCCAGTCGGTCTGTTAGTCAATTATAATATGTCTGTTAGTTACTCTAACGGTCGCACAGGAGCAAAAGGGAAGCTCTCTAGACGCCCGTGCGCGAGCGAGTCCAAGGATTGGGAGGGAGGAGGGGTTTACTAACTACAATTTTGTGGCCTGACGTGAACACTGCCTTGTGGCTATTTTTGTTCCCATAACCACCTTGATCCAACTGCCTCTGAAATCGATATGCAAGCATTCTCCTTGCTGTCTCAGCAGCCATTGGACTGATATTTATTATTTTTATTATCGTTGTTGTTCAGTTGCTGTTGATGTTTGTTATTAGCTTGAAGCTAGCTAAAATATTCTGGGACATCCCAGACGAAGTTATTATAAGTGTGTATGCACAAATAACAACTTATATAACAACTTATATATATAGCTAGTGTGATAAAAAGTTGCTTGGCCTGGAACACATGGTAGTCGTCACACTGCAATTACCTACATCACTCTTTGATAGACATAGCAAAGATGTTAAAGCAAGTGATAATTGTCGCAATGGTAGTTATGGAAAAACGATCGTAGATGATAAACTAAATATAGAAGTACCAAGAGATGGGAGGATGAATACGCCCCTCGATTCATTCCCAACGATAGTTACCTCTCAGTTTTGGGGGCTCCATACTCAGACCACGAGTGGGCCCCTAGCTTTCCTTCCTCTGTGTTTCCAGCAACTAATCTCTCCTGGCTGAATTCCTTGGCCGAATCAACTCGGCTATTTTTTTAATATGTGTGGTAATTATTCCTGTTCGATCTTGTTTATGTTTTAATTGTCCTATTGAGTTGTTGTTGTTGTTATTTTTTTGTTGTTACTTTTATTATTATTATATTTTATATATATATATATATATATATATATAGTCCTACTGCAGTTTCATGCGAATGCAATCATCGGGGACAATATATATATATATAGTAGTAATAGAAAAGTACTGGGATGGCTAGAAACTATAGTAGGACTAGCTATCCCAGTACTTTTCTATTACTACTATTCAATAGCTCTGCTTTAACACAGCATTGAGCACTATTTGTAGCCTTTATCAGCAAACTACCTTCTAACAGTAAGTATAATAGTATATATATATATATCAGAGATGGGTCCAGACTCTGGCCACACCTTCCCCTTTCTCTGTAAATCAATGACCTTCTCATACTTGATTTTTGTACTGGTATAGATAGTAACATCATGTCAAGAAAGAGCGTCAACATTTAGCACATGTTTGATTCAGCCCTAGCCTGTACCACTTCATCATTTGATTCACATGTGGCAAGCAATTAAGGCACCCCATTTAGTGAAAATTACATTTTAGGCTCCCCATTTAGTGAAAATTACATTTTAGGCTCCCCATTTAGTGAAAATTACATTTTAGTATGTTCACTTATTTCAAACATAACTTTTGTACACTACCATTTATTAAACTAATTTTGGTACCATTTAAAAAATGATATATTTTATACGGCTCTTTTTAAAGCTTCCAACATGATGAGGGCTGCAAAGGAAGGTCACCTAATACATACACAATTATATGGCTGGTGTTGGAGCTTCAGACATGATGAGGGCTGCAATGGAAGGTCACCTAATACACAATTATATGGCTCATGTTGGAACTTCAGACATGATGAGGGCTGCAATTGGATGGCTCATGTTAGCTTCAGACATGATGAGAACTGCAATGGATGCTGTAGATTCCAACTCACTTGAGTAATGTGCATGTTTGTTTAAAATCACTTGTAGGGCTGGAAGTGTTGAATTTCTTCTTGTGGCATTCTAGTGGTTGTTATCTAGCCACAGAACAATGTACAGCTTGTTTGGGGAAACCACTAAAGAAAAAGAAAATTAAAATTAATTGTGTATTAGGTGCTTTTTTAATTTTACGGTCAAGACAAAAATCACACCAAAAAATAAAAACATTAGTTAATTACATAATGTTAATTACAAGTTAATTAGTACAAAAATACCAAAAATACCAAAATAATAACTAATTAACAAACAAATAATACATAACATTATATTAAATTTTTTCAGTGTGATTTTTGTCTTTACCGTAAAATTTATGTAAATGCTTCTTTGGTCTTCCTGCTCTTTCCTGACATGTCCACTTTATCTCGACCATTATTGACATTGTTCAGGGGCGGAATGTTCGTCTGATGTCTTATAATTATTTGCTGAGGGGCAATGTTTGTCTGATGTCTGATATCTGCTCGGGGGCAATGTTTGTCTGATGTCTAATATTTGCTCAGGGACAATGTTCGTCTGATGTCTGATATGACCAGGGCACATTCAAGAATAGTCCGCCTGGCCATGTTGGGCTACAATTAATAATTGTTCCATTGAGCCTTGAGAGAGTCCATCACTTAATGAGGGGAAGAATATTAGAACAAAACAATATGGCTTGATTGTGGGAACAGCTTGTTTGTGTGTGTATACAGGAGCACACAGACACCTCACAGATCTCAGGATTGAGATAGAGGAGAGATGACTACGACTCACCCTATACAGTGGAACCTCTACTATCCATGCAGCTTGGAACTAGAGAGAAACCCAAAACTCAAAAATTGCTCTTAACTTAGCCTTTGGTAATCTGTTACAGCTTAAGATTTTGGAACCTAAATTATGTTGTAAAATCTGTTATTAAAATTGATTTTTGGGGGATTAATTGAATTTGGCATACTAAAGCACACCAGCCCACTATGTATAGTAGCCATGGTTGCGGGAGGGGAAGTTGAGGTAAGAAAAGTTCCACCATACTACAAAAACTGAAAAGAAGCACTTCTCGCGCTTGGTCACTACTAGTTCCTCCTCCATGAAAGGCCTTTTTAGGCACATTGTGACATCACTCACTAGAAGCTCACATTCGTCAACTTTACACATCGGACTGAGGCTACCTCTCACCTTAAAACATTACTGCCTCACATTTCCGAACATTGAGCCTTAAAAAGTTGGAAATGGTAAATTGCTTCACAATGGCTGTCTGGCTCACCAGGAAGTCACTTGACAAAGCCACAGTCCTTTATTTAAAAAACACACATAAGAATTGCTGACAGACATACGTAGACTGGACTCCTGCAGTTGGTTCAGAAGTGGATCCATCTCGATTAGGAAAAGCGTGGAGACATCACCAACCCGTTTGACCTTTTTCTTCATGCAATCTTTCGGATGATTTTCCCTCCACCCTGACCCTACAAGAACCACTGGACTGCTAATCCATGAGCAGCGTCCATCCATTATCACTCATAGAGCCTCTGGAGAACAAGTATAAGTCATATGCCTTCAGCAGATCACCAAAGCAGACCTGAACTTTACTTCCGGGATTGAAACACCTTGCTATCACCTCCAGAGCTGCACATGACATTTCTTTTATGAAACTGTCTGGTTAAAATGGGGTTCCCAAATCCAGCCATCACTTCCATATGTTATATCATCAGGGGATACTCACATCCTTCTTGTACACTGGCACTAAGGATCCCAAATCCAGGTGTCACTTCCATATGTTAATTTATCCATCAGGGGGTACTCGCATCCTTCTTGTACACTGGCACTAAGGATCCCAAATCTAGGCGTCACTTCCATACATTACCCATCAGGGGACTCACCCAGATACTAGATGGCCCAATTCAGTAAAATGAGTAAAGGCTCTCTGTAGTAATCTAAGCTGAGGTGTCTAAACAGGGCAGATAAACCTAATGACAGATGCAGTTCTCACAACCATTCTTGTTTAACCCCTTAAAATCAAATTGATTTCTTGGGTTGATTTCTTGGGTCATAATATACCTACACTTCCAAACCCACTTCCTGCTGGTATCCTTGGATCAGACTTCTCTAAAGCCTCATAACCTCTCTGATTTCATCTTGCTGGAACAACTCAAGCTGCCACAACTACTAATGAACATTACAATAACCTTCTCAATAATCAACTTGAAATTGTATTCTCTCGACGTTTCGACTAGATGCTCTAGCCTTCATCAGGAATAAGGCTAAAGCATCTCGAAACATCGAGAGAATACAATTTCAAATTGAAGGTTATTGTAATGTTATTATGTCAAGTTCATTGAAAATACTGAGCATTTTCACAGATCAACAGAGATTCCAAATATATACTACATCACTCTAGTTCCAACGTGCAATATTAAGACCAGAAAGTCATGACCCCACATCAGAGCACATTGCCTGTCCTATGCCACAATCCATCTCACACCTATTTGATAACTCGGCAAGGGTTCAAGGTTTACCTTGCCAACCATCTCCCCTCAAGGCCAGAGACAGCTTGATCCATGTGGTCCGACATATGTGAAATGTTTGAGTTAAGGCCTCAGAATCAGTGTGGTGCAGGAGAGGATGTGGGTAGGGGATGTGGGTAAGGGAGGATGCTTCCACTTCCTATAGGAAGCCTTTTTTTCCTTCTTTTTTTCTTCCCTCTTTTTTCTCTCCACGGGAGTAGTCGACCAAAAGATGTTCAGCTGGGATGGTAGCTCTGGACTGCGCCTTCATGAATTATTCTTGCAGACAACGAACAGAAAAATATTGGGCTTGTGTGTGACAAATTCTGGGATTTACTCGTTACCTATTTGTATGCATGGCTTACAAGTGCGAGTGTGGTAGTCTTTGCAATCCCTACCCTTTACGATATCACTTCTCATTTTGCTCTGCCACTATCTGACTAATAAGCTGGTTGAGAAACCAGGTTCAGCCAGCAAACTGCCAAAACCAAGAGAACTGCAAGAAGCAGAATTGAGGAGACTATTATCAGTCGTTTCTCACAATTCCTAGCTAGACAGCTAGTAACATAGTGACTAGTACAGGATCTGAATCCTTCAGATGTTTGTACCAAGAAGAAATTTTGGTTGCAATCTGTAGAAATAGATTTTTGGGATGAGCCTCTCTCCAGAATGAGGTAGACATACTTATACACATCCACCGTCCATCAATTTGTCCCACCCTCTTCCTAACCCCAGAGCTCACCAGTCCTCGTCTCCTTCCACTTTTTTGGCCAAATATTCCTCTTATTTTCTTTTACTTACCTTTGGAATTCTCTACAAAACTATATTTTTTATCCACTTCCCCAATAGCTGTAGCTCTCAATTTTATTATTATTAGTAGTAGTAGTAGTAGTAGTAGTAGTGTTGTTGTTGTTGTTGTTATAAAAAGAAAACCAAAAATAATTAATAATTGTTACTATTATATATAACTAGAAACACAACTAGATAAATAAATTATTTATTTATGTATTTATTGTTAATTAGTTATTATTTTGGTATTTTTATAATTGTCAATATGTGAGTTAATTTATTTTTTAAAAAATGTTTTTTAAAGTATGTTAATTAAAAAAAAATTGAGAGTATATACAGGAAAAAAACAGACTCGTTTTTTTCTATGGCACAACACAATCAAAGAGACAGAGCCTTGAAATGAAAAAGCTAATGACAAGTTCAACTCCCAACCGACCCCAAAACAGACGAGGCATTCCACCTCTGGACTGCCACTGAGCCGCTAAGGAGGTGAGCACAGGCATTCACCTCCCCAGTTCTCTGTCTTGCCATTATTATTGTTGTTGTTATTGTTATTACTATTACTACTGTTATTGTTATTATCGTTGTTACTATTATTATTATTTCCATTTTTGTGGTGAGGAGAAGAAGAAGAAGAAGAAGACGCATGTTTGTATGTGCAAGTGCATCTTATTGTATTTGAGCATTTCCTTGGTCAGCACTCACTTTTCGTAGAAGTGAATATTTCATAGTGAAATCAAAACTTATTAAACAGCATTCTCTAGAGCATTATAACCCCTTCCACTTGAGTTGAATGGAATCGAGAGAACTTAAGAGGATGGGTGGGATGACCTTCATGAGTTAAAGCTTTTGCTTTGGGCTACACATCACATCACACTAAGGGGGTGAAGGCACCACAGAGGAACCAGACCTGGTCACTGTTGTGATCAGGTATGAGGCCCTTCTGCAGAGGAATGCCGCACAGGCATCTATGCTTACCTGGAATTTCTCTTAGTCTGTGATAAGTTTTTCTACTGATGTCGTAAGCTTTTCTACTACTGTGATAAGGTACCTCGACTGAGCCGGAACCAAGCTTTGCCCCTGCTGTGATGAGGGACCCTGACTGAGCCAGAACCAAGCTTAGTCCCTGCTGTAATGAGGTACCCTGACTGAGCCAGAACCAAGCTTTGCTCCTGCTGTGATGAGGGACCCGGACTGAGCCAGAACCAAGCCTTGCCCCTGCTGTGATGAGGGACCCTGACTGAGCCAGAACCAAGCTTTGCCCCTGCTGTGATGAGGGACCCTGACTGAGCCAGAACCAAGCTTAGTCCCTGCTGTGATGAGGGACCCTGACTGAGCCAGAACCAAGCTTTGCTCCTGCTGTGATGAGGGACCCTGACTGAGCCAGAACCAAGCCTTGCCCCTGCTGTGATGAGGGACCCTGACTGAGCCAGAACCAAGCTTTGCCCCTGCTGTGATGAGGGACCCTGACTGAGCCAGAACCAAGCTTAGTCCCTGCTGTAATGAGGGACCCTTACTGAGCCCCAACCAAGCTTTGCTCCTGCTGTGATGAGGGACCCTGACTGAGCCAGAACCAAGCCTTGCCCCTGCTGTGATGAGGGACCCTGACTGAGCCAGAACCAAGCTTTGCCCCTGCTGTGATGAGGGACCCTGAGACTGAGCCAGAACCAAGCTTAGTCCCTGCTGTGATGAGGTACCCTGACTGAATCAGAACCAAGCTTTGCTCCTGCTGTGATGAGGGACCCTGACTGAGCCAGAACCAAGCCTTGCCCCTGCTGTGATGAGGGACCCTGACTGAGCCAGAACCAAGCCTTGCCCCTGCTGTGATGAGGGACCCTGACTGAGCCAGAACCAAGCTTTGCCCCTGCTGTGATGAGGGACCCTGACTGAGCCAGAACCAAGCTTTGCTCCTGCTGTTATTTTTGTAAGGCCAGCATTATGAAGGAGCTTCAAATAAGAAAAAATCAAGTGGACTTGGATAGCATCTCTCCAGGACCAGATTTATACATAGGAAGTTCTATTATTCCTACAACAAATAAGATATGATCACCTATCAATGTAGCTGGCTCTATTTAAATTATAATTGAATTTCTAATCACAGAGTCTGTCAGCAGAGCACAATAGAAATGGTAGAGATATTGTACAGAAGTAAAACTTGATAATTATGTAGATATGTACAAGACTATAATGAAAGTGCCTGTTTTTCATTATGGCTATGAAAGGAGTAGCTCAATAGAGGGATTATGACTGGAAAAAGTCCTTCGTACAATGGAAGACATCGAAACCGATACTTTTCCCAAAGCCTGTTGGCAGAGCAACACAATAACCTTCTCAATAATTATGAATGCTAGAGTATATATAATATAGTCAAAACATTGAGTGAAGTTGATTATTGAGAAGGTCATTTTAATTTTGTTATGTCAACTGAAAGTTTGTTGAGGAAATATCGTTATCTGTTTTTGGTTTTTATAAATAAAATTAAAGAAGAACAATAGCGAAATAAGGAAACTCAACAGATTCACAATAATTACATAGTGCATAACATGTTATAACAATCTTATCAGACAAAAAAAACAATTGCTAATTTTCTCATAATTTTTATTATATCCATTCAGTTTATAACTTATTAGTTGTTTTTAGAAGCTGGACTTACTAAAGTCAATTGCTATTTACAAATTTGTTTGAAAAATTGGTAAAATACAATATCTGGTGGAAATGGCAAAAAAGCGATTAGAGACCGATGCAAAGGGAGCTTGTCTTTCGTAGAATGAAAATATCATACCTTAGCAGGGCCTGGGGAGAAAAAGGAATTAAAAAAAAGAAGGAATAATGCAAGTATTTATTGATATCATATCTTACAATGTTGTTAAATGCACCTAATGCCACACAAACTTGAGACACTAGCAGGGGTTCCCGGGTGTTTCCCGGGGGAGGGGAAGAGAAGTGATATAACATTTGCATTCCAAAATTCAAAATCCAACCTTAAAGTATCTGATATGAGGTGATCACTATTTACAGGGTGGTCAAAACTGCCCTAAAATATTTTCTCCAATACAGAGTAGCTGGGCTTCCCATGACGCAGGGCTTATAGTTAGTCTTCCCATGAAGGCGGTATTTAGCAGAAGGCACCGCTATCGCCTGATGCTCTTCTTGTTCTTCCTTACTCTCCTGTTAAAACTAACACTATCCTACAAGCTCTTTTCAGAGCCAAACATCCACCGCATGTCCTCCAACACACTACATCATTTCCCCCACTGCTATCTTGCTCCTCGCAACCGTCCCACTCACACTACTTGATTCTCATTTCTTCCTCAACGGTCTTCGATGCATCGGTAGACATAGATGCCATCGTATTGCCAGTTCTATCTGTTCTTCCAATGTTGCTAATATTGGTTGCCTACTATTGGCCCTCTCAGGTGACGTGGAAACCAATCGTGACCCTAGCACCCCAGATACAGTTAAATGTGTCGGTAATACCAATGCAGAAGAAGGAGAGATGATCCAGTTTGGAACCTGCTCCTGTTGGTCTCACTACAATTGTGTCAATATTTCAATTACTCTAGCAGAAACATACCCATTTTCTTGTCCCCACTGTATCAAATCCTCAGTCCTGCACTTGTCCACCATCGCCAACCTAGTACAAAAAGTGGAACCAATGTCCAGATCCTTGTACCTGGTGCAAAACACCTCGGATTTAATGTCTATGCCATTTTAAAGCTGAGCTGGACACTATCTGTTGTTTCCTCCCTTTCTTTGGCCCTCCCACATTCCATATCCAACCAGTTCCTCAGTAAGTGTCGAACAATCCTCTTCCCCTGAATCTCTTCCTGTCCCTCCAGTTTCTTCTAATATGCATGGTCAAAAGTCTCCTAAGTCAACCCCTTCCACCCGTTCCACTCATGGAACTGACTCTGCATCAGATACTTTTTTATCTTGCTGCCGTCCCACCCCAAAGCCGCCAAACATTGCTCACTGAACTGGCCGTCGTTCACACAAGCCCCCTCTGCTACCAACTCCCACTTATCCTCTATCACTCAGGCCTCCCTCCTTTCAACCCACCCCTGCTACCTACTCCCAATTATCCCCAACTAATTACAGGGCCTTCCCTTCAGGTCCCTGGTATAAGAAACCAATATCAGACCTCAACCAAGGCTATATACTCCCCTTTAAAGTCTCTGGCCACCGAGCCCTCCACAAAACACCTCCCACTCCCTTCTCCACCACCCCAACCACCTCCCTCCCATCCACTCACCTAACCTTACCTCTTCTAGGTCTACTTTCATCTCTGCACGCAGTCTTCTTCCCAAATTTGATGAGCTTACAACATTGTCATATCTCTAGAAACCCCACATAAATAGTTGAGACATGGCTCTCCCCAGATGTCTCTGACTCTGAATTTTTTTTGACTAGATTGAAATAGACATGGCGGAGGTATCATAGTCTCTGTCAAGTCAAGTCTTCTTGCCTCCATCATCTCTACACTGGAACTCCTACTTATCTCAATTAAGCTTCCAAGTCATCCTTCCTTTTTGCCACATTTTCATTACCCGACCATTTAGATCATTTACTTGCCTCACTTGCTGCCCTTCCCTCAACCCCCCCTCCCCCCCCCCCCCCCCCCCCCACACACACACACCTTTCCACAAAGGAACTTATTCTGCTTGGGGACTTTAATGTTAATTTTTTGTTATGTTCACCGCTTCTCGATAAGATCCACGCAATATCTGACCTTTTTTCTCTCCATCAAATTATCCGCTATCCAACTCACTACTCCCATACTGGTATCACCTCTATTAATCTTGTGTACCTCTCCTCCCCTTACTCTCATCTGCTGCCTCCTGTATCAAACTCCGACCATAACTCCATCCTCTTCTCCCTCCCTCTCATTTCTGATTCTCCATCTCCCTCACCTCCTCATCGAGTCTGGTTATATGACAGAGCAGACTTCTTTCAAGCTAACAACCAAATTAATATGATTCCCTGGGATACCATCCTCTCTCCCTTGAACACTGGATCCTCTTGGCTCATATTTAAAGAACTCTTGCCTTGCATCATGCACAAAACTGTTCCCTCTAAGCTAGTTTATCCTACAATCCGCTGTACCCCTCCCTGGCTCTCCTACTCCATTCTCCAAAATAGAAATAAATTATACTCCTCTGCCTGGTCACTCAGATCTGCTAATGCCTGGGCAGCCTATCGCCGTTGCTGTAAACACACACCTTCACTCCCTCCATTCAGCAGAACACTTCTTCTTCCAAAGATTATCATCTTCTCCCAACTCTAGTTCTTTTTGGAGAGCCATAAAGAAATTAGGTAAAAAAATCATCTTGAATTCGACCTCTTACTTAACAAGATCAAACTTGTGCTTCCCCTCAGTCTAAAGCCGAGGTTCTAAATCACTTCTTCTCCAGCTGTTTTAATAAGTCTTCTCCCTCCCTCTGTAATCACACACCATCTCCTCCACCCTTCCCTTGCCCGCCCGAGCTCCTCTGCTCAACGGACAAGATTGTAAGTCTTCTAACTGGCATTCCCTCTTAGAAATCGACTGGCCCTGATACTATCTATGCCAGAATGCTTAGATCCACAGATACCTCCATATCAATTCCTCTTTCTCATATCTTTCATTCCTCCCTCTCTACTGGTGCACTACCCACTGACTGGGAATTCCTTTGTAGTTCCTATCCCCAAAACATTTCCACCCTCGTCTTTCCCCAAGGATTATCGTCCCATCTCCTTATTATCCCTATATTTGAACGCCACATATTTAACTACTTACATAAACTTATCACCTTACAAGATGTTTTGTTAAATGTTCAGTTCGGATTTCGCCCAGGCCCGTCTACTGAAATAGCAATACTTAACATAACTCAATCCTGGTGGTTTACTTCCCTTGCCCACAAGTCTGTCTGTGCAGTCTTTCTAGACGACAAGAAAGCTTTTGACTCTGTGCCGCATAGACCACTCTTAAACAATCTGTCCTCACTTAACATTCTTTCTCACCTCCTCTGTTGGCTCACTTCCTATCTTACGGCCCGGTCACAGAGTGTCACTATCTCTGGTGCTCTCTCTTCTTCATGTCATGCATCCTCTGGAGTACCTCGAGGATCTATTCTTGGTCTTCTTCTCTTTGTTCGACATTGCAAAGCTCCCCACTCTCGACATCTTCTACACTTACTCTCTATGCAGATGACATCCTCCTCTCCCATCCATTCTCTTCAACCTCTTCCTTAGATTCAGTGCAATCAGACATTGACATTATATCATCATGGCTATCTTCCCGTCTCTAATAATTAACCCTAATAAGAGCAAGTACATGATGATCTCTCGTAGACCCCTCGCATCCTCATCCTCCACTATATTAGTCCTCCCCTTGATCCTGTCACTTCATTTACATACTTAGGAGTTACTTTGACCTCTAACCTCACCTGGGACCTGCACATTAGCAAAGTATACACTAAATCAAGGAAAACAATAGTTATCACAACCTTTACCATCACTTATCCTCTCATATGCTAATTGAACTTTACACTACATTAGTTCTCCCTCATCTGTGTGGTCACCTCCTCCTTCTTCTTGTAATTCCAAATCCTTAGAACGTGTTCAGCACTTTGCACTCAGACTCTGTTCTCACCAATGGACTTCTGACTATGCATCCAACCTCTCCACCCTCAAACTATCTACACTTTCAAATAGACGTGCTCGGGCCAAGCTCCTTCTAATATACAAAATAATAACATTTTCCTCCAGACTCAATCTAATTAGCTCCTACTCCACTCATGTTTTCTCGCCAATACCACCCATCGAACATCTTAATCCCATTCTCCCACACTGCAGCCATGCAGTCTTCCCTCATTCCCTCTGCCACAGCTCTCTGGAACTCACTCCCAACTTCCATTAGTCATCTTCCTCACTCTCTTCCTTCAAACTATTTATTAAACAATTCATCGCCTAACTTCAACCTTCCCCCCCCCCCTTATCTACATCATGTTATCATGTATGTAAAGCTCTAAATAGCTTCTGCTACTGAGCTCATAAAATTAAAAAAAGCAAGCAGAGCCTAGCCATCTAGTAGCTGGGATTTAAGACACCTAGTGTCTTGGCTCCCTGGTGAAGCAGGGCACCCGGAGCTGTGCTACTACAATGATGATAGTAATCTTGCTTCTCTTCTCCTCTAGTTGTGTGGAGCTTTTCCTGATCGCTTCCCTAAGTTGCTGCTCTAGCATTTCGTAGCTGTACCACGACTCGTCGAGGATCTCACAAGGAAGGGAGTTTATTCCCCTGCTTCAAGCAGCTCTTCTTGAGCATAGTCCTAGGTTTCTGCCATCCTAACCAGCATGTCCAAGTTTTCAAACTACTATCCATTACACTGGAACACCTAATGAGGCAAATTTTCTGTAGGATTGGTAAGTAGCGTAAATTCCATAAACACACTTGTGAAGAATAAACATGCTCATGTGTGTGCATTAGGAGCCTTGAAGCCGAGTTGACTAAGCAGCTTTTGGAAAAGGTCCCCATCATCCCACACAATCTAGCTTGCTCACATGGTATAGCAATCTTCACCAGCTGTATTTGCGTATTAGTGAAGAAATGAGAGTGGTCAGTGGCTACAGAGAATGTTGTTCTTCTAAGGAAAAGATAGTAAAAATTATAACAGAAAAAATAACCTTACCTGAGAAACCAGGTATTATATATACTGTCCTGACTCGTAGCATAACCTTACCTGAGAAACCACACAGCTATTATATACTGTCCTGACTTGTAGCATAACCTTACCTGAGAAACCACTGTCCTGACTTGTAGCATAACCTTACCTGAGAAACCAGCTATATATACTGTCCTGACTTGTAGCATAACCTTACCTGAGAAACCAGCTATTATATACTGTCCTGACTCGTAGCAAAACCTTACCTGAGAAACCAGCTATTATATACTGTCCTGACTCGTAGCAAAACCTTACCTGAGAAACCAGCTATTATATACTGTCCTGACTTGTAGCATAACCTTACCTGAGAAACCACACAGGTATTATATACTGTCCTGACTTGTAGCATAACCTTACCTGAGAAACCAGCTATTATATACTGTCCTGACTTGTTACCTGAGAAACCAGGTATTATATACTGTCCTGACTCGTAGCAAAACCTTACCTGAGAAACCAGCTATTATATACTGTCCTGACTTGTAGCATAACCTTACCTGAGAAACCACACAGGTATTATATACTGTCCTGACTTGTAGCATAACCTTACCTGAGAAACCAGCTATTATATACTGTCCTGACTTGTAGCATAACCTTACCTGAGAAACCACACAGGTATTATATACTGTCCTGACTTGTAGCATAACCTTACCTGTGAAACCAGGTATTATATACTGTCCTGACTTGTAGCATAACCTTACCTGAGAAACCACACAGCTGTCCTGACTTGTAGCATAACCTTACCTGAGAAACCAGGAGGTATTATATACTGTCCTGATTTGTAGCATAACCTTACCTGAGAAACCAGCTGTCCTGACTTGTAGCATAACCTTACCTGAGAAACCAGGTATTATATACTGTCCTGACTTGTAGCATAACCTTACCTGAGAAACCACACAGCTGTCCTGACTTGTAGCATAACCTTACCTGAGAAACCAGCTATTACATATATACTGTCCTGACTTGTAGCAACTGAACACAGTTCAATGGCCTTGAAGAATATACTGAATATACAGGCATCTCTTTTCCGTTAGAGGTAGCCAAATACAATAAGGTTACAGGAGTATATAGTCATAAGCAACCAAGCTAGCTCATAATACACAATTCTATCTAATCTTATGTGCGACACTAATCTTACCTGTGTCGTCGCTCCTGTCATGATTGGTCATAGGCTGGTGTTAGATATGCTGAGTGACTTCTTGTAGGCAGCTGTTTCTCTATAAAACTATATATAAATAAACAAATAGAAACAAGATAAGAAATGTTTTAATTAAAAACAAAAAGTAAATAAATAGAAACAAGAAAAACCTATAAATAAACAAATAAAGAAATGTTGCCAAACATATTAGAAACAAGAGTAAAAACAAAGCATAAATAAACATAGAAACAAGAAAGAAATGTTTTAATTAAAACAAAACACATATTCAGGATTGAAAAAAATGAAGCAAGAATTTACTAATAATAGACAACAAATATTTACAGGAGACTCTTTATAACGAACACCACTATTTCTAGGCTGCTTTTAAATTTTAACCTGTAATATATTCGTATTAATAGGTAAAGGGTCCAAGCAAATGTTTGTTGTCAACATTGGTAAATTCTCATTTCATTTTTATATAGTTGTTTTTAAATTGTTTTATATATAGAGAGAGAAAGAGAGAAATTAGCTGCAAAAGAGGCCCCATTGGGAAGTTTGGGGGCTACCACCTGTGAGTTCTCATTGAGAACTTGGACAGAAAGGAATATTACAGTCCTGACCCTATATCCTAGTTTGGCCATTTTGGCATATGGCTACATACCATTTTTATGGGACAAATCTGCAATGGCCCTCAAATAAAAGACATGTCCAAGCTTTGTGCTAAATTTCATGCTTTTTTCATGAAGGGAAGAATCCCTCTACCATTTCACATATATGCTGGACTGTAGCATAATTATGATTATGTCACCATAATGTCATCATCAATACTGCATGGATTAGTACTGGATTAGGGCTTCAGCTAGGGTTAAGCCAGGGCAGTAGCTAGGGTTGGGACCAGGGAAGTAGCTATGACAATGACTAGAGAAAATAATGCTCATGATGTCAACATGATGATGTATGCTAAGATTTTGGTTACATCCCTATGGCATAGGGACAGCAGGGGCATGTAATCCCCCTGGCAGGGGTTTGTGTTGTGCCCTCAATGCCACTAGAATTATCATTACCGCTCGAATGTGGCATGCGCACGGTTGAAATTCTTCAAATGTGGTGCGATATCAAAATCCTAGCGATATCTGAAGTCCCGGTCTGTAAAGCCAGAAGAGAACCCAAGAAGACTCTCTTCAGTTTTTGGCTTGAAGAAAAACAATATTAGGTTAGGGCATTTTCAAATTTATATATATTTTTGTAAATAGCACCGACGTGTTAAGGAAATTGGCGCCATTTACTTCCATGTATGGAACAAAGGATCAGGTTTGGGAACAACAATTACTACATATTAAATTGAACTCTTGGCTCACGAAATGCTGCATGGACTTCTGAAGTGTAAAATGGTTTTTCAAATGAGACTAGAGACTATTCAAATGGAGAGTAATTAGTTTACGCTCAGTATCAGGTGAAAAACCAGTGGATATAGTACAGCTAAACAAGTCTGAAGGATGTGATGACGTGATTTTGATTCATCCTGAAGGATTGCCGAAAGGATAAGATGAGGACAAGGATATGAGACTTCCAAGGTAGAGTGAGAGGTGTTGCAACCACAATACACTTTATCTGTCCATTGCCTCAATCTGCATTTGCAAGATTTGTCTAGGCAGTCGAAATGTGTATCTTATGCCATAGATCTCACAGAACCTATTCAGTAATCTCCAAAGCAACTAGTTCTCTTTGAGGATATGATTTAATCTTGATATTGCTGAGCCTGTTTAGGCCATCACATGTTACAACATAGTGTGGGACTATGTAACAGTAACTAGCACAACAATCTATATTAAAAATCAACAGTACTTAATTAATAAAAATATCCACAATATTAAATTATGAGTGTCCCGCTGCTCAAGGAGGGGGAGGGGAGGGGACCAAAGGTCATTCCTCAGCTCACCATACACCGCTTCCTACCCAATACTCTCCCACCTCCTCCATCACTGCATCACTTACTCCCTCCACATCTTTCCCCAAAAGCAATGCCACCTTTCCATCCTTACCCGCTCTTCTAAATTCATCCAGCCACTGTCTGCACACCTCATCCTCAGGACCAGCCGATCCCTCTCAAATTCCCCGCACATCACCAAGAAATGTTTCACCCTTACCCTCTCTTCTAAATTCATCCAGCTACTGTCCTGCCCTTACAATTCTGCGCACCTCATCCATCAGTACCAGCCGATCCCTCTCAAATTCACCAAGAAATGTTCCAGATCTTCACCTGCTCCACTATCACACATTATACACCTTTCATCCCTAACTATCCCACATCTCTTCTTATCCTCTAACAACCCAGCTGATGCAGTCCTCAGTCGAAATTGCAACTGCACACCTTCCTGACCTCACATACCTCCCCAACTCACATACCTCCCCACCCTTGCTCCATTCTTAGCCGATTTATAAAAATTCAGCGTACTCTTGCGGTTTACTTCCTCCTCCCAATCCTTCTCATTTCTCACCTTCACTTTCCCATTCCACTTGCGTACTGACTCAACCTCATTGTTTATCTCATAATTATTTTCTCCTCAATATCTCATATTCTTCCCACCATCCAATTCCTTCATCCTCTCTAAGTTTATTTACAACAACTTTTACCAATCTGCTCTGTTCCAATACCTCTAATCTCTTACCAAACAAAACATTTATCGCTTCCCTCCTCTCCTCTAGCTTCCTCCACCCCATATCTCCCTGTATTGCCACTCCTGCTACACTATTACTTGCCCCCAATAGTCTCCTACCCACTCTCATATGTGCTGACTCCAACTTCTTGCAAGCATTATATCCTCCTGTCCACCACACTTCGGCTTTATGCTCCATACTAGGTATCACTGGAAGCTCCCACACCATTCTTCCTCTGTCTACTTCCACATACTCATCCATGTCACCTTTCCAACCCACTCTTCTGCCTTCTTTGCTATCTTCTCTAACTGAACATTACTCCTTAGCTTCCTATCAAACCATACTCCCAAGCACTTGAATTCTTTGACCTCTTCCAATATCTCCTCACCAATCCTCCAATGCACTTCTGCTTCCTTCTTCCCTACTACCATGACTTTGCTCTTCTTGCATTAAACTTCATCTTCCACCTTAACACATACACCTGTACGACATCCAACATAGCTTGCAGTTCCACCCCTGAGTCACCCAGAAGAACAACATCCTCTGCATACATAAGTACCCCACACCAACAGCCTTCCACTTTGACTCCTAGCTCAGCTCTCTCCAACTCCTCCGCCATTCCCATTAAATAAATATTAAAATATTCTGGACCCCAAGGAATACCATAAAAGCTGACATCTATTGTTTGTTGTCCCTTCCCATTCTAACCTCGCGATCAAATATTTGGCTGTTGCTGCAGTAGCTTCGTTCTTTTACTTCCAAGTTAGAGGCTACCGTGTGGATTGTAAATCTAATTATGGACTTCTTGGATTGATGAAGTAGCTACAATGGCTTCAGAACACGACATCCTCAAGACAGTAGAGGTGTAGCTTACTCAACTCTTGCTCGATTCTGGACTGTAACATTTGTTCCGCACATGTTTGCTTCGTCAACAGAAAAGTTTGAAGCTCAGCTCTGCTGCCACACGACTCTTTGGGAAAGCTCGTGAAGTAGCTCATCTTGATTCACTTAACCACTTTCAGTGATGAAATGTTGATAATGGAACAATTTTCTGTTTATGGCTTTATGGGTCACAAAATAATGACCTTCTCAATAATCGACTGAATTTTACTATCTCGACATTTCGACTGATTCCCTAGCCTTCATCAGGAATAATGACTAGATGCTCTAGCCTTCATCAGGAATAATGACTAGATGCTCTAGCCTTCATCAGGAATAATGACTAGATGCCCTAGCCTTCATCAGGAATAATGAATAGATGCCCTAGCCTTCATCAGGAATAATGACTAGATGCCCTAGCCTTCATCAGGAATAATGACTAGATGCCCTAGCCTTCATCAGGAATAATGACTAGATGCCCTAGCCTTCATCAGGAATAATGACTAGATGCTCTAGCCTTCATCAGGAATAATGACTAGATGCCCTAGCCTTCATCAGGAATAATGACTAGATGCCCTAGCCTTCATCAGGAATAATGACTAGATGCCCTAGCCTTCATCAGGAATAATGATTAGATGCTCTAGCCTTCATCAGGAATAATGACTAGATGCTCTAGCCTTCATCAGGAATAATGACTAGATGCCCTAGCCTTCATCAGGAATATTGACTAGATGCCCTAGCCTTCATCAGGAATAATGACTAGATGCTCTAGCCTTCATCAGGAATAATGACTAGATGCCCTAGCCTTCATCAGGAATAATGACTAGATGCCCTAGCCTTCATCAGGAATAATGACTAGATGCCCTAGCCTTCATCAGGAATAATGACTAGATGCCCTAGCCTTCATCAGGAATAATGACTAGATGCTCTAGCCTTCATCAGGAATAATGACTAGATGCCCTAGCCTTCATCAGGAATAATGACTAGATGCCCTAGCCTTCATCAGGAATAATGACTAGATGCTCTAGCCTTCATCAGGAATAATGACTAGATGCCCTAGCCTTCATCAGGAATAATGACTAGATGCTCTAGCCTTCATCAGGAATAATGACTAGATGCCCTAGCCTTCATCAGGAATATTGACTAGATGCTCTAGCCTTCATCAGGAATAATGACTAGATGCTCTAGCCTTCATCAGGAATAATGACTAGATGCCCTAGCCTTCATCAGGAATAATGACTAGATGCCCTAGCCTTCATCAGGAATAATGACTAGATGCTCTAGCCTTCATCAGGAATAATGACTAGATGCCCTAGCCTTCATCAGGAATAATGACTAGATGCTCTAGCCTTCATCAGGAATAATGACTAGATGCTCTAGCCTTCATCAGGAATAATGACTAGATGCTCTAGCCTTCATCAGGAATAATGACTAGATGCTCTAGCCTTCATCACTAGATGCCCTAGCCTTAATGACTAGATGCTCTAGCCTTCATCAGGAATAATCCTCCTAATAATATTCCTGATGAAGACTAGAGCAACTAGTCGAAATGTTGAGAGAGTAAAATTCAAATCGATTATTGAGAAGGTCATTGTAATTTTAGTCAACTGAGAGATTAAGAATTACTTTTTCTATGACTAGAGCTTTTACAAGCCTCTCTGTCCAACCAGGTGGACTGTCAGAACCAGATGATGAGTACTCAGGGGGGGGGGGGGGAAATAATGAGTTATCCATGGAAATGGAAAGAGGAGTACTCCAGGGGGGTGCAATAATGAGTACTCCAGGGATGGGGATGGAATGAGGAGTACTCCAGGGGAATGGAATGAGGAGTACTCCAAGGGGAGGGGGGTTGAATGAGGAGTACTCCAGGGGGAGGGGGGTTGAATGATGAGTACTCCAGGGGAGGGGGTTTGAATGATGAGTACTCCAGGGGAGGGGTTTTGAATGATGAGTAACTCCAGGGGAGGTACTCTAGGAAGGTAGATGAGGAGTACTCCAGGGGGAGGGGGGTTGAATGATGAGTACTCCAGGGGAGCTGGTAGTCTATTAGCCATGATAAGAATTTCATTGGTTTGAAATTGGCACACTAAGCCACAGAACAGCTGTCAACATCTCTTCAGAGTGATTGTCCTGTGTACTTCCAAGTTATGTGTACAGATCTTGGGGAGGTAAAGATAGCCTTGACAAGTTTTATAGCTGCGGTCAGATGTTTTGATAAAGCACTTGCATTGTCAAGATATCGGTGAGTACCCAAAAGGACAGTGATATAGAGAATTATCTTTATACTTGTGAAAAAATGTACTTTCTCCATCCAAATGTTGAGAGAGTACAATTTCAAATTGATTATTGAGGTCATTGTAATGTGATGGGAGTTGCTCTAGCCATTGTCCTGATCCTAGCATTGCTTAAAGGACTAATACAGTATTGATCTGTACATGTCATTATGATGTTGTGATGCTTGGATTGTGATGTGGATAAGTATCCAAGAATTGCATTATAGATTCCAATTCCAAACTGATGCAAGGTTGAACAACCTGATGCCCTGAAACATCATGGGATGGCAAACTCTTAAACGGAAATGAAGATGTGGTAGTGTGTGGCTGTAGGTCACGAGAACTTGGGGAAGCAATTGCCCTTGAAGATAGGAAGCATGCTACACTAAAAGTGAGGTCATCAGCAAGTGATTCCTGCAGGAATTCTCAGGGAAGACCATGCAGAAGCTGACAAGAGTGGTAGTTTGCATTCTTGACCCAGTTTAGTGTGTCAATATGCTCTCCATCATTAGCTCATCTCTCCTCCATTGACTACAGTTATCTTTCCTATATATGCCAGCTATGTAGCAATTTCTCTCTGTCCATAAAGAGCAGCAGTACAGTACATTGACCTCACAAAGATTGATAATAGTTCTGAATCATGACAGAAAAGGCATAACTCACTGGTCCGGATGGAATATCAGCAAAATTGCTAAAGGGAACAGCATATAGCATTACCCCTTCTCTTACGAAACTTTTCAACTTATCCATTACTCAGGGGTGCTTCCCACAATGTTGGAAAACATCCTCTGTTGTTCCGACCCCCAAATCCAAGAAGGGAAATGAGTGCTCCAATTATCATTTTATCTCACTTTTGTCAGTAGTTAGCAAGATGCTCGAGCACCATATACATAAGTCCATCACGACCAGTTGGAAGTATTGCACCCAGCAATGTAGTTTCCAACGTGGACAATCAATGGTTACTGCTTTACTGTTACACATGATTGACTTAAGGTGTTGGAATATGGTCAGGATGGTATGCACCATATTTTTTTTTTTGCATTTGGCTCGATTCCTCATCAGCCATTCCTTGATAAACTGACAAAGTCTCACAAAAGCCTGGATAAGAAGTTACTTATGTAACAGGAAGCAACATGTGATAGTTGGTATGTCATCATCACGGGATGGCCTTGTATATCTGGTGTTCCACAGGGTTCAGTATTGGGTCCATTACTCTTTTTAGATGATGTAATGGACATTACTCTCTCTGATAGAAGTACCTTAAATCTCTATGCTGATGACAAGCTGCTTTACAAACCAATTAATGACCTCTGGAGTGTACAAATGAACATTGACCTATCAACTACTGGACCTATTGTAATAATATTTCCTTTAATCCTACCAAGGAGGGAAAAACCATTACAGCCTTCCAAACTTGTTCTGAATGGTACAACTCTGGACCAAGTTAATTCCTACAAATACCTTGGTGTGCTGCTCTGTTCGGAACTATCTTGGTCTGCATATAGAGAAAGTATTTGTGCTAAAACCAGAAACTAATTGGCCTATTATACAGGAGTTCTATAATTGCATAGACTCCACTAGCATGCTAGAGATGTGCAATGTCTAATATATCTTCATCTGGAATATGAATACTACATTGGAGATGTTGTGAAACTGCTCTCAGAATGTGTACGAACCAGTGGGCCTGCAATTATCAGGACCTATTAATTAAAATGGGAAGCCCATCTCTCAGAATATTTCTGAATTTATGTATGGTATGCAAAATCATGAAGGGCCATATTTCCTCAAGATATATTCACTATCAAACTGAACAGGCAGAAATAACCCAGGACTGATACCACTGTTGAATCAACCATATGCTAAGACGCAGGCATTCAAGTTTTCTTTTGTACCTGGGTCTGTCACCTTATGGAACAACTTACCTCCAGAAGCTCTAGAGACCTAGTCACTCATCACTTTCAAACACTTCATTGCACCTTTGTTCTTGCCATCATAAGTTATTTATGTTTAGAAATTAAAAAAGATAATCGATGAAGGATATATTTATGAGTAACGTTGGGCATCATAATTATTATTCCACAATGCAAAGGAGTGACTTAATTACAAGGTTGGTTGAAATATGGATTATCTCTAGTCAATGAGCTTCGAGACTAGAGATAATCCGTACATTGTTCAAATCCGAGTCTAATAGCGAATTTATCATACTATCAAGTAAAATAAAAAACATATGGAACACATCAATCATTACAAATATATATATTTCACCAGGCTGTGCAACCGAGCGGCAGGGAAAAGCAATGCCACAATGTTTACATGACAACCAGGTGACTCGCACATGTGTAGCACCTTACTCACCGGATACCAGTAGGAACGGTCCACTTTCCAGTGAATCAAAACTATTTGATGGTGAGATAAAGTACTTCTAAAAACCCTTAGTATTGCAATAGATTTGTTAGTTCTATTCGCTCTTATCTAGAGCCAAAGTGGGTAAAGAGGTGGCTGGGGTGGGGCTATTATTTTTTCCTGGTGCAGAGCCGGTGCGGGGTGGTGTCAGTGGATGTTTATGGTGCTACTCAAGATCAAAGCATCACGGGTGGTAATCAGAAACAGAGAAGTCCTGAAGATATAGAGGAGCTTCGGAGTAGGAAAGGAGATTTGAGAATAACAATGCTATCATGAGCTAAGAATTCTTTCAGCCTGTTACCCATCATCTCCAGGGAGCTCATCTTGTCCATGAGAACAGCATATATGCAATTGATATTGCCTAGGGGAGAGCACAGTAGACATGCTTCCAATAAGTCAACCACCCTAGCTCCAGGCATTCTTTTCCTAAACTGTAGAGGATGGTGGGCGAGAAAGGTGGATGTCGAAGAGGAAAGATTTAGATGTGCTGAGGCTGGCAGAAATTTTTTGCAGCAGGGAGGGGAGGTTGAGGTACTGATTGGTATGGGTACAATAGGATAGGAGGCAAGCGTGCAAGTGGAGGTGTAGGGCTGCTGGTTAAGAAGAGCATCAGGTCTAGGCTGTGACTGAGGATGGAAGGAACTGTGTGGGTGTAGGGCTGCTGGTTAAGAAGAGCATCAGGTCTAGGCTGTGACTGAGGATGGAAGGAACTGTGTGGGTGTAGGGCCGCTGGTTAAGAAGAGCATCAGGTCTAGGCTGTGACTGAGGATGGAAGGAATTGTGTGGGTGTAGGGCCGCTGGTTAAGAAGAGCATCAGGTCTAGACTGTGGCTGAGGATGGAAGGAACTGTGTGGGTGTAGGACTGCTGGTTAAGAAGAGCATCAGGTCTAGGCTGTGACTGAGGATGGAAGGAACTGTGTGGGTGTAGGGCTGCTGGTTAAGAAGAGCATCAGGTCTAGACTGTGGCTGAGGATGGAAGGAACTGTGTGGGTGTAGGGCTGCTGGTTAAGAAGAGCATCAGGTCTAGGCTGTGACTGAGGATGGAAGGAACTGTGTGGGTGTAGGGCTGCTGGTTAAGAAGAGCATCAGGTCTAGGCTGTGACTGAGGATGGAAGGAACTGTGTGGGTGTAGTGCTGCTGGTTAAGAAGAGCATCAGGTCTAGACTGTGGCTGAGGATGGAAGGAACTGTGTGGGTGTAGGGCTGCTGGTTAAGAAGAGCATCAGGTCTAGGCTGCGACTGAGGATGGAAAGAACTGTGTGGGTGGAATTGAAAGCAGAGGAGAGCAATAATATGATTGTGGGTGTGGTGTATGTTAACCAGGAAGGGGTGAAGGGTCAGGAATCAGATGAGTTGTTTGAGGTGATGAAAGCTAAGGTGGCAGAACATCAGGAAGCAGGCTGTGAGGTAATTCTAATAGGTGATTTTAATGCCCACATATGGTTATGGTCAGAGCAGTCACCTAACAGGAATGGTAAGAGGTTGTTGGATCTGGTTGGGGTGCCTATTGGGAATAAGTTATCACAGTATAGTGGAAGTGGACGTGGGAGATGGGAGAAAGGAGGTCAGTGATAGATTATATCCCGTCAAAGGGGTTAGTTATGGATATGGTAGTGATTGAGGACAGTCTGATAGTGATTGAGGGCGGTGGAGAAATTAATCTAGGGTCAGATTATAGTCTAATATGGTGTGTCCTGAGAACAGGTAGATTGGAGGAAAGAGCAAGTACTCCACGGTTTAAATGGAAGGTGGATGGTAAGATGGATTGGGAAGAATACCAACATGTGGTGAGCGAGGGTTTCAGAGGTTGGGAGGAATGTGTGGCAGGGCTAGGGATGGGAAAAGATAGAGAAGGTGTACAACAAATTTGGGAACGGTTGGATGGAGACACATTGCGCTTTGGGTGGCCGAGTTGGGTATAGGAGGAAAAAACTAGGAGGAAAAAACTAACAGACAGATCTAAGGGCTGGAGGTCTCGTGATATTGAAGTAGCCATCCAAGCACGACAAGTGTCCTGTAGGGGTGACAATGTAGGTGAAGAAAGATTATTACGGCTATGGGAGGAATATAAGAGTGCAAGAAGACGTGTGAAGAGGTTGATTAGATTGGAAAAGGAGAGACCGAGGAAGGCTACAATAGAAAAGATTAAAGAGTAAGGAGGGACTAGCTGTAAGTTATTTTGGACGGACTTGAAGGGAAAGTAGAAGTAATGTCAAATTCGGAGAGCGAGAGAAGAAAATGGGGTTGTAGTGGAGAAGAGGAAGGATTTACTGGAGGTTTTGGCCAACATTGGGAAGGATTAGGGAGTGTGTCCAGGTCGATGTTCCAATTGACAACCTAGAGTCTAAAGTTAAAGATGGATGGTGCAGCGGGTTGGATTCCAGGAGATGTACAACATTGTGAAGGGGTTGAAAAGGGGCAAGGTTCCTGGTCCTGATGGCATAATTAACGAGATGTTTAGGGTGGGAATAGGATGGTGGAATGTTATGTTCTCTAGTTAATTTGGTGATGGAGTCCAAGTTTTTTCCAAATAATTGGAGACAGAGTTATATCTTTAAAGCTGAAGATGAGTAGGTGGTTAGTAATTACAGAGGGATAGCTCTGGGGAGTTGTGTGGCAAAAGTGATGGCAAGAATGTTGGCAGGCAAGCTCAGTAGGTTTGTGAAGTATACACTAACAGAGGGTCAGGGTGGATTTAGGTCAGGGAGAGGAGATGCTGACCATTTCCTAGTGTTGAGGTGTGTGTGTGACATAATGAGGTCCCAGGGGCGACAGACATTTCTGGAATTTCTGGATGTAAGCAAGGCATATGATACTGTGTGGAGAGAAGGATTATGGATGAAGATGAGAGGGTACGGAGTTCAGGAAGAATTTGTCAAGTGTGCTAATGCTTGTATGAAGGAATTCAGTCAAGTGTGTTGGTTAAGTGGAGAGAGGTCTAGGTGGTTTGAAGTGGGGGGGGGGGGGGGGGGGGCAGGACTGAGACAGGGTTGTCCTTTGTCACCAGTTCTCTATAGTGTGTATGTCATAGGTTGTTGAGGGGAAAAGGTTAGAGATTGAAGTGGATGGAACATGGTGTGGTGGGTTGTTGTATGAGTACTGTTAGAGAGAGATCAGGTAGAGTTATGGATGTGGTGGGGGAGTATGCAATGAAATGGAGATTTAGGTTTAATAATGAAAGGAGTAAGTCAATGACAGTTGGCGGAAAGTGTAGTGAAGGAGAGTGGAAGATTAATGATGGAGAGAATGGAGAATGTGGAAGCCTTCAAATATCTTGGTGTGTGGTTTGATAGGGGGTATGAGAGGAAATGTTCAGTTGGAGAAGATGAAGGAAAAGGCAGAAAAATGGAGGGCAAGAATTGAGCGGGGTAAACGCAGAAATGGAGATGGACAGAGGTAAACTAATATGGGAGTAGAACATGCATCTGAAGTAGGTGGCCTGCAAGAATTTGGAAAGAATTCAAGAGAATGTTGGGAGGAAACTGGTTGGAGGAGGGAGTAATACAGTTGCAGGGGTAGCAGTAAGAGGTGACCTGGGCTGGAGGAGGCTGGAGCAGAGAAGGGAAGAAAAGAAAGTGTTATTTGGATGGAATGAGTGAAGATAGGCTAGTGAAAAAAGTTGTGGCACTGTTAAGTGATTGTCCAGGTTGGTGGGCAGAGTTTTGTGAGCTGGAAAGGGGGGGGAAAAGGAGCATTGGAGTTAGTAGGCTCAAGTGCACATGGAGGAATTGTGTAAGGGATGTTCATAAGGAAGAGTGGTGGGAAGAAGCAGGAGAGAAATTGAGCCTCAAGTGTATAAGTTAGCTAAAGAAGAGTTTGGACAAGGAAGATATTTAAGAGGATTCAGTAACACAGGGGAAGTGAGGCTGAGATTTAGGTTAAGGATGGCATCAGCAGGACTCTTGGGTGACAGGGTGAGGTGTGGTATGTGTCGGGATGGTACGTAGATGTGAGCTATGTGATGAAGGTGTTGTGGAAGATGTTATGCATTTCTTGTTGTACTGTTGGAAGTTTGCTGGTGACGGAGAAAGATTATTGGATATGGTTGAGGGCATTGAAGGGTGGGTGGCAGGTAGAATGGAGAAATGAAGATGATGAAGGGAGAGTAGGCCTAATGTTGGGTAGATCAGTAGCAGGGGTGAAGGAAGAGATGCTGGATAAGGTAGACAGAATTATAAGGGGAAATAAGGAAGAAGAGGAAATACTTAATGTTTGGCACCAAGGGCTCTATGTCTTTGGCACCTCCCCCTATCGTCATCCTCAAACAAACTCTTTGTAATTCCACAACACTCATTGTAATTCACAATATACTCATTATTATTTTGCTGCAAAAATAGTGTTTTTTCTTCTTTTTCCACCCCTTTTTCCCTTCTAGTAGTATAATAATTATATGTACTTAGTGATGGACTATCTTAAGGCCCAACAGAACAATTACTCTTGTAACTGGATCACCACAAATAATTTCAGACTTTTGATAATAATATTGTTATTCTCAACAGCCTGAACTGAAGCCATGGCACACTATAATTTTTCTCATTCTTTGTTGATGTTTATTAAGCATGCGTTTATTTTTATTCTTCTTATCATCATCATCATCATCATCATCATCATCATCATCATCATCATCATCATCATCATCATCATCATCATCATCATCATCATCATCATCATCATCATCATCATCATCATCATCATCATCATCATCATCATCATCATCATCATCATCATCATCATCATTATTAATATTATTATTAATAATTATTATTATATTATATATATATATTATTATTATATATTATGCATATGTATAAATATTATTATTAACTTTTTAATTAACTTTTTAATTATCTTTTTAATTAATTTATTTGTTATTTGTATTTATTATTATTATTTAACATATTTTTTGTTAAATAAATTTTGTGCAAATGAACTCGGTATATTTGATAATTCATTATCGGGCACAAAACTTTGCCACTTTCTTCCCCTCAGCCATAGCAGCCACAGCTCCAGCACTACTCACTGCCACACCCTGATATGATTGGGCAAACATATCCAGACAGGTCGCATCCCACACCAGTTGCTTGTCATTTTCCCATTGAACCATGGTTATCCCATCACCATCAGAATTAGACCGTTCCAGCCTGAGGGCACATGCATATGACAATGCTTGGAAGAGGATGTCATATATGGCGGTATGATGGTGGTAGAAACGTCCTTCACTCCTCTTGCAGCTAAGCTTAGATGATACTTCATCTCCACAGTGCTGGTAGTTGTGAGGATGACACAAAGCATAGCCCAAACGGAGACCCACAGCAACCCTGATGTATCGTCATCCATCCTAAGACCCAGGGATCAGATGGGGAGGATATTTAGCCATGCACCTTGTTCTTTTGCCGAAACAGTAAATAACCGGGCTCGAGCCAAATCATCAGGTACATTCTTCTGCAACAAAGATACCGTGGACTTTGACACCATGCATGCACATGCATCCCAAGACCTCTGGAGGCATGCCGCATGACCAGATGGTCGGGATTGCCATGTCATATATAGACCATGCTGAAAGAGCATCATCCAAAAAGGGACAGGGATTGAAAGAATAGATATATTGGATTGGTAATCAAAAACTGTAGACCATAAACATTTACAAAACTCTGCCCTCTACCCATTAATACACGAAGACTAATACTTTATTAAAATATATTTGGTGTGCATTATTTTAGGTAAAGGATGTCTGTAATCTCTATTGTACACAATTTATGTGTGTGTGGGGGGGGGGGGGGAGGGAGGGGGGAGGGAGGAGTAACATCCTTAAGACTAGATTTCATTTTTTTTAACTGCCATCTAGTACTTCAGCAAATGGTTCAAGGTTCAAGGCATGCAGGAAGTCTATTGGAGTTACAATAATATTTTTTTATTTTTTTACGACATTTAAACAAACAGATATCTATAGGGATTGCTATATACCACATTCCCAATACAATATATATATAAAGATGGCATATTATATAATATAAAGATGGCACATTATATATTGGAAATAAACTATATTTAGAAATAACCATATAAAGACAGCATAGCATATTATAAAGACGGCATAATATAAAGACAGCATATTATATAATGCATAATATAAAGACAGCATATTATATAATATATAAAGACGGCATAATATAAAGACAGCATATTATATAATATATAAAGACGGCATAATATAAAGACAGCATATTATATAACATAAAGACGGCATATTATATTATATATAAAGACGGCATATTATATAATATATAAAGATGGCATACTTATATAATATATAAAGATGGCATACTATATAATATATAAAGACGGCATACTAAAAAAATTAAAGATGGCATATTATATAATATATAAAGATGGCACACTATATAAATATATAAAGACAGCATAATATAAAGACAGCATATTATATAATATATAAAGACGGCATAATATAAAGGCAGCATATTATATAATATATAAAGATGGCATAATATAAAGACAGCATATTATATAATATATAAAGACGGCATAATATAAAGACAGCATATTATATAATATATAAAGGCGGCATAATATAAAGACAGCATAATAAATATATAAAGATGGCATAATATAAAGACAGCATATTATATAATATTATAATTAGATATATAAAGATGGCATACTATATAATATAATAATAAAGACAGCATGTTGTTATAAAGATGGCCTATTACACAGTTCATCATTCCAATGAACAAATGTGTTGGGTATCTGCTTTCAGCTGTTTTTCAACTTTTAATTTATTCACTCGAGTAGCTGCAGTTAGTGGCTACTGATGGACCACTCAGGACATCTTAACCTTCGCACTGTCTAAAGATTTTCCATAACACGGACTGCCAAAGGGGTACACCAACTAGAGTGGATCTTTTACAAATATAAACACAAAGAGGCCAAATTGGCCTATAAAATATAATTTTTATTCCTTCAACATAGAACCAGGACACACACACTGGTCTAGTCTAAGCTGGAAAGTGAAGTAAAGTAAATAGCTAACATTATTGAAAATCAAATCACGAAAGATGCAAAATTCATCATTGATAATTGAGTCTTTACTGTATTCCTTCTTTGCAAGGAACACAAAACACTGTGTGACTAACAGAATGTTCTTTGCAGACAAAACGTGTACACACAGACCACAGTGGTTGCGACTTTTTCTGTCATTTTTCCTAGAGCACAAGTAACATCTACCATAAGTTCGAATCACAATTGGTTGATGTGCAGCACTCTCCAAAGCCATGCTTTTGGGCAAGCTGCCTCATTGCTTGTGAAATTCCATGAAAGTTGCCATCAACCCATTTTTGGATTCTGACTTCAATTCTCCTAGTGCCTCCAAGTGTAGCCGACGTTGTCGCTTGCAGTTTTTCTCCATGATATTAGGGTTCTTGGTTCAGTACAACACAAATATGTTGTATGAAACATCATCAGGAAGGGAAAGAAAAGGTGTTTCGTCTACAAGAATACTGAACAATAAGTTTGTCAAAGGTATCGACAGCTCCTCTTGTAGCATTATATGCCATGATAATTTCAGGTTTTTTCATTTCAATCTTCCCACCTCCCTGTAAAATGATGTTTTTGCTGTGGTGCTCTGTGGATAGCAGTATCACTGCCTTACTTTTCTTTGGCACATAAGAAACCAATGTTTTTTCCTTCTGGAAACAAAACATACTTTCATGCATATACTTCACGGCTTTTATTTTTTTAGGAATTGGGTTGGAATTGCCCGTTTGTTCGGTTTCAGTGTTCCAACTAGAGTTAGCTTTTTCTCCCATAAGTTTTCTGCCAGGGGAATTGAGGTAAAAAAGTTATCCACTGTAATTCCTCGACTTGTTTTTTCAATTGGTTTTGCCAAGTCAAGCACAACATTCATTCCAATGTTTGTATTTCGTTGTGTTTGATCTCTGTCTTTCCCCAAATAAAGGTGACTTCAGCAGTATCATGTTCAACATCTTCATCAGAGACATCAGAGTCAATGCAAATCTCTTCTTCTTCCTCCTCCTTCTCTTCATATTCCACAGCATCAATTTCCTCTTCACTGATTTCTCCAAGCCTTCCTGTATCACATACTTCTTCGTCACTATCTTCCTCCAAAATGATGGCAGCTACCTCTTCAGCAGTATAATATACACTCATCATTGAAAAAAGATTGAAGACAAAATAATGACCAATAAATATATCTAGGAACCAGCAGAGTTAGAGGCTTAGTGGGTTTTACTATCAATATTCATTGCTATATTGATTACACAAAGTGTAACCACAATAACCAAATAACCAGTAAAAACACAAAAATTGAGGCTAATGCACATAAATTCAGGCCCAGAGATAGTTGTTTGAGTGAAATACATGATTTTGAAAAGAAGAAAAAATTTACCATCGACTGCTAAAAGGGGTACAGGTGTACCCCACTTGACTTTAGTTCAATATATCTAGTGAGAAAAAAAGTCAAACAGAAAAACAAATTGTAGTCACAGATGTAAAATTTATTACTTCGTAAACATGAAAGAGAAATAGTATTAAATTTGTTTGTGTCACACAGGGGACATTATTATATATGTCTGGGGTACACCTGTACCCCTCTTGGCAGTGCGAAGGTTAAGGAAGAATTACACCACCTGCAACATTTTAGTTAGAACTACACCACCTGCAACATTTTAGTTAGAACTACACCACCTGCAACATTTTAGTTAGAACTACACCACCTGCAACATTTTAGTAGAACTACACCACCTGCAACATTTAGTTAGAACTACACCACCAGCAACATTTTAGTTAGAACTACACCACCTGCAACATTTTAGTTAGAACTACACACCACCTGCAACATTTTAGTTAGAACTACACCACCTGCAACATTTTAGTTAGAACTACACCACCTGCAACGTTTTAGTTAGAACTACACAACCTGCAACATTTTAGTTAGAACTACACCACCTGCAACATTTTAGTTAGAACTATATACACCACCTACACCTTAAGTATTAACTACACCTCTTACTACAACTCAAGAAGGTCTTAAAACTGCACTCGGGAGAGTGAGGAGAATTTTAGCTTCTCTTATTCTGTATGGGTTTTGTACTGTGCGGTTTCTCACCATCTGTCAGCAGGTAGTGTGTTAGAAATAGGTCATTGTGCAAGTAGAAAGCAAAAATGCTGAGGGGGGAACACAAGTCCCAGGTTTGCCATCGAGAAGTGTTCCCCAATCTATATTGGTGTCTCTCAAGGTTCCATTCTGGATCTTTTACCAGACATGATGAACTATAAAGTGACATTGTTCAGTGCACTAATCTCTATGCAGACAGCACAACCATTACTCAACTTTCTCAGGGATTCTTCCAAGTTCAAGTGTGTAATGAGCTCTCAGACTGGATCAGGTCTTCAAGGACAAATATGGCAACTTGTAAATTAATTTGCAGTGTTTGTTAATAGACACAGGTCATGCATGTCAACCTACCATTTGTAAAAATGTAGCATTCCTGTGTAAAATGAGAATTTGATGATGATGATGATGTACGGTGTAATTTGGGTAGAGACAAAGTGGGGAACAGAAGCCTGATGGCTTTGTGGGTTCTCAGTTTTACTTTTAAGATCTTCGTTCCTTTGTTGTTCTTGTTGCAGCATTCACCAGGACTGGGTACGGGATTTTGACTGGGAGGTCGCTATCTTCTATGTAATGTCCAACGGATGCTACTCAGGGATAGAGTAAACGTGAACAGTGTAAGTTTGGGGTGACCTACTCAAAAGGCGTGTTGATTTATCACCACTTACTAACCATGGGTTCCATGGAAAAATGGCGAGCAACTGGGGGGTACATTGGGAGTTGAACTTCTCTGTGGCAGTCCAGCAGGGGAATGCCTTATCTGTACGGGGGTCAGTTGGGAGTTGAACTTGCCATTAGCTTTTTAGTTACTTAGTTATTTAATTATGGATTTATTTATTTTATTAGTTATGTATTCTAGTCATATATTTATAAATATGTTTGTTAATCCTTGTTAATCCTAGTCATTATTTCTATGTTATTTTTGTTACAATAATCCTGATGAAGGCTAGAGCATCTAGTCGAGATGTCAATTTCAAGTTGATTATTGAGAAGGTTATTGTAATGTCAATTGAGAGTTGAATAATTGATTTTTAGGCGACTTACCAGTTTTGTTGCAAGCACGATGCTTGAGCTACACAGCAATAGTCCAGCACATATATAATCATGCTAGCTCAGTTTACCAGGAATGAAAAACAATGATATCTCCATTAAAAAAAGGAAGAGGGGGGGGGGGGAACGATTTGCTAGTTTTTCCCCTCTAAACATGCAAACACACACAACGCGCTCGTCCGTACGCGTTTGCTAGCGAATTTTGGTGTTAAGTAAGTAATGCATGGGTTGGCAAAAAAATTGTTTTGCCTGGGCAAAGCACTTTAAACCATATCGCAAGTTTAATACGGTATAATACGGTATGACGACCACTCAATGTAGTTTGCGCATGCTAACGAGCCACGAGGCTCTGCGTGTCCTGCGGATTTGGGGGCGGGGTGGTAAGGGGCGGGGTGATAAGGGGTGTGTATGCATCAAGGGCTGTGTTTGGGGGAAACCATCACACCTCACACCTCCAAGTAATCGAAAAAGCTCACTCTCGGGGGACTAGTTGGTTTGTGAATTCTATTGGAAAACTCTCTGTGGCTCTCCCGTTGCGACGACACCTGGAAGAGCGAGTACAAGGTCTACATAGTGTTATTCAATATCGTTTACGTTGGAGAAAGAGTTGTGCTGGTGATTTCAAGGATTCAGTCAGGTAATTAACTGCTAGTTCTATTAACTGGGTAGTCAGCTAGCTCAGAGATAGGTTTTTTCCCCCCCTGCCTGATACCCGTGTTTGTGTTTTACGTGTGGGTCCTGGACATTTAGTCTGGAGGCAGACGTTTGGGTATGGAGAGAAGGTGAGGAAGAAATGCACTCCTGGTGGAAAATTCAGTTTTTCAGAGTTCCATTGAAGTGACAAAAGTTTAAAAGTTAATGAGCTCTGTGACAAATATTCACCACTTAATTAAGGACTTGTTCAACTCCAATTTGCTGCAGAATGTTGCAATCAGATTTAAAGAGCCTGCACTAGGCAGCATTTGAACTAGGCAGCATTTGAACTATTTGCTGAGGGTGCAGTATGCAAACATAATCAGTCATTCGGCAATGTTAGATTTATCAATTTTTGGAGAGGGTTTATTTCAAGAGGCAGCACTTGGAGCCATTAGCTGAGAGGGCATTGTCGGGAGGTTTCTTTAGGATATGACACCATCCATATATGGAAGTTTATTCTAAGAGGAAACCACTAGCAGAGGTGCTTGCTGAAAGTGCAATCATAAAAAAAATATAGTTGATCATCTGTTTGTCAGACAGTACACTAACTAGAAATGTGCAATGTTCTGAGTTTGGGTGGAAGCAGCATAGTATAGTGAAGTCTGGAAGGAAGGAAGATGATGGGATATAACAGCAGTGGGACAACCAACTACCAGCTCCACAGCAGTGGGACAACCAACTACCAGCACCACAGCAGTGGGGCAACCAACTACCAGCTCCACAGCAGTGGGGCAACCAACTACCAGCTGCACAGCAGTGGGACAACCAACTACCAGCTCCACAGCAGTGGGACAACCAACTACCAGCTCCACAGCAGTGGGACAACCAACTACCAGCACCACAGCAGTGGGACAACCAACTACCAGCACCAGAATCGAATAGTCTTAGGACTACTTTTCAAAATGTCAAAAGCCCTTGGCAACAGCAATTTTTTAATTTTAGTAGAGAGGCAGAAAAGAGTACATTGTTGTCCATAGGAACTGCTTCTCAGCTATATCCTAATCTTGATGTCATTCAGTGTCTCCTATTTGCTGTTAGCATTAGAACTCTCTCTCGATGGCCATTCCCTTGCAATAGCTGTGTGTACAACTGTTTGTAAGATCTCTGGATTCTGAAATCCTCATTGTGACCAGTGCTTGAGTATATAACTCATTAAAACACATGCCCTCTGGCAGATGATTGATGATTGGCTCTGCAGGGCCCTATCTGATTGGCTCTGCAGGTGCACCTAATCTAATTAGCTCTGTTCTAATTAGCTCTGTAGGTGCACCCTATCTAATTAGCTCTGTAGGTGCACCCTATCTAATTAGCTCTGTAGGTGCACCCTATCTAATTAGCTCTGTAGGTGCACCCTATCTAATTAGCTCTGCAGGTGGCCCTATCTAATTAGCTCTGCAGGTGGCCCTATCTAATTAGCTCTGCAGGTGGCCCTATCTAATTAGCTCTGCAGGTGGCCCTATCTAATTAGCTCTGCAGGTGGCCCTATCTGATGGGCTCTGCAAGCAGTCTGATTCTGATTGGCTCTGCAGGCGGCCTATCTGATTGGCTCTGCAAGCGGCCCTATCTGATTGGCTCTGGCAATATTGTAGCTGAGGATCGTGAAAATGTGGCATCGTTCACCAACCCTCAGCTCCTCCCACCACTCCACCCACAAAATATCTCGCTCATGAGCCTACACCAATGGTTGTTTGCGAAGAACCAAACTCTCTCCAAAAGCCCAATTTATGTCTAGCCACACCCCTTCTTCTCGGAGTCGAGTCCCCCATACCTGCAGAGCAGAGGCCAATAACACAACTGTTACCTAGCCAACACTTGAGCTCTCTCAAAATGAATGATAGAGAATAGAAAGCCTTCTTTTCGGGCTCCCCTTGCCTCTGTCTCTCTCCTCCTCCCCTGCCCCTGTAGCAGGCCCTATCCTCTGCCAAGACAGGCCCTTTCAAGGAGGTGCTTATGACATTTAGCGCCAGTCATCAACCCGAATACCATTTTATGTGATGCAGTTCTTCCCCTCATTAGAAGGATATGCCCCTTGCCCAAACAGAACCCCCACTTATGAAGTCATAGATAATAAAAGTCAAATTACACCAGTTCCTTCCTTGCTTAATTGTGAAGACATTTGATATGCCTAGACCTATGAACCAGTTCGTGACACACACATACACACACACACATGCACACACATGCACACACATGCACACACACACATGCACACACACACATGCACACACACACATGCACACACACACACATGCACACACTTACACACACACATGCACACACACACACACACATACACACACACATGCACACACACACATGCACACACACACACACATGCACACACACACGCACACACAAACGCAAGCACGCACACACATGCACAGCACACAAGGCATATTGTCACTGTAGCTTCCATAACTACTTAAGTCTTGATCGTCGTGTAAGCACTAGAGGTCTCGTGTGTGTCTCATTTGTGCTGGGACGGTCCCTCAGTGATGGTTGTTTGTACCGCTACTTAGGCAAGTGATTGTGTGTGTGTGTGTGTAGGTTTAGCCTGGTGTGATTAGGTCTCGCTGTGTACTGCTCTTGAGCACGTATCATCACCTGCCAGTATGCTGGCACTTAACACTGCACACTCACACACACACTATCACACACACACACACACACTCATTATCACTCACACACACATACCACACACACTTCTATCACTCACCCACTCATTATCACTCACACACTAACACACACTCACTATCACACACTCACTATCACACCTATCACACACTCACTATCACACCTATCACACACCACACGTGCACACACTATCACACACACTATCACTCGCTATCACTCACACACTATCTCTCCTCTCTCTCACACACACACACCTCACACTTTGTGTGGATCAGATGGCAAGTTTGGAGGACCACTTGAGAGGCTATAAGAAAGAAAACCTGATTGGTCACTCCGATTCCGAGCACGAGCAAAGTGACGATGAGGCGGCAGTTGCTCCAGTCAGTCCTGTGAATCCTCCAAGAACTGATGGCTTGCCTCAGGTGAGTAGACCTCACTGCATCCCTTCTCTTCCCTCATGACTCTCTTTCATCTTTTTCCAGCTCTCCCCCACTTCTTCTCTCCCTTTGCCTTCTCTTCCAGATAATATCAGTGTTGCCCATGGCTACTGAAGATGTGTCAATTTATCCACTTAGACACGTCAACCTTAATTATTTGCAGTGGGACGGCATGACCTGTTTAGTAGGGCCACGTGCGAAATGATACCTGTTTATTAAGAGAACACGAGTGCGTGATAACCATGTATGCATTGTCTTAGAAATGACTGGCTTGTAGCTTGGGGCTTACATACCTTCATCCCAGAATCTCTGCACGAGTATGTACTTGCAACATATGTGATCTCCCACCCTTCTCTAGTGTGGCTGATACGAAGGACATTAGAGGAATTAATAAGTAACCTTCTAACTAAATGAGCCATGGTATTAGTTGGCCGGCTCCGTCAGTCCGTCAGCTGCTGCACAGGCTGGTCGTTAGGTAATGGGCATGCTCGCAAACTGGTATTTCTTGTATATAGGAATATAGGACTTCTGGTTGGGGTTGGGGGGCGGGGGGGGGGGGGGGCGGAGGGGACAAGGCTAAGTAAAGCTCCCCCATAGTAGCTGTTGCTATGATACAATAAAGTACCCTATAGTGGCTGCTTATGATATAATAAAGCTCCCTATAGTGGCTGCTACTATGATACAATAAAGCACCCTTATAGTGCAGCTGCTGTGATATAATAAAGCTCCCTATAGTGGCTGCTACTATGATACAATAAAGTACCCTATAGTGGCTGCTACTATGATACAATAAAGTACCCTATAGTGGCTGCTACTATGATACAATAAAGTACCCTATAGTGGCTGCTACTATGATACAATAAAGTACCCTATAGTGGCTGCTACTATGATACAATAAAGCTCCCTATAGTGGCTGCTACTATGATATAATAAAGCACCCTATAGTGGCTGCTACTATGATACAATAAAGTACCCTATAGTGGCTGCTACTATGATACAATAAAGTACCCTATAGTGGCTGCTACTATGATACAATAAAGCTCCCTATAGTGGCTGCTACTATGATACAATAAAGTACCCTATAGTGGCTGATACTATGATATAATAAAGCTCCCCATAGTGGCTGCTACTATGATACAATAAAGTACCCTATAGTGGCTGCTACTATGATACAATAAAGTACCCTATAGTGGCTGCTACTATGATATAATAAAGCTCCCCATAGTGGCTGCTACTATGATGCAATAAAGTACCCTATAGTGGCTGCTACTATGATACAATAAAGTACCCTATAGTGGCTGCTACTATGATACAATAAAGTACCCTATAGTGGCTGCTACTATGATACAATAAAGCTCCCTATAGTGGCTGCTACTATGATACAATAAAGTACCCTATAGTGGCTGATACTATGATATAATAAAGCTCCCCATAGTGGCTGCTACTATGATACAATAAAGTACCCTATAGTGGCTGCTACTATGATACAATAAAGTACCCTATAGTGGCTGCTACTATGATATAATAAAGCTCCCCATAGTGGCTGCTACTATGATATAATAAAGCACCCTATAGTGGCTGCTACTATGATACAATAAAGTACCCTATAGTGGCTGCTACTATGATACAATAACGCTCCCCATAGTGGCTGCTACTATGATGCAATAAAGTACCCTATAGTGGCTGCTACTATGATACAATAAAGTACCCTATAGTGGCTGCTACTATGATATAATAAAGCTCCCCATAGTGGCTGCTACTATGATACAATAAAGTACCCTATAGTGGCTGCTACTATGATACAATAAAGTACCCTATAGTGGCTGCTACTATGATATAATAAAGCTCCCCATAGTGGCTGCTACTATGATATAATAAAGTACCCTATAGTGGCTGCTACTATGATATAATAAAGCTCCCTATAGTGGCTGCTACTATGATACAATAAAGTACCCTATAGTGGCTGCTACTATGATACAATAAAGCTCCCTATAGTGGCTGCTACTATGATACAATAAAGTACCCTATAGTGGCTGCTACTATGATATAATAAAGCTCCCTATATGGCTGCTACTATGATACAATAAAGTACCCTATAGTGGCTGTTACTATGATATAATAAAACACCCTATTCTGCTGCTATGATACAATAAAGCTCCCTATAGTGGCTGCTATGGCTAGGATATAATAATGTTCCAGGAACATGTCCTTAGCATGCTCTTAGTGTACTAGAAGGAAAGATAAGCTACAGCTAGGATACATGGTGGTTTTGAAGATGACGAGAAGTTTGTTTTTGTTGGCTTGTTGTTGTTGTTAGCAAGAAAGCTTGAAACCATCTACTGATGCTCGTTGTGATTTTCAAAATCCCTTAGGGTCGGCGGATGTCCCGGGAATCCCCCCCCTTTCTTCCTTTATGAAACATTGCTGATAAAATCAGCAAACCTCTCTTCCTCTTCCCTCTTCCTCCCAGCCCCAGCCCTAGCCTCTTATCCGTACCCTTCCTCCTAGCCCTCGGCAGCTACTGCATAGTATGGGTGGAAGAATGCTGTCGTCTCTCTTCTACGCACACATCTAAGCCACACACACAACATTCTCATAACTGCAACTTAATTATTTAATGAGGCGAAAGGTGATGTTGACCTGGCATGATAGATTACTGAATCCATGTTAGATCACAGAATTCCACCTATTGGATTTAGCAGTATTGGATTACTGAATCCAGCCTAAATTATCTATCAAAGTTAAGCAGTATTACATCATAGATTACTGAATTCCATCTATTGGATTAAGGAGTTCAGCAGTATTAGATTACTGAATTCAGCTTATTGGGTCAAGGATTCAGTAGTATTAGATTACTGAATTCAGCGTATTGGATTAAGGAGTTCAGTAGTGAGTTTGGCGTACTAGACGTCAGACTTCAATCATGCGTGGGAACTGTAATCTAGAACTGAAATATATGGGGGAAGGTATGGGGGAAGGAAGGATGCCTGTACTCCTTATGTCCTTATCAGCAGAAGCTAGTGCGTGCTGCCATTAGCTCTGCAGTTGTTGGGAAATGGTGTCTACCATCCCAGCACTGACTATAGCTGTCAGAGCCTTCTCTATAGACCTGGCCACACTGCACCTAAACTGATGTACATTAATGTGTGTTGGGTCCTAGGGGGAGGACTCACGTGCATTAGTCGCATCCACAAGAGCACCGAAATAAACCGTATGAAGCAAAAATAATCAGCCTACTACAGTCGGTCAAAATCATGTACTGTAGCTGTAGTTGAGATGGAGTTTGTTTTTGCGTCCTTTTCTTGCTGAGCTACCTACAGATGTGTAGGAAACATTTGCTGCAGAGAAGAAAGAGGAGAGAGCTGAGGGAAAGGCAGAAGCAATGGTTGCGACTGCATGAACTTCAGAAGTCCAGATGGAGGGCGTATAAACATAGCAACAGCTATGTAGTTGAGCTAGCTACTCTAGCTAGCTATAGTTTGGCTGCAGGTCACAGATAGTATACAGCTAGCTCCAAAGTTCCCAACTGCAGCATCACAAAGACGCGAGTGAATGAAATTCTTTTCAACGCACACTCTAGTAGTTATTTGAATGCTTTAATTGGTTGCTCTGATTCACATCAAACCACTTATCAAGGTGGACAGCACATTATTTTAATTCAAATTCAGTGTGGATGCGACCAATGTGCATTAATGTGCATTGGCCTGTGCAGTGCGGACAGACCATATACATGTGTACAGCACTGCACTGTGTCTACACTGCAGCACTGGCCTCAGCTGTCAAACAGCCTACTCTGTGTACAGCACTGCAGCTGCTAGTGATACTCCAAGTCACAGTGGGAGAGGACCCCAGATGGGGGCTGCTGCAATCCCACAGCCTTAGTCAGGGGACGGAAAAATAATCTCTTTTGCCCCCTTAAATCCTTCATGTTTTTTCCAAAACCACACTGCAAGTGTACCCTGTTTAGAGCCCCCTAAAGTTTTTGCAGGGCTCCATACCATCCCTGGACAGTTTGTTGTTGTCATGTACCAGTGCTATGTAAAGCAATCCACATTAATAGCACGTGCTATGCAAAGCAGTCCACATTAATAGCACGTGCCATATCAATAGAATCATGAAATTGTATGCAACCCTTCCTCCCCTCTGTACTTGTTACACCATGTTATATGTGTTACCTTGCTTACCTTGTTAATCTCAGAGTCGGGGGTGGGGTGGGGACAAATGACACCTGTCAGGGTTTCATTAGGGAGGGGCGGGGGGGCAGCTGCCTACCCCTTGGAACATTTTTGCCCCCTTTGGAAATTGTATTATTAAAATTGTTATTGATGTTGATAAGTGCTTGACATCATGCCCCCCCCCCCCCCCCACTTAATATCCAGATTCTTCCAGTTGCCCCCCCCCCCCCCCCCCCCCCCTTGGACAATTTTCTAAATGAAACACTGCATGTGCTGTAGACTGCTGTCGTGGGGTATAAGTGAAGGTTCAAAGTTGCTGCCCTCCTAATCGTAGCCCCAGCCAGTGTCATTCACAGATATCCTGGGGGTAGCCCGCAGCACCACTGACCATCTACAATGTGTGGGGGATCTCATACAGGGGGCGGGTGGGAAAGGAGGGACATCCTCTCTCCCCTAGCAGAAATTGCCCCCTCAACACATGAAATTAATATTGGGTGGACCAACCATATAACTTCGTGTCCACCGCCCCCTGCATGAAACCATGTTGCCTGTGGGTGTGTTGGTTGGGTAAGGACAATTATTGACTTTTCAGTGCTCTCTCAAAGGAGCCGGTGGCTTCTCTGACTTGTTTAAAGTTGCTAATATAAAAACTTCCATTGTGGGTCCAACAAGTTGTCTGTCCATAATGGTGTTACTTTGTCCCAGAACATTAGCAGAGAGACTGACAGCAGTCCACCTTGTATTGTGTGGTGCATTTATTTAGTGTAAACTCTTATTGATGAGCACCGGCATGTGTGCACACACACACACACACATATACACACATACATACATACACACATACATACTGCACACACTGTACACACACACACTGTACACACACACACTGTACACACACACTGTACACACACACACTGTACACACACACACTGTACACACACACTGTACACACACACACTGTACACACACACACTGTACACACACACACTGTACACACACACTGCACACACACATACTGCACACACACATACTGCACACACACATACTGCACACACACACATCACATACTGCACACACATCACATACTGCACACACACATACTGCACACACACACACACACTGTACACACACTGCACACACACATGTGCTTGTCCTCAGCCATACAAGGAGAGGTGTGTTCAATAGTGCACCACTTTCCCTAGGTCATTCTTGGGGGAACTGGGACTCTCCTGGGGTACCATAGGGCCTGGCTCTAGCTCTAAAATACACCTAGCCCTAGTAGTCCTGGAATACCCCTAGCAGTCCTGGAATACCCTTAGCCCTAACCTTAGTCCTAGCCCTAGTCCTAGCCCTAGTCCTGGAATACCCACAATTTTAGCCCCAGAATAGCCAAACAATGTTCAGTAGCAGCGGATGTCCCCAAATATTGCAGATAGACTGAAAGAATACCCCTAGCCCTAGAATACCCCTAGCCCTAGAATACCCTTAGCCCTAGAATACCCTAGCCCTAGAATACCCCTAGCCCTAGAACACCCCTAGCCCCCTAGCCCTAGAATACCCCTAGCCCTAGAACACCCCTAGTCCTAGAATACCCCTAGCCCCCTAGCCCTAGAATACCCCTAGCCCTAGAACACCCCTAGTCCTAGAATACCCCTAGCCCTAGAATACCCCTAGCCCTAGAACACCCCTAGTCCTAGAATACCCCTAGCCCCCTAGCCCTAGAATACCCCTAGCCCTAGAACACCCCTAGTCCTAGAATACCCCTAGCCCTAGAATACCCTAGCCCTAGAATTAGAATCTCCCCAGCCCAAGAATACTCCTAGCCCTAGAATACCCCTAGCCCTATAATACCCTAGCCCTAGAATACCCCTAGCCCTATAATACCCTAGCCCTAGAATACCCCTAGCCCTAGAATACCCCTAGCCCTAGAATACCCCTAGCCATAGAATACCCCTATCCCTAGAATACCCCTAGACCTAGAATACCCCTAGCCCTAGAATACCCCTAGCCCTAGAATACCCCTAGACCTAGAATACCCCTAGCCCTAGAGTAACCCTAGCAGTCCTTGACCCTTGTCCCAGGATCGTGCTGCATAGTCAAAATTGTCATTAATATCCCCTTCCAATAGGCACTCCTTGGGGCCTTGTTTATTATAATGGGACCCAAGGGCTCCATTGTCCAGGTAATTCGCAGAATCACCCCACCCCTAACCTCGTTTGTATCTTATAGCTACATGTATTGCATGACACTGAGAATCTATTAGTTTCAGAGACTAGCAAATTTCGTGTGTCTGGGCGTCATGGCATATTGTGATTAACCTCACTGACAAATTGAAAATGAGCGATTTAGCCGTAGAAGGTGTCTTTTATGACAACAACTAAAATGTCCCTTTAGAAAGAGCCAACTTCCATGAAGATCGATAAATACTTCATGAGCATTTCCTCAGCTCGGCAACACCTCGTGTTGGTCGCAGTGATTAACAGCTGCAAAAGATGCTCATGATACTGGCTCTTCTGCTGCTTCTTGGAGACAGTAACTGTCCGTCTTTCCTGTTATGGCAACCTTTGGGAAGCATATGTTGCAACTAGCCTAGGACCTAGCAACCAGCCTAACACCTAGCAACCAGCCTAGGACATAACAACCATCATAGCACCTAGCAACCAGCCTAGCATCTAGCAACCAGCCTAGCATCTAGCAACCAGCCTAGCACCTAGCAACCAACCTAGCAACCAGCCTAGGACCTAGCAACTAGCATAGCACCTAGCAACCAGCCTAGCACCTAGCAACCTTCAGTCTATTACAAAAACACAGAAGTAGTATGAATTACCAAACCAGACTGATGGCTCACACAAACGTTGATGGTGGTATTGTAAGAAGTAGTCACATGTGCAGTTAGCAATCCCACTCTTAGAGCTGCATCAACACTTCCAATCTTCGGCTCACATCCATCACCACACTCGAGCAAGAAGGAGAGTGCACTCTTCATCTGACGTAAAGCCACTCCCATGAAAAGAACCGAGTCAACCCGAATGATGTAAATGCTATTGATTTTTGTTCTTCCCGAAAGGTTTCTTCATGAAGATGAGCTTCTTTTGTGAGGTTTACTTATTAGAGAAGAGAATTCAGATTCTGGAGAAGCACGAACTATTACCAGGCTCGACATGCACCAGAAGGTCGAATATCAAAATGTGCTGGCTTCACTGGTTATGCCCTGCGTGCCAAGACCATGTGGGTGGTGCCTTGTCTTTATATTTAAAAAAAATGGTCCTTGCTATAGCCGGACTTGCTGGAGGAGCAACGGCACCTTTGAGTTTTGCTTTCCTTGATAAACCTTTCTTCAGGCATGGATGGCAACTTAACTGCCACATTTGGTTGATGAAACTTGACTCTCACATTTTTCAATATCAATTTTGTCCTTTCCCCCCCAATCCTAAATGAAACCCTGCATATTCACAACTGGAAAATTGCCACATGCTATGAACTTTGACCTCATTTCCCACAAAAGTGAAAATGTACCTCCTTCATGGTCAGTTGGTTGCTGTTGGGACAAAGTACGAGTCTGTTTTGGTAGTTTGGGAGAGTGCTGTTTGATGTTCAACACACACAAGTCCTCTCCGAGTTGCTTGTTAATCTTTAAAAGGAGAAGACAATTCTGTGTACATGGAGTTTGAAGAATGGTGATGAAGATACACCATCGAAGATGTGGAGACGAATTTAAAATGTTCTTTCTTATTTGCGGTGGATGTATGTGGGTGGGGAGGAGAGAGGGTCTGCTGGTTTATAATCATAGCGAAGGATTCAAGACAGGCTGGAGTTTTTATTAGAGCTAAAGATAACTAAAGCCGTTGTTCAGGCAACGGCTAAGAAGTTAGCCTGAATTAGTTATAGCCGAGACACGAGATCTTGTTTTTTTAAAATCTGCGTGTGTATACATGTCATTTTGAAATGGGGGTCAAATCAGTAGAGGGAGTGGCACCGTACTCCCCGAAGTTGGACTGACATATTCATATTAAATATACCCCTGGGGAGCTGCTTCAGTTGCCTAGCAACTTTGGGGGACAACATCAGTAATCTCTCCCACCAGCCACATATGTGCCTGTTGCTAGGAGACTGCCCATTTCTAGGAGGTTACAAGTATGTACAGAGTGCAGTTACCTCTTCCACTCTTCGCAGAACACTGTTGCCCCGTTCGTCAAAGCTATGGTACTTCTGGCGTGTTAGACGCTTTAAAAAAGTTGGTGTAACTGAATCTTCCTTCATCCATTTCAGAAAATCACTTGCATCACCAGAGCCCCCAAATTCTATGATGGGGGTCCATAATATAATTATAATATGCCCTCCGGCCCCCTGCCCCCTGCCCCCTGCCCCATAATAATACTCCCCCCTCCCCCCCTCTTCTCCCCCATTTTTTATGCCACCTGGAAATCGCAGGAAAGGTTCTGTAGTTTGCCTTGACCTCTCGCTACACCGCACATATCATGCGTACCTCCTTCTTCATTGCCATTTCATGCCACCCTCAATTTGTGGGTGTGGCCAGTGTGAAACCACTCCAGACAAAGCTTCTGTCCTTCCTTGAAAGGTTACCGTGGATACGAAATCTTTCAAGTGTCCAAAGAGAGCGAACACTAGACGAGTGAGGGAGAAGACTGCTGAAGGATGTGCACAATCCATCTGGCGTGGGTTAGGAATCCATGTGCATATTCATAAGCCGTCGTGCCACAACGCAACCCCTCGTCCAGTCTTGCTTAGCTCGGATATGTGCAAGTACAAATATGATAGAGTGGAGTGAAAAGAACTGCTGACGCCCGAACACACACAAACAAAGATGGCTCGCTCGTAGTTTGTTGAACTCTTGCTGTTCTTGATCGTTGTTGAGGTTTGAGAAAGGGTCGATAGAATCCTCTCGACTTTGGAAATAAGCCATGTTATTTCTGCTATAATTTCGTCTGCCTCCTTGTTCCTGCTTTAGCGGGACATCTCCACTCCCCCCCCCGTTGTCAACGAGATCCATCCCACCGACCGCAAACACCCAGTGAATTACATCTGTTCCATGTGTTCTGCAAACAGTATTAGAGGCGAAGATTATGTTCTCAACAAACCCTCTCAGTTGACATAACGAAATGACAATGTCCTTCTATAATCAACTTGGATTTACTCTCTTGACGTTTCGACCAGATGCTCTAGCCTCCATTATTATTCCTGATGAAGGCTTGAGCATCTGGTCGAAATGTCGAGAGAGTAAAATCCATATTGATTATTGAGAAGGTCAATGTAATTAATGTTTGGACTTCGTAAACAAGCAGATTCTATTCGAGGTTTGCTGATCATTCAAGGAACGTTAGGAGGTCCTTGGCAGTTGAAGGGAAAAAAGTGTTACTATTGTATGTACGTCAGGTAATATGGGGTAGAGTAGAACCTCAGGATAATGGACTCATTATTATATATAGTGTGTCAGGTAATATGGGGTAGAGTAGAACCTCAGGATAATGGACTCATTATTATATATAGTGTGTCATGGTAATATGGGGTAGAGTAGAACCTCAGGATAATGGAGCTCATTATTATATATAGTGTGTCATGGTAATATGGGGTCGAGTAGAACCTCAGGATAATGGACTCATTATTATATATAGTGTGTCATGGTAATATGGGGTAGAGTAGAACCTCAGGATAATGGACTCATTATTATATATAGTGTGTCATGGTAATATGGGGTCGAGTAGAACCTCAGGATAATGGACTCATTATTATATATAGTGTGTCATGGTAATATGGGGTAGAGTAGAACCTCAGGATAATGGAGCTCATTATTATATATAGTGTGTCATGGTAATATGGGGTAGAGTAGAACCTCAGGATAATGGACTCATTATTATATATAGTGTGTCAGGTAATATGGGGTCGAGTAGAACCTCAGGATAATGGAGCTCATTATTATATATAGTGTGTCATGGTAATATGGGGTAGAGTAGAACCTCAGGATAATGGACTCATTATTATATATAGTGTGTCATGGTAATATGGGGTCGAGTAGAACCTCAGGATAATGGACTCATTATTATATATAGTGTGTCATGGTAATATGGGGTAGAGTAGAACCTCAGGATAATGGACTCATTATTATATATAGTGTGTCAGGTAATATGGGGTCGAGTAGAACCTCAGGATAATGGAACTCATTATTATATATAGTGTGTCATGGTAATATGGGGTAGAGTAGAACCTCAGGATAATGGACTCATTATTATATATAGTGTGTCAGGTAATATGGGGTCGAGTAGAACCTCAGGATAATGGAACTCATTATTATATATAGTGTGTCATGGTAATATGGGGTAGAGTAGAACCTCAGGATAATGGACTCATTATTATATATAGTGTGTCATGGTAATATGGGGTAGAGTAGAACCTCAGGATAATGGAGCTCATTATTATATATAGTGTGTCATGGTAATATGGGGTAGAGTAGAACCTCAGGATAATGGACTCATTATTATATATAGTGTGTCATGGTAATATGGGGTAGAGTAGAACCTCAGGATAATGGAGCTCACTTATTTGGATGTCTCGTTACAGGGACTGGAGGTGGTGTAAGTACTTGCACGTGCTATAAGTATAAATGCCATTGCATGCACGGGTCTCCATGTCTCTATAATCGTGACCTGAGGCCCTAAATTGTAGCGAAGTTCTTGAGAGGCGTGTCCAAGAGGAAGAGTTTGACACTGATGGAGGAGAAGTGAGTGATGGTGGAAGTGCGTGGAAGAAGACTTCCCTTGCAGGAGTGGCTACCGAGTGTCAGTAAGTTCCCCGAGCAGAAGGACGAGCTATGACTTTAGCTACACCCCCGAGTGCGGGACTGATGATGGTCTGCAAGGAAGAATATGAGAGTATCTGATGACGAGCATCCAGATGGATCCTTGTATCTAGGGTTCACACAAGCAGGAGCAAAGGACTCTCCGATAAGCAGACCTCTTATAATTGATTACATGTCATTACTTTCAGTAAACGAACACCTTCTGGTCCCAGAGTGTTTTCTAAACTAAGTTTTACCCGACTAGTAAACTCAGTAGTAATGACCTGAGGAGCGAGGTTTTACCAGACTAGTAAACTCAGTAGTAATGACCTGAGGAGCGAGGTTTTACCCGACTAGTAAACTCAGTAGTAATGACCTGAGGAGCGAGGTTTTACCCGACTAGTAAACTCAGTAGTAATGACCTGAGGAGCGAGGTTTTACCAGACTAGTAAACTCAGTAGTAATGACCTGAGGATACCAGGCTTTACAGTAAACCAGGGTTTTATCTGTAGTGGGGGGGGGGGGGGGGGGGGGGGAGAGACCAAGGTCCCCTCTGACCAGGGTTTTGTCTGTGAGAGACCAAGGTCCCCTCTGAGGGTTTTATCTGTAGTGTGGGAGAGACCAAGGGGGTTTGTTTCCCCACAAAACACTTCCCTTGAAGGAAGAGATCTTTAGCAGACTTTCATAAACTGAATTGTTATCTTCTGATGAGTTTGTTTCATGTCATAAACAAGGTCATAAACAAGGCAGTTAGGTTGAAACGTTGCCATAACACTAGTTAACCGAATAATTGTGATAGACACCAATTGGCATCACACATGTGCAAGCTTTGAATGTCGGTTGATGCCAATTGGTGTCAAAAAGGAATTTTAGTGAAGACCGGTCCGTCAAAAGAATATCTACAGAGGGTGGGGCAGAAAAACCTTCCGGATTTTAAAGTTTAATAGAAAGAAATGGCAATTCAAAATGTTATTGAAAGTGCATGGAATAGTTTGATTTCGCTTAGTTTTGAGAATGATATGGTCCAGATGGTGGCCTCTATTCGCAATACACTTTTGTAGTCTATTTCTGAAGTTTTGCATCAACCGACGAGTCATTTCTGGCGGAATTTCGCAATTTTTTGGTGTATAGCGCCTTCAATTCGTCAATGGTTGTTGGTTGGTGTTCGTAGACCTCATCTTTCAGGTAGCCCCAGAGAAAATAATGACAAGAGGCGAGATCAGGCGAGCGTGCATGCCATCCAACATCACCTCACAAGGGGCGAGATCAGGCGAGTGAACAAAATCAATATTGGCACGGGCTGATTTCTTATGGCACGGGCTAGCATTGCATCAATGTTGTGATGACATCATCAGCAATGTTCGATTGCATTGCCCTATCCACTGCCCTGGCACTAATCTTGCCCTGGCACTAATCCTGCCCTGGCACTAATCCTGCCCTGGCACTAATCCTGCCCTGGCACTAATCCTGCCCTGGCACTAATCCTGCCCTGGCACTAATCCTGCCCTGGCACTAATCCTGCCCTGGCACTAATCCTGCCCTGGCACTAATCCTGCCCTGGCACTAATCCTGCCCTGGCACTAATCCTGCCCTGGCACTAATCCTGCCCTGGCACTAATCCTGCCCTGGCCCTAATCCTGCCCTGGCCCTAATCCTGCCCTGGCCCTAATCCTGCCCTGGCCCTAATCCTGCCCTGGCCCTAATCCTGCCCTGGCCCTAATCCTGCCCTGGCCCTAACCCTACCCATTGCCCTAACCCTACCCATTGCCCTGGCCCTAATCCTGCCCTGGCCCTAACCCTGCCCTAACCCTACCCATTGCCCTGGCCCTAACCCTACCCATTGCCCTGGCCCTAACCCTACCCATTGCCCTGGCCCTAACCCTACCCATTGCCCTGGCCCTAACCCTACCCATTGCCCTGGCCCTAACCCTACCCATTGCCCTGGCCCTAACCAACCTGTAGTCTAGCGTAATCAGACCCTTAATTGCTACCCTCATGTTAGGGGTCTGTGGTCCACAGACAGGCTTCTGTGGACCGTTGAATCCATGGAATTATAACAGCTAGTGACGAGTCACGCATAGTTACATTGCAGTCACGATGGGTAGCCCTGGGGAATATTTCACGCGTGTACTTAGCAAGGGGGTGGATCTTAAGATTATTTTAGTACTCGGCAAAATCTTCTGTTGCTAGCATGGCCTGCTCTTTTGTAGTTCCCTGGCCTCACAGCCCTAGTAGTCATAGCCCTAGCAGTCATAGCCCTAGCCCTAGTAGTCATAGCCCTAGCCCTAGTAGTCATAGCCCTAGCCTTATAGCCCTAGCCCTAGTAGTCATAGCCCTATCCTCATAGCCCTAGTCCTAGTAGTCATAGCCCTAGCCCTAGTAGTCATAGCCCTAGCTCTAGAAGTCATAGCCCTAGCCCTAGTAGTCTTTAGCCCTAGTAGTCATAGCCCTAGCCCTAGTAGTCATAGCCCTAGCCCTAGTAGTCATAGCCCTATATAGCCCTAGATATAGCCCTAGCCTAATAGCCCTAGCCCTAGTAGTCATAGCCCTAGCCCTAGTAGTCATAGCCATAGCCCTAGTAGTCCTTCCACAAGCTGGGTCAGGCTTTTGGAGAGTTTGACTGGAAGTGTAGCTACTCTGCAAACATTTCCTCCCGATCCGGAATGCTTCAAGAGCAAGGACCGTAGCCCCCTCCCCCCAATACTGTTTCCCTTCACTCTCACAAAGTATGAAGACATTATCAGTGAAGAAACTAAGATGGACGAAAGAAGAAAAACTACACAAAAGGTGGTCCTTTTCTGCCTCCTCCGTCTTGACACCGACTACTGGGTATAAAAATAAAAAGGTTCTTTAAACAATCAACGCCTTCAATTTTGCACCCACCTGTCTGACCAGGTAATACATTTTTAACGCCTATTCAAAACGGTCATTGTATGCGCTAGAGCTTCCTCTAGCCACTCGTACCATTTTCAATTTTTTTTTGCACTTCGCAACTCGGAGTGGTTTTGGCGGAGGTTGAGGCGATTCAGGTTTTTGAGGTCCCTCCGCTTTAGGGTCTAGTAACTTGCCTATAGTTATACCTATGAAACATATTTTAGTATCAAGAGAGAGCACACAGAGAGACCTATCTTTTGAGCTATATATCAAGTCCATACCATGAAGTTTGCAGAATCTACTGAGCTCTAAAGTTGTAACCACAGGTTAAAAATAAATAAAAAATTAAAAATACAACTGTCACCCCTTTAATACTTCAGTTGACAAAACTAAATAACAATGACCTTCTCAATTATCAGCTTGGATTTTACTCAACGTTTCGACTACATGCTCTAGCCTTGCATCAGGAATCCTGATGAAGGCTAGTCGAAGAGTAAAATTCGAGTTGATTATTGAGAAGGTTATTGTTATTTTGCAAATAATTTGTTATAATTTGTTCAAGGAGATTAAACTTTGGAAACATAACACAAGCCATGCCTACTCTTTGGCTTCTCAAACATCACTACATGAAGGCTTAGAAAGTAAGTAAGTTATGCTCATCATGAAGTTAATTCCCCCACCCTCCTCCTTCATCGACTTGTCCGCATGTAACACTCCATGTATTCCAGCTACAGCTCTATGCCATCCCTGCCTAGCGACCAGCTGCTTGGAAATAGAACTTGATTTCTCTGGATAACCCCCCCCCCCTCCTTCCCTCTGGGCATAGCCAGTCACCAGTCAGGTGCTCTCTGGAGTGGCTCTGGGCATCAGCCAGTCACTGCCGGTGCCACCAGTGTGGTGCTCTCTGGAGTGGCTCTGGGCATCAGCCAGTCACTGCCAGTGCCACCAGTGAGGTGCTCTCTGGAGTGCCTCTGGGCATCAGCCAGTCACTGCCAGTGCCACCAGTGAGGTGCTCTCTGGAGTGCCTCTGGGCATCAGCCAGTCACTGCCAGTACCACCAGTGAGGTGCTCTCTGGAGTGGCTCTGGGCATCAGCCAGTCACTGCCAGTGCCACCAGTGAGGTGCTCTCTGGAGTGCCTCTGGGCATCAGCCAGTCACTGCCAGTACCACCAGTGAGGTGCTCTCTGGAGTGCCTCTGGGCATCAGCCAGTCACTGCCAGTGCCACCAGTCAGGTGCTCTCTTGAATGCCTCTGGGCATCAGCCAGTCACTGCCAGTGCCACCAGTCAGGTGCTCTCTTGAATGCCTCTGGGCATCAGCCAGTCACTGCCAGTGCCACCAGTGAGGTGCTCTCTGGAGTGCCTCTGGGCATCAGCCAGTCACTGCCAGTGCCACCAGTGAGCTGCTCTCTGGAGTGCCTCTGGGCATCAGCCAGTCACTGCCAGTGCCACCAGTGAGGTGCTCTCTGGAGTGCCTCTGGGCATCAGCCAGTCACTGCCAGTGCCACCAGTCAGGTGCTCTCTGGAGTGCCTCTGGGCATCTGCCAGTGCCACCAGTGAGGTGCTCTCTGGAGTGGCTCTGGGCATCAGCCAGTCACTGCCAGTGCTACCAGTCAGGTGCTCTCTTGAATGCCTCTGGGCATCAGCCAGTCACTGCCAGTGTCACCAGTGAGGTGCTCTCTGGAGTGGCTGTGGGCATCAGCCAGTCACTGCCAGTGTCACCAGTCAGGTGCTCTCTGGAGTGCCTCTGGGCATCAGCCATCACTGCCAGTGCCACCAGTGAGGTGCTCTCTGGAGTGCCTCTGGGCATCAGCCAGTCACTGCCAGTGCCACCAGTGAGGTGCTCTCTGGAGTGCCTCTGGGCATCAGCCAGTCACTGCCAGTGCCACCAGTGAGGTGCTCTCTGGAGTGCCTCTGGGCATCAGCCAGTCACTGCCAGTACCACCAGTGAGGTGCTCTCTGGAGTGGCTCTGGGCATCAGCCAGTCACTGCCAGTGCCACCAGTCAGGTGCTCTCTGGAGTGCCTCTGGGCATCAGCCAGTCACTGCCAGTGCCACCAGTCAGGTGCTCTCTGGAGTGCCTCTGGGCATCAGCCAGTCACTGCCAGTGCCACCAGTCAGGTGCTCTCTTGAATGCCTCTGGGCATCAGCCAGTCACTGTCAGTGCCACCAGTCAGGTGCTCTCTTGAATGCCTCTGGGCATCTGCCAGTCACTGCCAGTGCCACCAGTGAGGTGCTCTCTGGAGTGCCTCTGGGCATCAGCCAGTCACTGCCAGTGCCACCAGTGAGGTGCTCTCTGGAGTGCCTCTGGGCATCAGCCAGTCACTGCCAGTGCCACCAGTGAGGTGCTCTCTGGAGTGCCTCTGGGCATCAGCCAGTCACTGCCAGTACCACCAGTGAGGTGCTCTCTGGAGTGGCTCTGGGCATCAGCCAGTCACTGCCAGTGCCACCAGTCAGGTGCTCTCTGGAGTGCCTCTGGGCATCAGCCAGTCACTGCCAGTGCCACCAGTGAGGTGCTCTCTGGAGTGGCTCTGGGCATCAGCCAGTCACTGCCAGTGCCACCAGTCAGGTGCTCTCTGGAGTGCCTCTGGGCATCAGCCAGTCACTGCCAGTGCCACCAGTCAGGTGCTCTCTTGAATGCCTCTGGGCATCAGCCAGTCACTGTCAGTGCCACCAGTCAGGTGCTCTCTTGAATGCCTCTGGGCATCTGCCAGTCACTGCCAGTGCCACCAGTGAGGTGCTCTCTGGAGTGCCTCTGGGCATCAGCCAGTCACTGCCAGTGCCACCAGTGAGGTGCTCTCTGGAGTGGCTCTGGGCATCAGCCAGTCACTGCCAGTGCCACCAGTCAGGTGCTCTCTTGAATGCCTCTGGGCATCAGCCAGTCACTGCCAGTGTCACCAGTGAGGTGCTCTCTGGAGTGGCTCTGGGCATCAGCCAGTCACTGCCAGTGCCACCAGTGAGGTGCTCTCTGGAGTGCCTCTGGGCATCAGCCAGTCACTGCCAGTGCCACCAGTGAGGTGCTCTCTGGAGTGCCTCTGGGCATCAGCCAGTCACTGCCAGTGCCACCAGTGAGGTGCTCTCTGGAGTGCCTCTGGGCATCAGCCAGTCACTGCCAGTGCCACCAGTCAGGTGTTCTCTGAAATCAAACTCCTCCCATCACCAATGTCAATGCTGGAAATCTATTTCCTACAGATAATACAGACAATATCTACAATATTGCTGATGTGGTTAGTTATTGTTAGATGGGGATGAAGAATGTCAGTTGTTAGTGTTCTTCACCGACCACTACATCAGCAAACCTTCCATGGTTACAAGGAGCTCGACACCACGCCCATCCTCTTTTCATCTGCTACCAGAGACTCTAGGCTCATGCGCACGAACTGGAAGTTGTCTTAACATCCCCCCTCGTCACCTGTTTCAGGAACAAACACAGCCATGGTGGCAACTTTCCTCGTCTAGGTCCTGGCTCAAGACAATGGAGGACTGTAATCAATAATCAGCTTTTCTATCGACATTTCGACTAGATGCTCTAGCCTTCATCAGGAATTCCTGACGAAGGCTAGAGCATCTTGTCGAGGGAGTAAAATTCTAGTTGATTATTGAGAAGGTCGTTATGATTTTGTTATGTCAACTGAGAGTTCCTTGGGAGTGACTAGAACTGAAACAAAAATCTTTTACAAGTTTCTCATCAACATGCAAAGTGCACACTGCAACGATCAGCTGTGCCAGTCAGCTGATCTTGTCTCTCATAGCGGGACTGCAGATTTGCATGATGTTGGTATTGTAGCTTGTTTATGCGTGTGTGTACGTATTCAGTCTGTCCCCATCATCAACAAGCAGTGTTTCATTTAGAAAATTGCCCAAGGAGGGGCAACTGGAGGAATCTGGATTTTTAAGGGGGGGGGGGGCATGATGGTTAAAGATGTGACAAGGTTTCTAATGAATTTTAATAATACAATTTCCAGGGGGGGGGGGGTAAACAAAACCCTCACCTTGGAAATTGTATAATTAAAATTCATTATTGATGTTGATAAGTGCAGATGGCGTTTATGAAACTTTGTCACATCTTTAACCATCATGCCCCCCCCTTAAAAATCCAGATTCCTCCAGTTGCCCCCCCCCCCCTGGACAATTTTCTAAATGAAACCCTGTCAACATCTCTCACTCTCACCATTCGATTTTGAGTGCAGCTCCCCCCACTCTTGTAGCCAGGGTTCGTAGGTGAACGTGATGACCACCTTGTCTTTCTTTTTTCTTTTTTTCTTAATCACATCACCCACATCCACACACAAGTCCCGTGTGTTGCCATCACACAAGTCCTGTGTGTTGCCATCACACAAGTCCTGTGTGTTGCCATGCACACAAGTCTGTGTTGTTGCCATGCACACAAGTCCTGTGTGTTGCCATGCACACAAGTCTTGCCATGCACACTAGTCCTGTGTGTTGTTGCCACATGACCACATGCATGAGGTGAAAGGTTAGCTACATAAGTAGGACTACAGCTTCCCTGTATGTCTGGTGGTCTGGTTGCAGAAAGCATAGAAGCACAGGTGGTGTTTGATCTCGGGTTGTTTATTCCTCCTCAGCTGAAGCTGTTTTCAGTCATGAACATCAAAGCTTGTTTATCTCACCTAAAGGTAGCAAGCTCCATGGTAATTGTATTGCTTCTCTGTTCCACACACCTGCAGCTATAAGTGTGAGCAGGTACTGTAGAAATAGAGCAAATTGCAGCCTGCATTAACTAAAGACTTTACCTGGCCTGTTGGACTATTCTCAGCTGCTATGAGAGACATTTGCATATTATAATTTGCCAGAAAACAGGGGGGGGTCCTTTCCCCCCCCCCCCCCCCCGTCTTTTTAATTTTTTTTAAAAATTATGCTTTTTTTCCCCCCCCCCCTTCCTTCTTTTTTAATTTTTTTTGTTGTGCTTTCTTTTGCTTTCTTTTTTCCTTCTTTTTCTAATTATACTTTTTTTCCCTTCTTTTTTTCTTTCTTTTTTTCCTTCTTTTTTAATTTTTTTAAATTATGCTTTCTTCTTTTTCTAAATTTTTTTATTATACATTCTTTTCCCCCCACTTTTTTTTCCTTCCTTCTTTTTTCCTGCTTTAAAATGGAATACAGGTCTAGCTGGTGTGTGGCATATGCCTTACAAGTCATGTAATTAATAGAGGCTGAAACTACTGGTCTTATCACAAGATAGGTTGACACAGAGAAACTGTGTGTTCCTTGTTTGGGGCTCCCTCCACATTCTTCATAATAAATTTAGTATTGTTATTTCTTCTGTTACTCTAATTGTGGGCAAGCAGACCACCATACCGAGCAGCTGGACTAGGACCTAGGTCCAAATCGGTGAGGTCAGCGGAATCCTTAGGAATATTGTCAGGAGCAGTGACATTGTGGTATGATTGGAGTAACCTGAAACAACTTGTGGAATTCTGTTGCTAATGACACATTTTCACATTATCTATTGCAATCTACATAATGTGGAGCTTGTTCACCACGTAAATTGGGTGTGGCTAATACATGGACTGCACCAATTGCTTAGGTGATAATTGGGTGTGGCTAATACTGGAATTGCTTAGGTGATAATTGGGTGTGGCTAATACATGGACTACACCAATTGCTTAGGAGCTTGTTCAAATGTCAGAGCTAGGGCTAGCATAAGTAGGGTAGGACTAGGGCTATCTCTGGGGGGGAGGTCTAGCCCTAGCGTCCATGTGTCTGAAAGTCCCCCATTGGATGTACAACCATCCAATAGACCATTAGCAAGCCATTCCCTAAATGGGAAGTAGATGAACCTTGCACTCTCTATGGCACATACATGGATGGAGGAAAGTAAGCTTTCCCAGGAAGTGGGCATGGCCTAGCTGGGCAGAAGGAAGTGGGTGTGTCCTAGCAGTGTAACCAGGAAGTGGGTGTGTCTTATCCTGGAAATAGCTTCATCTTCATGGATTTCAGAGCAGACATGCAAATGGTACGAGCATGTGCTAGACAGTGCTGAGTGGATGGTGTTAATAGAACTTGCATTTTAACAGTATTGGAAAGCTTAGCTTAAATATGTACATTTGCAGGCAGAATCAGTAGCCTAATTCTCCTTTTGCAAACTATTAAGATTTGTAGTCCTAGATTCAGTGTCATGATTATTGCAGCCATACCCCCCCCCCCCCCAATGGGTTCTGGGACTATTTGTAGGCCGCAATGCTGACTTAGGAGCCCACCTGGCAGAATTAGAGCAGCTCTATCTAAACACGAGAGCTACTTACTACGATTGGGTTACTAGGGGAAATTATATTTGCCTGATGACATCATAGCATGTAGGGATAGTGTGCAAGGCTAAGTATGTAGCTGCAAGATTGCTGAGTGTAGTATCACAGGACTGCTTGATGGCAGTGTTGCCATGGTCACTGCTGTGGATTTGACAACATCTTTTAGGTTTGAGATCGTACAAAAGATTGGTAACTTGCCTACGTTGCTAGGCAACACAGGCATGAAAGGGCTGGAGCGAGCAAGCAATGATGTCTGACGAGGTCCAGTGGTATTCAATTGGCCTGCTAAATGTTTTTCCAGATTTCAATTTGAGCCGCCATTTTTTAAACTCCACTACATTTAGACATTTAGACCTTTATAATAATTATACTAGCGAAGGTGCCCAGTGTTGCCGTGGAAATGATAGAATATCTAGCAGGGGAGTACAAAATAGGAATGAGGGACGTCCCCCCCTCCCCAAGTGTAAGCACCAATGTTACTCTCCCAAAAGTAGTGGCTGATGGGAGAGTGCAGGCAGCTGCTTGAGGAAGTGGCTGATGGGAGACTGCAGGCAGCTGCTTGAAGGAGTGGCTGATGGGAGACTGCAGGCAGCTGCTTTAGGAAGTGGCTGATGGGAGACTGCAGGCAGCTGCTTGAGGAAGTGACTGATGGGAGAGTGCAGGCAGCTGTTGAGGAAGTGGCTGATGGGAGACTGCAGGCAGCTGCTTGAGGAAGTGGCTGATGGGAGAGTGCAGGCAGCTGTTGAGGAAGTGGCTGATGGGAGACTGCAGGCAGCTGCTTGAGGAAGTGGCCGATGGGAGACTGCAGGCAGCTGCTTGAGGAAGTGGCTGATGGGAGAGTGCAGGCAGCTGCTTGAGGAAGTGGCTGATGGGAGAGTGCAGGCAGCTGCTTGAGGAAGTGGCTGATGGGAGACTGCAGGCAGCTGCTTGAGGAAGTGGCTGATGGGAGACTACAGGCAGCTGCTTGAGGAAGTGGCTGATGGGAGACTGCAGGCAGCTGCTTGAGGAAGTGGCTGATGGGAGACTGCAGGCAGCTGCTTGAGGAAGTGGCTGATGGGAGACTGCAGGCAGCTGCTTTGAGAAGTGGCTGATGGGAGACTGCAGGCAGCTGCTTGAAGAAGTGGCTGATGGGAGAGTGCAGGCAGCTGCTTTGAGAAGTGGCTGATGGGAGACTGCAGGCAGCTGCTTGAAGAAGTGGCTGATGGGAGACTGCAGGCAGCTGCTTGAAGAAGTGGCTGATGGGGCAGCCAGTGTTATTTGTTGCTAATTCCACCATATCGTGTTATTGTGTGCTATTGTCAAAAACGTTTAAGACACATTTGCAGGAAGTTCTAAAAAGTTACTGGCGTCCAGTTTTCACTGCTACCTAATGCAACATAGCCCATGTCCGTCCCAGTGTAAAAGGTCACCTTCCTGAAGTTTGAGCTTCTTAGCTTCAAAACTGTGGCTATGCATCAAGACACACACTGACTTTTTTTGATTTGTAATAAAATTATCCCAACCCTCCCCCCTCCCTCCCTCCCTCCCTCCCTCCTCTCCTCCTTACTGCACACACATGTTCATGTAGACAGGCCCTAAGGGCGTGTTGACGGACTATTACAGGAGCATGGAGGAGATGAGGCAGCGAGACCTGCTGGAGGAGAAGAGCAGAAAGGAGATGATCATCGAGCACTCGGCCACAGTTCAGTCACACGTAAGGAAACCCTTGTGTGTTTGTGTGTGTGCGGGTGCACGCTCTTGGGTCAGTGGCATCTAGTAAATTACAGGAGGTGTCTAGTATACTACAGGTGGCACTAATAAGTGTATTAAAGCAAGGTAGTGGCATCTAGTAAACTACAGGAGGCATCTAGTATACTGCAGGTGGTGTCTAGTATACTACAGGAGGTGCCTAGTATATTATATGTGGCATCTAGTATACTTCAGGAGGAGTCTAGTATATTACAGGTGACATCTAGTATAGTACAGGAGGTGTCTAGTACACTACAGGTGAAATCCAGTAAACTACATGAGGTGTCTAGTATACTACAGGAAATGCTGTAATGAAATTCATAAAGCATTAAACTTGAGACACAATTAGTATAATATTATATGCAAAGCCTAAGATTTTTCCTGCTTTTGAGATGGGCCACCATGAAGCACGTTGGTGAGAGCGGAGTGCAGCTTTCTGGAGATCAAGGCAGCTCCAAGTCTTCAATTTTACTGCATGTCTAGGGAGAGGTCAGCAAGAAACCTTGTGATTACTAACGTAGAGTGGTGCAATTGACAAGGTCAGACAGAGGTCACTTAATTTAGCGACTGTTTTTCAAGATTCAACTACATATGTTGACAGGTGACACCTCCTCGTTTCTAATCTGTGTTGGTGGTGGAGGTGATGGTGGTTACAGTGATGATGGTGGTGTTGGTGGAGGTGACCATAGTGATGTCATAAGGCTGTCATGTGATCTGTAAGTGTGATGTCATGTCAGAGGTATGACACTGTTCCACGGCGTTGTTACCCGGCTGACTCTGTGAAGTGACAAGTCCTGTGAACTTAGTTAGGCAGTGGCTTTTGTTATGCGAGGAAACTCTCATATGGTGTGACAGAGTGAGATCATGAATTATATGCGCCAGAGAGGAGGCAGGAAAGACAGTGGAGGAAGAAGAGTTTAAATATGTTCAGGAAGATGCAATCACTCCAGACAGTGATATAACTCTGGAGTATTCAGAGAGTGCTTAGGGGATTATTGAGGGGGCAATCTGGGGGATACTCGGGGGAATACTGGGGTGATACTTGGGGAATACTGGGGGGATACTCGGGGAATACTGGGGGGATACTCGGGGAATATACTGGGGTGATACTTGGGGAATATACTGGGGGGATACTCGGGGAATACTGGGATGATACTCGGGGGAATACTGGGGTGATACCTGGGGTGATACTCGGGGAATACAGGGGGATACTCGGGGAATACTGGGATGATACTCGGGGAATACTGGGGTGATACTCGGGGAATATACTGGGGTGATACTCGGGGAATACTGGGGGGTACTCGGGGAATACTGGGGTGATACTCGGGGAATATACTGGGGTGATACTCGGGGAATATACTGGGGTGATACTCGGGGAATACTGGGGGGTACTCGGGGAATACTGGGGTGATACTCGGGGAATACAGGGGGATACTCGGGGAATACTGGGATGATACTCGGGGAATACTGGGGTGATACTCGGGGAATATACTGGGGTGATACTCGGGGAATACTGGGGGGTACTCGGGGAATACTGGGTGATACTCGGGTATAGCTACAACTATGTCAAAGTTAGGGACACCCAAAGGTCAGGGACTTGGTTCACAATTTCTTGGATTGTCTGATGAAGCAGCTCCTTTTTTGGTGGGGCTGAGCAGCTGGTCAGTGTAGTGGAATTTATTGTTTCTCTTGGGGAAGCTTCTAATGGAGTGTGCACGTTTTGAAAGCAAATTATTTGGGCATACGTAAACTTAAAAAGGAATTGACAGCTGATGACCTCTAGACTTTGGGAGCTGAGATGCCCAATTTTAATTTTGGCATGTTTGTGCATACAGTGACTAATAAATTAATTTTCTTTTTAATGGCTATGATTGCAATTGCTCTCTTTAGCGGGCTTTTCCCAGGAATTTTTCTCTGTATAGTCAAGAAGAGAACACACATACACATACACACACTCATACACATGCACACACTCATACACATATTCACATGCACTTGCACATACTCACTCCCTCACACACACACTCACTCACTCACACACATACACACACACATTCACACTCATACACACTCACACATACCCACACTCACTCACACTCATACACATACTCCCTCACACACTCACTCACTCACTCTCATACACACTCACACACACTCACACATACCCACAGTCACTCACACTCATACACATACTCACTCCCTCACACACTCACTCACTCTCATACACACTCACACACACACACACATACCTACACACATACCCACTCACTCACACTCATACACACACACTCACACATACCCACACTCACTCTCACGCACATGGATATATGGACCACCAGTTCTTGACCTAATTATATTGATGTCTGTGCTGCCAGCAGCAGATGCTGACTCGGCTCAACTAGGCTCAAATTTGCACTACATTTGCCAATTTTCTGTTGTTTTATGAGCTACGTACAAATGATTAGTTCTGCGATGCATTTTGGAATCTTCTGGTGATAAAATTCTCAAGCGCATGGATCTCTTGTGCACACGTTGGGTGGAGAAATAACTGCTAATATCTAGTGTAGTACAAGTGAGAGTAGATCAGATCAGATTTGTGAATGTTTGGTTGTACTATTTTAACCCTTTGTGGTAGTGGTGGTGCTGGAGGGTCACCGACTCTTGTGTCCGTTAACCCCTTGTGGTACTGACAGTGCTGCAGTGGTGTCATCTCTGTGTTCACAATCTATATGAGGGTGTGATCTAATTGAGGATATTTTGCTACTGACAGACAATCTGATTACTTCTACCATTCTTTGCACGTGTTGTGGGAGCTAATGATATTTGGCCTGCCTAGTACTTATATGGTTACCATGGCTACAGCAGAGTCATCCATTATGGTCTGTTGTTCCTATGTTGATGTTGTCATGGATACACAGGCAAGTGAGGCAGACGAGATGGCGGCAATGGTGAACGTAGCCCGCGCACTGGAGGAAGGATCGCTGGACCAGGACCCCTTCATGAGGGAATATCGAGCAAAACGAATCCTAGAGATGAAGAACCAAGCTTCTCTAGGCTCTGAGAGGTGCGGCAAGTTTGGTGATGTGTTTCATTGTATGGCAACTGCCTCCACCCAGTGGTCCAGTGTGTGTCCCCATAAAGCCATTGCCAACCTACTTCAACCTGCCTCCACCCAGTGTGGTGGTGGTCCAGTGTGTGTCCCCATAGAGCTATTGTCAACCTACTTCAACCTGCCTCCACCCAGTGTGGTGTTGGTCCAGTGTGTGTCCCCATAGAGCTAAATTGTCAACCTACTTCAACCTGCCTCCACCCAGTGTGGTGTTGGTCCAGTGTGTGTCCCCATAGAGCTATTGTCAACCTACTTCAACCTGCCTCCACCCAGTGTGGTGTTGGTCCAGTGTGTGTCCCCATAGAGCTATTGTCGACCTACTTCAACCTGCCTCCACCCGGTGTGGTGTTGGTCCAGTGTGTGCCCCATAGAGCTATTGTCAACCTACTTCAACCTGCCTCCACCCAGTATGGTGTTGGTCCAGTGTGTGCCCCCATAGAGCTGTTGTCAACCTACAACCTGCCTCCACCCAGTGTGGTGGTGGTCCAGTGTGTGTCCCCATAGATCTATTGTCGACCTACTTCAACCTGCCTCCACCCAGTGTGATGTTGGTCCAGTGTGTGCCCCATAGAGCTATTGTCAACCTACTTCAACCTGCCTCCACCCAGTATGGTGTTGGTCCAGTGTGTGCCCCCATAGAGCTGTTGTCAACCTACTTCAACCTGCCTCCACCCAGTGTGGTGTTGGTCCAGTGTGTGCCCCCATAGAGCTATTGTCAACCTACTTCAACCTGCCTCCACCCAGTGTGGTGTTGGTCCAGTGTGTGTCCCCATAGAGCTATTGTCAACCTACTTCAACCTGCCTCCACCCAGTGTGGTGTTGGTCCAGTGTGTGTCCCCATAGAGCTATTGTCAACCTACTTCAACCTACCTCCACCCAGTGTGGTATTGGTCCAGTGTGTGTCCCCATAGAGCTATTGTCAACCTACTTCAACCTGCCTCCACCCAGTGTGGTGTTGGTCCAGTGTGTGTCCCCATAGAGCTATTGTCGGCCTACTTCAACCTGCCTCCACCCGGTGTGGTGTTGGTCCAGTGTGTGCCCCATAGAGCTATTGTCAACCTACTTCAACCTGCCTCCACCCAGTATGGTGTTGGTCCAGTGTGTGCCCCCATAGAGCTGTTGTCAACCTACAACCTGCCTCCACCCAGTGTGGTGGTGGTCAAGTGTGCATCCCCGTAGAGCTGTTGTCAACCTGCCTCCACCCAGTGTAATGTTGGTCCAGTGTGTGTCCCCATAGAGCTGTTGTCAACCTACTTCAACCTGCCTCCACCCAGTGTGGTGTTGGTCCAGTGTGTGCCCCATAGAGCTATTGTCAAACTACTTAACCTGCCTCCACCCAGTGTAGTGTTGATCCAGTGTGTGTCCCCATAGAGCTGTTGTCAACCTACTTCAACCTGCCTCCACCCAGTGTGGTGTTGGTCCAGTGTGTGCCCCATAGAGCTATTGTCAACCTACTTAACCTGCCTCCACCCAGTGTGGTGTTGATCCAGTGTGTGTCCCCATAGAGTTATTGTCAACCTACTTCAACCTGCCTCCACCCAGTGTGGTGTTGGTCCAGTGTGTGTCCCCATAGAGCTATTGTCAACCTACTTCAACCTGCCTCCACCCAGTGTGGTGTTGGTCCAGTGTGTGACCCATAGAGCTATTGTCAACCTACTTCAACCTGCCTCCACCCAGTGTGGTGTTGGTCCAGTGTGTGTCCCCATAGAGCTATTGTCAACCTAGTACTTCAACCTGCCTCCACCCAGTGTGGTGTTGGTCCAGTGTGTGTCCCCATAGAGATATTGTCAACCTACTTCAACCTGCCTCCACCCAGTGTGGTGTTGGTCCAGTGTGTGTCCCCATAGAGCTATTGTCAACCTACTTCAACCTGCCTCCACCCAGTGTGGTGTTGGTCCAGTGTGTGTCCCCATAGAGCTATTGTCAACCTACTTCAACCTGCCTCCACCCAGTGTGGTGTTGGTCCAGTGTGTGTCCCCATAGAGCTATTGTCAACCTACTTCAACCTGCCTCCACCCAGTGTGGTGTTGGTCCAATGTGTGTCCCCATAGAGCTATTGTCAACCTACTTCAACCTGCCTCCACCCTGTGTGGTGTTGGTCCAGTGTGTGTCCCCATAGAGCTATTGTCAACCTACTTCAACCTGCCTCCACCCAGTGTGGTGTTGGTCCAGTGTGTGTCCCCATAGAGCTATTGTCGACCTACTTCAACCTGCCTCCACCCGGTGTGGTGTTGGTCCAGTGTGTGCCCCATAGAGCTATTGTCAACCTACTTCAACCTGCCTCCACCCAGTATGGTGTTGGTCCAGTGTGTGCCCCCATAGAGCTGTTGTCAACCTACAACCTGCCTCCACCCAGTGTGGTGGTGGTCCAGTGTGTGTCCCCATAGAGCTATTGTCGACCTACTTCAACCTGCCTCCACCCAGTGTGATGTTGGTCCAGTGTGTGCCCCATAGAGCTATATTCAACCTACTTCAACCTGCCTCCACCCAGTATGGTGTTGGTCTAGTGTGTGCCCCCATAGAGCTGTTGTCAATCTACTTCAACCTGCCTCCACCCAGTGTGGTGTTGGTCTAGTGTGTGCCCCCATAGAGCTATTGTCAACCTACTTCAACCTGCCTCCACCCGGTGTGGTGGTGGTCCAGTGTGTGTCCCCATAGAGCTATTGTCGACCTACTTCAACCTGCCTCCACCCAGTGTGGTGTTGGTCCGGTATGTGTCAACCTTATTTGTGATTGTATGACTCTATACAGGAAGAGGTTTGGGAACCTTGTGGAGGTGAGGGGTGACAAGTACGACACTCTCATCGATAACTGCCCCCATGGAATCATCCTTCTCATACACATCTACAATGAGGTTGGTGAGGAAGACTGACTTGGAATAAATGCCACACCCTTCCTTCCTCCCCAAAATCTTTATGTCGTGCTTATGTCTGGTCTTGCTGTTGACATCTTCAGGATTTGTGGATGTCCTGATGTTATAAGCATTCTAGGTAATATCCAGCTCGTACAATATTTAGACCTCCTTTTCCGTTTCACGAAAACACAAATTCCTTTTCGTCAACCAATTTTAAACCTTTTTCCATTTTCAATATATTTATATAAACAGAGAATGATAATATTTGCTGCGTGTATATTGTTGATATTTATTGTTTATATTCACTAAACCAACCTTCAATATCTCCGTTGTAATACAGCATAAGTAATCGTTTAGCGTTTTCTTCTGTGAGGCTCTCCTTCCGGTTGTTCAGGAAATGTTTGTACTGGGAGAAACCCTTCTCCACATAACAGAACTGACAGGCATCCCGACTATAGCATCCAAACTTCAGCAGCAAGCAGTGGAAACTGATCTCTCATACCTTTCCAGAATTTAGGGAGATCTAAGGGGGTGGGATACCATCTTCCGTAAACTGGGTATAAATTGACTACTCCTCTAACGACTCTCTGAAAGGTTGTCCAGAGCTCTGATTTCATCACCATAGCACTGGTGTCATTTCCAACGATAGGAAGCTGGCGAGGTTCTCAAATATCAACAGCTTTGTGGAGATTGCATGCAGGGTGCTTTATCTCGGCTTCCTTACTGGAAAGATGCTTCTTAGACTTGAGATGAGCCTTGGTGGTATCAATTCCAACCACGTCTAAGCTATCGTTACAACTAGACTCCACCATCAGCGTATAAATCCTCTTTGACCTGTTTAGCTCTTGCTTCAGGAATTGCTTTAGGTAATGGGACAATCCTTCTAGGCTTCTTCCTACTTAGAGAGGACAGTCAAATTCAACCATAGAACCAGGTCTTTAGGCATTTAGAATTCCTCTATTTAGAACCTCCACTCAAATTGTAAAGACCTTAGATGGTATTCAGTGCTAGTTGAAATTGGAACTTACATAATACTTACCACTACTAAAACCACTTGCCAATTTTAACCACCTTAATTAACCTTCATTAGCAACTCAACACTTGTCAATTGCACTAAAACAAAATTAGTGACTGCTAATGGGGGAAATAGGTAAATTGCTTTTTGCTAATTCCATTTCAAAGCTTGTGATTTGCGTGTATATACAATACACTAAGCCAGCAAACATGATGTGCTGTCCTCCCTCCACTGTAGCTGTATGCAGACTGCGTCCATATGAACAGATGTCTGACCCAGTTGGCCAAGCTCTATCCCACAGTATGTTGCACCTCTCTCTTGACCCTGCCTTGCCACACACTGTGCCGTGGTAACCAGCTCCTGCTGCTACTGTATTGCCACTCTACACCCATGTTGGGGTTTTCCCCGAGTCCACCTTGTTCCATCTCTCTCATCTATCAATCTCTCAGTTTGTCCTTCCTCTTCTCTTTGTGTGTGTGGCCAATGTTATACTTCAGTGTGCTTGCATGTGGGTGCATGCATGTGTGTGTGCATGCATGTGGGTGCTTGCATGTGGGTGCATGCATGTGGGTGTGTTCAAAGCTTAAATCTGACATGTAATCTGATATGTATTGTAGCATTTGTTGAGTGCATGTTGTCAATACCTGAGGAGGATGGAAAGGAGTTAACTAATTATGGCTAAGTGTTAAATACTTCGACGCACATGTACGCTTGAATTCCTTTGAAGTCATGTGACTCAGGAGCAGCAGTAGTTGTATAGTTTCATCTTCATCACATCACATGACTGTTGTCGGGCTAGCGATGTTGATGTGCCCAGCAGCAATGTGGATAGAGATCTTGAGTAACGTTCATGTTTAGCCGATGTTGAACACATTATTCTAGGTGTGGTTATCTAGTACTACCTCCATCAGCTCAGCTCTAGACAGCAGGCAGTGGAGTTTGTCTCAAGAGATAGTGGACATTATCTTCATAATCATTCTGTGGTTAGGTACTTGCGTATGGATAGATGCTCACTTTTGAACCTGCTAACAACGACATTGCCGCTAGCAAACCTCATCATTTAAGCAACTGCCGTGTTTATAGTGGAGTTAGAATCACTGCAACTAACCTACTCCACTAGAAACACTGTAACTAACCTGTTTTTCTAGTCAAGTAGGGTTAGTTGTGGCCAGTGTAGGATGCTCTGTGTGGAGCTGCATTGTACTGGGCAATGGTTGCCAACTTCTTATGTACGGCTATACCCACCATCATCTCTAAAGAGTTGACAATTTGTTTGTGCAATAATTATTTATGCTCTTCCACCCCTTTCCCTCTCCCCTTTCTCCCTCTCCCCTTCTCCTCTCCCCTTTTCCCTCTCCCCTTTTCCCTCTCCCCTTTTCTCTCTCCCCTTCCCTCTCCCCTTTTCCCTCTCCCCTTTTCCCTCTCCCCATCCCCTCTCTCCCCCTCTTCCTCCTAACTTTTCAGGCTAAAATGTGTCGAGTGCAGTGTGCACTTCTTGATCTCAGCCAGTCATTTGTAAGTAAAATTATTTTTTAAAATTTAATTAAATAATGATAATGATAATATAATAATAATAATAATATCAGTAGTAATAATAGTAATAATAATAATAATAATAGTAGTAGTAGTAGTAGTAATAACATAATAATAATAATAATAATAATAATAGTAATAATAATAATAGTAATAAAACTACCTGTTCTCATTGCTAGTGGTACCTTCATATCATGTTTTTCTTTCAGCATCACTGTTGTTGTTAATGCATGAGTGATGTTATGATAAATCATATATATATATATATATATATATATGGATAGGGCTTTGCATACTCTGATGGTATACCATGATGATGTTATGATAAATCAGATATATATGCTAGATGGATAGGGCCCTGCCTACTCTGATGGTATACCGTGATGGCGAGATCATAGGCAACCACGTGAGAATCATCGACAACCTTGGCACCACCTATACCATTCGGGACCTAGAACACTTCCTACATGAGTAAGTGTGCTTTTAATGTTGAACCCCTTTACCATATTTACATATCTGCAGGTGACTAACTGGTTGTTAAGTGTATCGTTAATTGCTCAATGAGTTAGGGGTATGTTAATTTAGGGGTATGTTAATTCTAGTCTTCATTATTAGGTTCTTGAATTGAACTATATGGTATGAGCTGTTTGCGGAACTCAAAGAAGCTTGTATGCCTATGAAAGGCTCTAATAGTTAGCAATACCGAGAGTGCTAACTGAACCCCCCCCCCCCCCCCCCCCCCCTAGGGGGACACTACAGAAAGAAAGGGGGAAAATGGAGGCTATGAATGAATGGCTACTGGCCAGATAATGACTGAGTACAGAGGACTCCCCTGCCAAATTGATGGGAGTGATTTTAGATACGGGAAAATGAAATTTTGCGAAGACGAGGTCTTTCTTATTGTGATGTGTACACTGCTGCACATGCTACTAATTTATTAGTCCATCATTGGTACAAATGTGCAAAAAAATAAATAAATATGAGATCATATGAGATCAAAGGGAATGGATCAAAGGGAATGGATGCGACAAAACATATTTGTAGTTGCAATTTAATTAATTAACAATGGGGTGTGGCCTGCTCCAGGATGTTATGTTACTCTTCATATATCTTCCATCCTCGTTGATTGGTGGTATATGGTGAGCACACATGCATATCTCGTAGGCACACAACAAAATACAATGAAGACTGTAAAATTCTCTAGGTAAATGGCACCAACATCCTCATGAAAACCGTAAAATTCTCTAGGTAAAGATGGCACCAACATTCTCATGAAGACCGTAAAATTCTCTAGATAAAGATGGGGCACCAACAGCCTCATGAAGACAGTAAAATTCTCTAGGTAAAGATGGCACCAACATCCTCATGAAGACAGTAAAATTCTCTAGATGGGGCACCAACATCCTCATGAAGACCGTAAAATTCTCTAGGTAAAGATGGGCACAAACATCCTCACAGAGAAGCACCACAGTAGAAGTGGAGGCTATTAGTATTATTGGTAGGCATTAACTCTACTAGGCTTGTCGGATTTAACTGTTTTGGAAATTACTGGACAACACTTAAAGTTTCGAGGTTTTCATGGACTTGAGAAAATTATAACCTCCAATTAATTCTGAAAGTGTAGCGAGGGGTTGAAATAACCTAAAAAATTATTCTGTAAAATAATTTGGTTACAGCAAAATAATGTGAGTCACTCTCACTGTTTGTATCGCGGCTCTGAAACGAGCGATGGAACCTTCGTCTTTCCAGAAGTCCTCTTAGGAAAAAAATAATATCCCCATGTTGGGAGGGATGTTCAGAAACCTCTGCTAAATCCACCGAAGAACGACGTCTGCCTGGACTACTAGCTATGACAACAAAGATGGCTGCACAGCGAGGTGAATTAATAGTTGCGGATGTGCACATGCAATATTGACCACACCACTGGTGGAAGAAAACCAGAACGGTCAAAGCCATTCTGGTCGTTCCAGTTCCTGCAACCCAGTACAGGCTGCAGGGGTAGCACTTACCATTAAAAAAGATATATTATATATATATAATTATATATATATATATATTTAATTTCATTGTTGAAATATAATTTTGCAAGAATCCCAAACTATTCTAGTGCCACGAGGTGTTACTGATGTTGCCATGGATTAGTGTATAACTATAATCAGGGACTGTAAACGTCAACAATTTTTCTTTCATAATCAAAGCTATATTGTGTCAACAAAGAAAATGGCTCCAGGGGTCAGCCTCACTAGCAAACACTTCCGTAAATGAGCTCTAACGTAGAGTGTAGTTTGTTGTCGCCATGTTGTGTAATAGGTGAGATATGGTTGCTAACGTGAGATACACATGTGCTGGTACATTCCTAGACAACTATGGTCTACAACACCCAATGCTGTGCCATCTCTGGTGATGGTGTCTTCTTCCAAAGCGTATCATCAGCACAATTGTATGTATTATGTAATCTACTGACAGACAGACACACAGGCAAACCAGGATGACAACATAACCACCTCCTTCACCGAGGTAGTATAATAATAATAATAATAATAATAATTAATAATAATAATAATAATAATAATAATAATAATAATAATAATAATAATAATAATAATAATAATAATAATAATAATAATAATAATAATAATAATAATAATAATAACTACTACTACTACTACTACTACTTCTACTACTACTACTACTCTACTACCAGGGTTTCATTTAGAAAATTGTCGAAGGGGGGACAACTGGAGGAATCTGGATTTTAAGGGGGAGCATGATGGTTAAAGATGTGACAACGTTTCTAATAAATTAAATAATACAATACAATTTCCAAAGGGGGGGGGGGGGGGGGGGGGGGGGAGACAAAAAGGTTCCAAGGGAGGGCAGCCGCCCTCTCTGCCCCCCCCCCCCCCCTAAATGAAACCCTGGCGACTACTTTCCTACTACTACTCTACTACTACCACTCTACTACTGCTACTCTACTACTGCTACTCTACTACTGCTACTCTACTACTGCTACTCTACTACTGCTACTCTACTACTACTCTACTACTACTCTACTACTACTCTACTACTACTACTCTACTACTACTACTCTACTACTACTTGACTACTTGACTACTCTACTACTACTACTACTCTACTACAGTAGACCCTCGCTAATCCGGACCCCGTTAATCCGAAACCTCGCTAATCCGAACGACATTAGGTAGAAGGAAAAAAAGGGGGGAAAAAGGGAAAAAAATAAAAAAAATTAAAAAAAAATAAAAAAAATTTAAAAAAATTAAAAAAAGTTTTAAAAAGTCGTGCCATTATTGAACTTTGAAACTACCACGAGCCTGTCATACGATGCAGCTGCAGTGATATGGAGAAGAAAAGAGCACACAAGAGTCTTACCATTGAGGAGAAGGTCGAGATCCTGGCCCAGCTCGGGAAGAAAAGCTACAAGTTACTATCTGAACTATGGAGTAGGTGTCTCCACTATGTCAGACATAAAGAAGAAGGGCAGCGAGTTGCGAGGATGCAAAGAAAGATGGATTCTGGAGATCTGCTAAAAGAATGAGGATGGGAAGGGAACATAATGATAAAAAATTACTTGTACTCCCAGTATTCAACCCACACCTGCAAAAAACAAATTCAGAGTTCAATATAATGATATTCATACATTTCACTAATCCGAAAATTTCACTAATCCGAACTACTCAGATCCCCAGGCTATTCGGATTAGTAAGGGTCTACTGTACTACTTGACTACTACTACTCTACTACTACTCTTAACAAAAACTGCCTGGTTTGCTTCCCTGGACTACTGTCATCACCACTTCCCTTAGCTGATCTTGTGGCTAAAGAGTATTTGCTACATAACAAGTTAGTGCCTCTTTTTAAACTATATATCTTACTTGTTGATGAGCTAGCCGGCCACAACAACTCTATCAGCTTCAGCACGAGAGGATGCGACTTGGAACTGTGATAATCTTTCGAGGCTTACCCTTCACACTCACCTTATCCCCTGCCAAATATTTATACTTCAAGCAAGCACATAGGTCTTGTTTAGAAAGTCATTATGTTCTTGTGTGCTCCCAAAGTGTCCTATGTATCTTTAATTAGAGGTGGGTAACTTTTTTCATGAATATCCATAATATATATCCAACAGGAATGTGTCACCTACGGGAGATAAGTGTTAGGATCCCATCTTGTAGTTGAGTGCTATCTCCATGTACACCATGGAACTATGGAATGCTTTGTAGTCGATAGAAGTTGATGCCAAGATTTTCCCCTTCCAAACCTTTGGGCCTCTCTTCCTCGATGATGTTAAGAGCTGTAAGGAGGTCATCGCCAGTGCCGCAAAGTATCCAAGTTTTTTTAATTTTTGCCATGGAGTGTTTGGTCTTCATCAGAACTATTCGGTTGGAACGCTGGCAAAGATTGCTAGAATTTTCCGTCTTCATTCATTTTGGAGTGAGTGATGCTGAGAAACTGAAGTAATATTAGTGAAGATGCATAAATCGTAACTCCTCATTCAATGCTACATATCTATGTATGCTAGTAAAGCTTCGTACACAAACTCTGTATGGTAAGGTGAGCTCATGAAAAGAGATCATGCACGAGTCTCGAAGCATGGCAGGAGAATGTTGTGCCACTGGTTACGCTGTGAAGATTCTTTTCTTGACGAGCACTGAGCACTATAAAAAGAAGGCGACTGGGAAAAAAATTGAGCAAAGTATGTATTAAAAAAAGAAGTTTAAAAAAAGAAGTTATTAGAGTGGAAATTAACTTTTTGAGCCGATCATGATGTATATCATTTGACCCTGTTTGTGCCTCGTTAAAGAACCATCAATTTTCTCTTCATGCTGGAGCCAGTATGATAAGGAAGTGAGGTTCAGCGTCGACACAACCATGGCAAACCCTGAATAAGTATTATTCCCATGCATGACCAAGGACTATCAAATATATTTTGCTAATATGGTGACTACACTAGTAATAGTATATCAGTATAACTTGATAGATCTTGATATTTTGTGTCCTGGTCATTTTCCTCATAGTTACTATACAGTGACTTTTGCATTTTGTCTGTGACAATCCTTTACCTCTTAGGAAAAAATGCTTGCCTCCGGAGTCTGAGAAGCAGGAAATTGACCTTATGGGGAGTGGGATCAACTTAGGAGGAGCCTTGAAGCTTCTAGGTGTCTCTAAAAAATCTTGCTCGGACTCAGACTAACTGAACTGTGACTCTAGATGGCAACAGTCTTCTATACATCTCACGTGACATCCTACAGCGTAGCTACCACTAAGATAATACTATATAGTATGTGTATAAAAGTTATCATACTTTTACTGCAAGAACGGTGTAATTCAGTTTACTCTGCACGAATATATATTTTTCTTTATTTTTAATACCTCGTCATTAATATGTATGTATATGTGTGTGTGTGTGTAGAACCAAGACAATGTGTTTGCTTGAATATGAATAATGTATGCCCTTGGGGATGCCCTGAATTTTGAATATTCTTATGCCCAGTTTCTACACAGGCAAAGATTGAAGGCATCAAATCTGGCTACAGCTACAAGAGATTTTTGTGAAAATCTTCAAAGTACTGTGTTTGTGAAAGAAGCCCTGAGAGAAGATGATGTAGATTTGAAGTATGATGAAGAAGAATCGAAAGTATTTAGTTTGTCGAAGTTAAGGATTATTGAATCCGTTGATAGAGGTATCTGATCTGTATCAGATGCTTAGATTGAGTGCGGTGCAGAGTGGAATGTATATATAGGTGGGATACACAGAAAATCATGATACACTTCTTTGAGTGACCAGATACTATATACATACCCAAACAGTTCTGAAGCGAGATCGTAAAAGGATAATTTGACAGCTGCATGATACAAATTCCAGTTCATTCATGCCTCTCTGATATTGCATGCTTGAACATCTTCACAGTGAATTTAGAACATTATCTCTTCTAAGATCAAATTATAGGAAGTCTATTTGGTCGCATTTTCTAGAATGAATTTAATATATAAGAGGCTGTTGCATTGTTTAGGACATAAGATCCCAAGTATTGTGGGAGGTGCCTGAAGGGATGAACTGCCTAAAAGTAAGTGTCATCTTCCTTGTCTTTATTACACTTTCCTATAATATATGGCATGTCAGATATTATAACACTGATATACATAAGTGATATAGTAGGAGCTGGCACCTACACTTTTTTTTTAAATTGCTGCAATGCCCCGTTTCTGCCTAGGATCATTTGGTACACGAATTTATGCAGAACATGTGTAGACAACCTTTTACCTATTCCTTGCAAGGATTTATGGGACTATCCTCCACTCTACAGTATGTACACCTAGAGAAATTGTTGGCAAACTTTAATCAGATTCAGAATGTGTAATATTTTAAGCATGAAAAATCTTTTTTATATACAATCGACGACGACTTTCAAGTATTAGCCCCATTGTCTTCCCATGCCCTTTTACTCCATTTTTTGTGTGCTATTTTTCAAAACGCCCCCCCCCCCCCCCCCCCCCCCTCCCAAACCCTCCTGATTGGGATCTTATAATTTACAAGTGTACAAGGTATAGATGTTTTCCAGGGTCATATGATGGGTTGTAGATAATCACCCATTGGAATCCCCGACTGCCACCATTCTGCAACTAGTCGGCTGGCCTTCAGTGTCATGAAAACTGGTGCCATAGGCGGATACAGGAGGGACCCAGGGGCCCAGGCCCCCTCTAAAATGTGTTATAAATTATTATTATCCCATTATTATGATCAAAACTAATACTGTATTGATAGTGTCTGTCACTATAGCTTACTACAAGTATTAATGGCTGATCATACTGATGATGCTTGTAATAATCTCAACTAACAAACTCACACTATGCTCATTGATGAGTTGACCGCTGCAGCATGTGTGACATTGACAGCTGACCTGCCATTCAGTTTCCTACTCTTGACTTTCCGAGTGTATGATAAATAGAAGACTTATTACTGATTTCTTTGTTCCTGCCACTGGAGAGGTTGCTGAAAAAAGATGGAGACCTGATGATGACCCTTCAGCAAATCTCGAACCAGGCTCAGTTGGATGTACATGTAATGCAGTTCTTAGTGTGAGGCCAGAGCTGAGGGTCCTAGTGATATCAGTGACTACCTGGAATGTGCTATATATATAGCTTACCAGGAAAAAAATTCCAGATAAAGTTTATAAGGACAAAAACAGTTCTATGGGTATTAAGCCAGCATGAAATCTACCCATTTATTTCTTACTCCACTAGGGAGGATGGAATTTACTGCCTATCATGTGTGCTTTTTCCTGTCAAACCTGTACATGGGCAAAGAGAATCATTGTTGATAACCAAAGCTTACCAAAATTGGAAAGATGCCTGAAGTGATTTGCGAGCACACTCTTGCCTTGACCACAAAATGTCAGAAGCTCGCCTTAATGCATTCATTCAAACATCTGAAAACCCATCGACCCTGATTGATTATATACTCAATATCTGAGCAAACTGCAAAAAGAATTGAGAAAATAGATTGGATCAAGTTTTTTTTTGTGGGAGACAAGGAATTGTCACATGGAAGAGCAGGCTTCTTTGAATCCAGGGAATCTTCTAATCGACTTTTTTGTGTAGATGCTGGAGATATACTGATTTAAAGGAACACTTAAAAACATATGCACGCAACGCCAAGTATGTTTCAAAGACAGCACCAAATGAGCTCGTGTTTTGCATTAAGGATTTTATGCAAAATGAGATCATAAAAGAAATAAAAAATCAGGAAAATGGATCCCTATATGAAATTGAAGCTGATGAGGTAACTGACAAATCAAATTGGGAGTAACTTGGGATTGTCCTACGTTACACTAGGTACCACCTGTTAAATCAGTATATATGTAGCTTAACGATTTACTGGAGAAGCATTGTGCTCTGAAATAATTAAAGTTCTCAGACGTCTGAACTTGAAGCCTGAAAACTACCAAGCACAAACTTATGATGGTGCTAGGAATATGGCGGGGTACTGTGCAGCAAATTTCATCCTAAAGCTCCGTATACTTCCATTGTTGTATATATATAGCCATGATCTTAATCTGCTCTCTCAAAAGCATCATCAGTGCCAGAAATACACTGCATGCTATCTACAATCACTCGGTTAGGAATCTTTTTAAAATACTCACCAAAAAGGCAAAGATATTTAGAGAAGCATATAGAGGAGTACAACTCAATCAGAACTGAGAATTTGATTCCAATCAAGAAAGTTAAGTTGCTTTGTACAACTTGCTGGGTCGAAAGACACACATCTTTGTTTAATTTTCAGATAATGTATGACCCTTTGCTTGAATGTCTAGAGGACATCAATTTGTTCAAGACAGGATTCTGACATCAGGTGGGATAGCAAAACAGTAACTGATGCAAATGGTCTCCTATGTCAGCTAACTTCATCATCATTCATTGCTTCCTTTCAATGTGCCATATATTTTTTTGGTTTTACATCATCACCAGCAACTATGCTTCAGGGAACCAGTATGGATATTATTGCAGCATACCAGCAGATTCAAGATTTATTCAAAGATATGAGAAAAGAGCCTGAGAAGTCATTAAAAAAAAAAAGTATGAGTGTGCTTACAATGGCTGAAGGAGCAAATTCAAATTTCTGTGCCTTGTAGATGTGCCAAACAATCAATGTGAAGTAGTGTTAGTGGTGAAACTTCATATGTATACTGAAGAGGCGAGCTATTTTTGTTCCTTATCTTGATAACATGATATCTGAATTATCATCTCGATTTTGTCATTGCAACAAAGTTGCAGCACAGGGTTTAGGACTTATTCCTATATAGTAACTTATCACAACTAGTGTTGACAAAATTATTTTGAAGAAAACTTACCTAGCATCCAGTGTCTAGCACAAGAAATCCAGCTATGGAAGCTTTGGCAGGACAATGAGGAAAAATCTGATACAATTCAAGATACTTTAGAAGAAATGAATCAGCGACCATATTCTAACATTGCAGCTATTTTGTGTGTACTTTTGATTAGTGCTTCAGTTGAGTGAAGTAATTGATCATTAAAATTCATTAAATCTCCACTAAGTTCAACAATGGGTGAAGAAAGACTGAACGCTTTGGTTCACAAAGATATAGCTATTGACATCAATAAAGTTATTGATTTATTTGCTAACAGGAGTCCTAGATGAATGTTACTTAGTAGTCCAGTAAATGATTAACTTTTTGGTCAAAATGATGAATCTGCTGTTGTTTAGCGCCTGAGGATATTTAGCGCCCATCTGGTTGTTAAGTGCTGCTCTCGCTGGCATCTTTATTAAGCACTGGTTAATTTTGATTGAAGAATAATGGTGTGCATTATATAAAAAGTGCCATTTAATAAGCGCCTGTTCGATGCTTAGCGCTGGTTTTCTTGTCGTTTCAGTTAGAAGCTAGGGCGCTAAACAACCAGAGTTTATGGTATATCAATCTGAATGTGTGTGTGCGTGTGTGTGTGTTCCCCCGTCCTGTAGACTCCTCTCCTGGAGGTGGTAAAATTGCATAACCAATATTAAAAAATTTTTTTTTGACCTTAGGCATGTTTTGGGCCTGATTTTGTGGGGATGGCTATACCTGGGCAGCATCTGATGTTAAAGTGGCCCAACCAAGTTAATGTTTTTAAAGCATTAATTTCCTGCAATCAACACAGGAAATTAACACCTGAAAACTATGCTGGGTGTCTAATATGGACCTGATGATACCCGGGAAAAGCCATACTCCACAAAACCAGGCCCAAGACATGCCCAAGGTCGAGAGGGTTTTAAAAATGTGGGTCATGCCATGGAAGCACCCCCAGGAGCAGATTCTATTATTATAGATAGTAGAGTATATCAACTCTTGCACAGAAATACACGGGTTAGTATATCAGTGCCCACATATATAGCAGGCCTGGTACTGCTAGTTATATTAATATGCTTACTTTTACATTTACGCGGGTATGCCTCCCACACCCTCCCTGATGCAAGATACTCTAAATATCCAATATTAATGCCCCCCCCCAATTCAACATTCCTGGATCTGCCCCTGATCACCAGCGTTCCCGCATTGATGATCATGGCAAAGAACTGCACTACATTGTCGCTAAGAAACTGCCAAAATGAGTTTCAGCTGAGTTGTAAATTCATTTTGGGGGTGACTGCCTTTTTAAAAACAAGTGCTACTACAAAGACAAAAAATATACATAATTTATTTTTATTTTTATAATAATTATAAAAAAACAGTCTTATAATAATTATTGTCTTCATTATTTTAGTAGATGAAATTTTGTAGTAAAATATGACAAACAGACATGTTATAGTTTGTGTGTGTGTGGGGGGGGGGGGGGGGGGGAGGGGGGGGGGGGGTGACATAATAGATACAATACCCTGAAGATGAAACTTCGTGGGCCTATGGTTACAGGGCTGCCAATTATTACCTTCACGAGGCATGCTCGAAGTGTTTTTAGGATCAATGAAAACACACTTGTTAATATGACACTTGAGGGGATGCCAAAGTGAGTTTTAGATGAGGTTTAAACTTTTTTTGGCGGCCATTAAAAGAAAAGGTTCAAGCCATATAAAGAGTGTTACAGCACACTAAATAAGTGAACACAAATAAGAGCATAACTATATATGCAGTGTGGGAATGAAGTATTTTTAGAAACTGTCATTTAGAGACTTATAAAAAAAATTATGTGGAAATTGATATTATAAGTGTTAATTAGGTGTTAATGAACTTGTTATGTTATGTTTTTATTTTGCTAATAATAATAAAAATAATAATAATAATAATTAAAAAAAATATAATAATAATAATTGAATCAGATATCAGCCAACCCCAACCATTAATAATAATAATAATAACAACAGCAACAACAGTAGTAGTAGTAGTAATACTAAGAGGTTAATTCTTATTTCAATACATCATGTTGAATCTGTAGGGAATAGATTTAACTGCTTAATAAGAACACAGCTCAATAAGCTTTACTGGAGTAAAAATCATGAAGTTTTTCTTTAGTTGGCAATTTATTCTTGACTGCATCTGTACCTACATCACCCATGGCATCACTCTTGCTTTCATCACCTATGGCATCATCCTTGCTTCCATTACGTATGACATCAACGTTGCTTCCATCACCTATGGCATCATCCTTGCTTCCATCATGTATGACATCAACCTTGCTTCCATCACCTATGGCATCATCCTTGCTTCCATCATGTATGACATCATCCTTGCTTCCATTACGTATGACATCAACCTTGCTTCCATCACCTATGGCATCATCCTTGCTTCCATCACGTATGGCATCATCCTTGCTTCCATCACGTATGACATCATCCTTGCTTCCATCACGTATGACATCATCCTTGCTTCCATCACGTATGACATCATCCTTGCTTCCATCACGTATGACATCATCCTTGCTTCCATCACCCATGACATCATCCTTGCTTCCATCACCCATGACATCATTCTTGCTTCCATCACCCATGACATCATTCTTGTTTCCATCAACTGTGGCAGCCTTGATGTCTGGAGCTCCTGGAGTTTGACTTTGAGCCTTTAGTAATGGTTCGTCCTTTTCCTTAGCAATATCACCAGCACTCGCTTCACTTGAAGCTTCAGAAATATCTTCTTTCAAAGCCGTTTTAGTTCGTTTTGAAAATACATATTTGAATACCAGAGATAGGAAAAATAGCACGATGATAGTTAACACTAGCAATGCTAGAACTGAAATGGTTCCAATAGTAGCAGGAATTGAATTACTATCTTTTTTGATAGCTGTATAAAATTAAGAACATGATTACTCAAAGATATTTAGTATTGAATGTATTTCAAATGATCCAAACCAAACGAAAACATGCCAACTACAATAACAACAAAGCATTGCATTTGGTTCCTTTTTGAAGAATATTATAACACTGTATATAGTCAATAATGAGTCAATGCAAATTGTGGCTTTTTCTCTCATATTAGCTTACTGTGATATCAAACAAAAATAATTCGAATTTTTTATACTAGCACCAATCTTAAGGAATATTGGGTGATAGGTAAAATGGAGCTGTTAATTATTATTATTATTATTATTATTATTATTATTATTATTATTATTATTATTATTATTATTATTATTACTACTACTACTACTACTACTACTACTACTACTACTACTACTACTACTACTACTACTACTACTACTACTACTACTATTATTATTATTATATTGTTATTATTATTATTATTATTATTATTATTATTATTATTATTATTATTATTATTATTATTATTATTATTATTATTATTATTATTATTATTATTATTATTATTATTATTATTATTATTATTATTATTATTATTATTATTATTATTATTATTATATTGTTATTGTTATTATAATAATAATGCATAGTTATAATAATAACAAATAAAGAGATGCAAAAATCATTTTGTTTCATACTTGATTTGCAGTGCCCACCCTCAAAACAACATTAAGAGCACACAAGAGAGATCTCACTAAAACACATGCATAGGAGGTATATACAGGGAAGAAATAATGGGTCTCTGAACTGCATTGCATCCCTTAGTCTCCCTTCATATCTACCTTATTTACTTTTTTTCTCACTTGGAAAGAGAGTTACTGCTGTTGTTCTGGCCGGAAGACTACTTCCCACATTAGAAATGACACGTACTTCAATTGTATATACAGCCAAAGGAATGAGAGAATGAAAGGAAACCGATGTCTCCTCTGGATTCACTGCCATTGAATTGACCAAATATTGATATCTCCTAACTTCAATCTTCACTCCAGTCCTAGGGCTTGATCCATTCAACTGAAATTTCCAGTTGATTGTCAGAGTTATAAAAGTGGAACTGTAACGAAGTTTAGTTGGTCGCTGAGGATAATCTAACAACAGCAAATTTATAATATACTATAGATTATATATAACCAACAGAGCTACCTGGCATTTCCCGGGAAAGGATAAAATATCCAATAGAGAGGCACGAAATGAGATGGTTGTCCAGGCAAACCCAAACCCAACATTACTCACGCAAACCCATTTGTGGCTGCTTATAAAAAAATATGTCAGAACCAGTCAAATAAGACGCTGGGCATCACTCTCTGTAAATCTCACCATTTCAGCAACTGCAGTGTTCTTCTAACAAACCTCCTCGCTAGCAAACTGTTTGCATTAGGTGAGCTTTAATGTAGCTATGCATAGTTTGTTGATGATGCTTCCACGTTGCATTACTAGTGTGTCAGGAATGTAAAACACAAAGTTGCCTCGGAATATCTAGCAGAGGAACACAAAATGAGAATGAAGGACATGGTTCCCCCCCCACTCACATTACTCTCACCAATCCCTATGGCTACTCAAAAAAAAGTTGAGCCAGTTGAAGGCAACAATACACTCTGTAAATCTATTTTAGCAACTGCAGATGTAGTAGCTTAGTTTGCTGGTAACACTGCCATATTGTACAATTTGTGTGCTGTTGTTGGGAATATGAAAAAGGTATGTGCAGGTACTATTTGTGTGGTATCACTGGAAATGTAAAGAAAATGCTATGCAGGTGGTGTATTGCTATACAAAAAGACTGATTGCCAAATGCTGTGGTGTTTGATGATGCTAGTTATATTCCAGGAGGCATCCTTATCCCAAATCTAATGTGCTCATGACCTTCCTCGTGAAAACTTACTTCCATGAGCCCATTTTGGTCCTCAACCCAGGCTTCCCTGGAATTCTATGGTGGTCAATCACTCACTCACTCAATCCTACATCCTCTTCTTGATAATTGAAGGCTATAATACTTAAACTTGGAAGGTACAAAAAATATGTTGCACCTCTGAATATTAAACCCTCTCATCGTCGGATTGGTGGGAGAGTTTATTTGATAAATATTGTGGTCAGTTTTATGTAACCACATACTGACTATAGAACTATAGAATTTGACTATCATTAGTAATTATTGCCAAACATGCAGCAATGTTGGGTTGTTGTTTGACAAATTATAAAAAATAACTGGGGGAAAATAGATAATGCCCTTTGACAAACTAACATATATATACTACAGCTAGATTCTATCACAAGCCTGAGATACCTTCTTCTTCCTTGTCAGAGACCAAGCCAACCCTTTCTGCTGAAGTTTTGACTGCTGTGGCCAACATATCCAAAGGACTGTGTCCAAAAGATGGCTCACCCTGGTAAAACATGCTGCAAATATCTTCTTCCTCACTAGAGTCAAGAGAATAGTCATTAGAAAAATGACCTCTGCTAGACTTCGTTGCTTAGTCACTTTAAAAACCATGAATTGCTAGTCTTTCAAGATTTCTAATCATGTTTACTCTGCACTTGAGATTAGGTGGATAAATAGAGCAGAAAATGAGCTTTTAAAAAAAATTATCTTTTTTTATTTTTTATTATTTAAAAAAAATACAATTACTAATTAACAATGGGTGATTACACACATATTTTATCGACCGACGAAACCCAGATCACAATGTGGTGCTTGTGATAGTGAGAGTGTTTAGAGTGTGCACCAACACACACATATATATTAATGTATTGATGCACATCGTAATGCATAAAGCCATGAACTGCAAAAAAATAATTAACAAAATTAAACTTACACTCGACAATGAATGCCAACGAAGTCCTATTATTTACACTGCATCTGTACTCTCCTCCCCTCAATCCCATGCTATCAGGAGCTATCAACCGAGATGACGTGTTAATTGTTATGATTTGTATTTCATTAACACCGTCGAGTAGGGTTGTATTATCCAGTAGCCATTCAACATAAGGCAAAGGGTTTCCATAAAAATTACAGGATAGATTAACAGGGTTTCCAACATAGAGCTTAATGAGAGGATCCTGACCAGGTTCAATTTCAATTACTGCGGGAAAAAGTTTAAGATGGTATAGTCCATGGAACAACATAAATATAGAATTTTGTATGCTTTTCATCAGAGATGATTACATTATTTATGATAAGGTTAGAGCCTCTACCCAAAATGTTGGGTCAGTAGAGACAGTCATTGCACTGAAGTATATCAACTGAGAGTTGGTTGAGAGACTTAATTTTTTTAATTTATTATCAAGTATGTATGTTTGTTTGTTTGTTTTTTCTGTTGTTACTGTGAGGACTAGACTAAGTTTGAACTTCAAGGTCTCCAGACTCCAGGGCTTTAAAAAATCAACTTGTTTATTGTTCATGCTGTGTCTTGTTGCTATTGTTGACATGTGCCCATGCAACTCAGAGTTCGCAGGTTTTACCCAGGGCTTGGGTGTAACCCGGGTTTAACCCGGGTTGGGTTAAATACCTGTGCCCATGCAACTCAGGTTTTACCCAGGGCTCGGGTGTAACCTGGGTTTAATCCGGGTTGGGTTAACCCGGGTTTTACCCAGATTTTACTCAAACATGGATACAACCCACGATAAAATAATAGATTTATTATAAACTGTAAAGAGAAATTAACTCTGTAATCAGGAAGTAAGACATTCAATAAATGGCAACTGAAGAACTGGACAAAAACAGGAGCTGTGTTTCACTCAGCATTTATTTACCAAGTGACAAGGTTGTCTACTAGAGTATTATATATTTTATTTAATGATATTTAAACAAGATTCATGGGATAAAGTCCAATTGATATGCAAGTTAAACAGATTTAATAGTCAATCTCCTGAGGTCCTCAGCCTGTGGCAGAAGACGAGTTTCTGGGCTTTCTCATTTTTGTAATTGCAGTACACTTACTAAACTGTAAGCAGTGAATGATGACCTGTGGTATTTGCTTGCCTTTTAAATAGCCCTGGTGTCCACCACCACCCAGACACTTGTGGCTCTGGGACAGGGCTGTGACAGGGCTACAAATAAGTGTTTTTATATCACTGGGTAATACCTGGGTAAAACCCGGGTAAAAACCCTGGGTAAAATAGGGGTAAAACCTGGGCGAAATACCTAAAACACAGGTTTTACCCACTGAGTTGGGTTAAATAGGTTTTACCCGGGTAAAATGCAAACACTGAATTGCAACTGCATTATCTACTACACAAATATCAGCATACACCATATCTTGTTGCTATTGTTAACTCAACCCATGTAGGGTCAGCTACAACATCCTTCAAGGACCTGGTAGAAGTTACACAGAAGAACTCCATCTACTAAACAGCAGATGTTTTGGTAATTGGTAAGGGGTCAGCTATGAGTCCCTTTGGACATGGTAATAGTCTCCCAGGAGCGAGAACTCCACAAACCCAAGCAACGGAACTGAGCATGGGTCATTTGTTCTGCTTATAATATAGCAGTTTTACTCAATTCTAATTTTAACACAACACATGAACTAGCTTGATTGTGTCACCCACACATTTTTAAACCTTAATTAAGAAACAGAGTATATAGTAGTGAACATTTAGCAGAATGTTTGGAGTCTTCTTACAAGTTTTTATGAATGACTTATTGTACGCAAGCTATACTTAAGCTATACTTATGAATAAACTATAAGATAAAAGCAATCGAACATTAATAGATCTATGAAGACCATGTGTTTTGATTTACACTTTCAAAAAAATTATGGCCAGTTAACACCTTAGCAAAGGATTCGAGGCACACTTGAAGTCCTTTCAGAGCTAATATCTGCTGAAACATACATTTGCAGCAAGAAGCTGCCAATTTTAACTGAGATATGAGTTTTGATTTTTTTGTGGCTGTACCGTCTGCCTTTGTAAAAAGTGGGACCAATATATGAAGTGCTAATGTATTAGAGCCAATCTTTGTCAAAGCAAATAGCATGCTTGGGGAAAAAATGTTAGCATGGCACTAATGCCTATTTCTATACATAGCATATAGTGCTATCTCTATATATAGCACATAATGCCTTGTATCTATTCTTCTATTCATAGCACATAATGCCTTCTATCTATTTCTATACATAACACATAATGCCTTGTATCTATTTCTATATATACATAGCACATAATGCCCTGTATCTACATAATGCCTATCTATTTCTATATACATAGCATACAATGCTATTTCTATACATAGCATATAGTGCTATATCACATACTGCCCTGTATCTATTTCTATACATAGCACATAATGCCTTATATCTATTTCTATACATAGCACATAATGCCTTATATCTATTTCTATACATATATAGCACACACTGCTATTTCTATACATTTAAAAGTCGTTGCCGTAGAAGAGTTTGAGTAAAGACCAATTCCTGCAATAGATATACGAGCTACTCGAACTTGGTATGATGTCCCTGGAGTTAGTTCTTCTATTTCGAAAGTGTTGTTTTGAAGAGTGACTGCCGTGGATCTTATAAACTGCTTCTCTGTCGCCGACGTCTCAATAATCCATGATTTAGATGCTAATACAACATCATCCTATCATATGAATGTTGATCAATCAGAATATGCATGTAAATTTAATATACAATACCTGCCACTCAACATTGAGTGTTGTAGTTGACGTTCCTCTAAGATCAGTAATTTGTGGTTGTCCTATGAGGAAGAAACAGAGTTTGTGAACATAATTTGCGGAAGTGATATATGCTAAGATTTTATAGCCGAGGGATCTGTCCAACAAAGACCCAAGTTACATGCCACTTCAGAAGATTATGAATGTGATATTACTCTCTGTATGGCTAGCCAAACATTGATATACAAGTGGCGTTAGCAGCAGCTAGTCCCTATAATCTATAATCTAAGGGAATCATTGGATTCTGGACTCTAACTAGACCTCCAGGCCTGTCAACTTCTCTTCAAATATCAAATGACCATGAGCTCATTGACAGTCAGAATTACAAGTAATACATCAGGCTAATAAGATGGCAGTCAAATATCATGTCCAAATGCTTTCTTCAACAAACCAATCATGCCTGTCACAGTTGCAAACCAACTGATACTTGTAAAGTCAAAAATCTGCACAGAATAGTCCCAGTATGTCAAGAGACTTTTATACTCAATAGCACATACAATAGACTGCTAGTTAATGATTCATCATGAGCTGGATAATGTTTAATTTTGAATTTTGAATACTATGTGTTAACAATATTTTCCACACAACAGATGTGGGGGACGAGGGAATAAGGAAATAACTCCACAAAAGTAACTTCACAGCTGACCTAAAATTTATCAAATCGGTATACTCCTCTAAAAAAAAAGGAGTTTGTAATAAAAAAATCCACTGGATATGCTTTGGATATGCTTTGGAAACAAGAAAATGAATATACATTTTTTGTATATGTATGTGATGATGGTTACCTTTAGCAGATGGAAGGCGGAGAGTGGAGACGATGAGGGCCCACCCAATGAAACCACCCACTTTGTTCATGGCTGAAGCTGGGTAACTAGCAACGCGTCAAGCTGCGCACGCATTTAATCACGCAACTTGTAAGTTAGCGCGGTAGTGTACACGGGGAAAAAGTTAGCATGGAAGCATGGAAAAGGCCACAGCGCCACTATGCGGATTTCGAAAGTAGCCATTGCTCTGCTACAAAATCTGCCAAATATAATGACTTTTAAAACACCGCCGTCAGGGCCTATTCGGGAGCCTACGTATATATATTATATATATACGATTAGCGAGATCTTATTTTTTTCAGTTGAGTCCCACATTAGATTCACACTACTGCTTCTTGGTCAATTGTGCTGTCAAATTTGGGTTCGTTGAAATTGTGACTCTTACTTGTTTCAAAGATGTAAGAACGTTTGATAAAACCCATATCTCGCAAATACTTCATCCCATTACTCACATTCTGCATGTCATGGCTTATGAATTTCCCGTCTTCTTCTTCACCATTCAATAATCTATATTTATTAATCAATGTATAAACTTGATAAATAAAGTCTAAGTAGCTGTGGTCATGCAGTGTGTTAAAATCCCGCTCTATAGACTTGTGCAAGTGTGTACTATATAGCATGCTTGATAAAAGGGAAGTCTACACATCATAATTATTATTATTGTCATTACATAATCATTATTTAGATGTTTATGGTGATGTAATGGGTGGATGACAAGCTAAGCATGCGTGGGAAATTAATTGGCCTCTTACTCTACATTTTATGACATCATCAAGCTTGCTTTTGTTTGGTGATCTCAAAGATATGAGGTCACTGCTATGATGCAGTATTGACCTCCTTGTGGAGCGGTGTGGCTATATAAATGAATACAAGATGAAGGACATCGAGCACTCCTATGGACTTTCCTTGAATCTGGCTGCAAGTGATACTCAAATATCAAGGTAATGAAGTCAGCCATGAAGACCACACACAAGATTACCAAACTAATCAAATATTCTACTGGAAGAGAAATTTGATCAGAGATATTAAACCTGAGATAGCAGTGAATTTGGGTCTTCTACTAGATTGCATTATTCAGAACTATGGAACCTTCACTTCCTATGTGCAGGATTGAAGTCATGAGTTCAACTATGTTATACATATACAAGGGAGAATTTGATGATCTTACTTGTGCACAAGAAGTTATTTAACTTGATTTCAGTAGCCAATGAATTAATAAGTGAAAACAGGCCCAGAAGAACTGTAGCTACATTTCAATAACATCAATTACAATGACCTTCTCAATAATCAACTTGAAATTTACTCTGTGGATGTTTCGACTAGTTGCTCAAGCCATTAAGACCCTGTGAGCTTGATATGTAAATGTTTGTTGTTGTTGTTGTTGTTGCTATTGTTTGGGTGGGGGGGGGGGTTGAGATTCATAGTTCACTTAATAATTGGCTTGAACAAATCCAAGAGCTTCTGCCACCCTTGCCAAATGTTAGAGTATCATAAACGTGATAGAGTGATATGCTGGATGGTGCATAGCTTCACATGTGCTGAGATCCCCTGGCAAGTACATCAACTTTTCAAAGTTTTCCTGCATGGGTAGAGTTGGACGTAGTTACATCAAGCAAGGTATCAAGTCAATTCTATATGTAATTTTAGTACATGTGTAATTCTAATACGAAATTTGTGTGTAATTATTCATTTCTATATTTTCTTTTTCAGCCTATATATATATATACAACAGTTGCTATATACATAGAGTTGATGGGATGGAGCTAAGAAGTTCAGGCCTTATCAGACTATATACAAGCACATGGAGAAGGTAGAGAATATTTACTTACTCCAGTTATTGGGTCATTATGGACGCTCGCCATGACTCTACAGCTAATGTCCACCATACTACAGTTCCATGTTTGTCTGGAGGGGGGGGGGGGGGGGAGGGGGGTACGTCATTTTCGTTATAAAAATAAGATTGTTTGGATTGCAACTATTTTTGTACTGACCATGGGTTTGCTCAAACAACAGAATTTGAGAGCACAAAGAAAGCGCTTCCACAAGGTAAGACGAGCAAGCTCTTTGATATTATTTATTCTCACATGTAAATATTGTGTATTTTCATGTGACTCAAGTGTATGTAGTGGAGGTGTAACCATTGCTGCATATATTATATTGTGCAGGTCTCAATGTCGTGGAGTTGGCACATGACGTGCAACAGCAAGTAGCGCACTATGTGACTCATACTTTCACCTAAGAAATTCATGACACTTGGCATGGTATATACATGTGGTTTCCATCTCTACTAGTGCCATAAATTTGCCTCCGGTTCTCTTCTTCTCCAAAGTATATGTGACAATGTTGTGGTTTTGACTGTATGTGTAACACTCGATAGGGACCAACAATGTGGCTAAGCTCGTTAGATTTATGTGACAATCTTGTGGTTTTGACCATACTTGATTTGCGTAACACTCTACAGAGGATCACCAGGGGTCAGGTGAGGGGTCAGGTAGTGACATTTGCTGAACTGGTGGACATGAGTACGCACTATATTTCTTCCTTTTTAATGTAGTATGTGCACAAATTAGGGGAGGAGCTTCAAACTTCACTTGTATTCATACTTCACTTGTATTCATCCATGAAGAACTGCGATGAGGACCCGAATATTCTTCGAAGACTTGTGGCTAACATCGCCATCACTAATGGGCATGTGTTTTATTTGTTTGCATATTGCACATTTAGGGCAACCAGGAGTGTCCTCCGAGTTCTCCATGTCACATGCCAAGACAACCATTTCTGACCTGTTAGATGGTACGCATGTGCATAATATCAGGACTGTGTATACCAACGGTTCTTGTGTCTGTCTGTCCCCTCCATCGCTTTGTGGTGGCTTATCCCAAGGTTCATTTAATCTCACGACTCACAGAAATCATTCACAAACCTTTAGCGTGTTAATCCAAACACACTGACTGAGAAGCATAAATGTAACAGAATTCGCAGAACACTATCAAGTCAAAAGTAAAGCAAAGTACGACAAGGACAAACTCTGACTTCAACATGTTGGCCTGTCTGTGTGAATAGCTTGTGTGCAAGTGCACCATCAAAATTTGGTAATCTGAGACTGTCCGGTCTCAGCTACTGTACTCAAGATTGTAAGAATAGCAATAACTCAGCCGATACACAACCTTAGTTTTAATTCAACACATGATCGTTTAATTAATTCTGTAGTAGACATACTTGGTTTAATTAAAAAGCTCACATCACGACATTCATGAGCTAAACTAGAGGCAGATCTTAAGATGGTTCACTGACACCACCATTACCACCCAAACAAGCACAACTAGCAACAGATTCAGAGCATTGATTAAAAGGAAGTTCAGATAGATAGCTCACACGAACATTATTACCACTGGCAGCAGACATGGGCAGCAGAGAGTCTGGACGTAGTGTTGCTCACACTAGGCTGTGTTCTGGGGGACATTCTGATCTCAGAGAGCATCAACATTTATATACTTTGCAAGAAGTCATTCATATTTTGGTGTACAATTGGTAGATATGCCAACTACATTAAACTAATAAAGCATTTTCTGAAATAAATGATTTCAGAGCAGATTACTTGTTTATTTGCACATGGCTTGCAGTTGGATATTGTAGTAATCACTCCGACAAGAATTAATTCTTTAAAGTCAACTCTTATTGGCATAGCTACATAATCACAAGGTTGCCAGCTAGAGCATGATTTTACTTTAAATATATAGTGCAGTTCAACATAAATGTTCAAATTTTGTTTTTTTCATAACTTTTGAATTGATAAAATCAATGTGTTTTTTTGAAAATCTCACGAAAAAAACTATAAAATAGTAATTTTTCAGATTCTTGAAGGAAGAACTAAATTGGACCAATTAGAATGCAGCTCCACCCATCGCTACTATGGTTACTTTGATTATCACGTGGCTAGTTCTAGTGCACAGTTGAAAAATGTCTTCAAAAAAATCATAACTTTCGTAATAAAAAATTCCACAACAGCCAGTCTGTAGAGCTCTCCCTTGTGCATTTTTAAAAAAACTATTGGTTGCAGATAAAGTCGACATTTAGAACATCAAAGCCCTTCGCAATCAAAGCCCTTCGCACAATATTTTTGTTGTTGTTGTGAGTTTGTGGTTAAAGGTATGCACTTCTGGGTGTGGCTATATGTTCGCAGAGTGTTGCATTTGAACCAGTTGGAAGAAGAAAAGCTAATGAAGTAGGTTTTAAGAAAAGTAAAGGTCTAGTTTTGGCTGAACTGCACTATACACACATCTTGCACTGGGTTTAGACCAACTTATTCCTTCAAGTTGATTTATAACAACTTCAATATATATCAGGCTCCCCTTGCCATGCCTTCGGCACTTATAACAATATTCTACAGTGTATATACAAGGTGAATGAGTTCCGGTGAGCTCCTAGCTGAAACATTTTATATATAATTTATATACTCGGAATAGGCTAGAATAGCTTTACGTTTGTTAAACCAAACCAGCAAGCAACTAAGGAATACTGAAACAAACAACTGAAACGAACAAGAGTTTGCAATCCCTAGCGTTCAGCTCTTGCTTTTTAAGGAGCTATTTGATGACCGCTGTAATCGAACTTGATGTTATTTTAACCCCCTTACCCGACCTTAAATATGGGTGCACGAATACTATATACCTCAAAACTTAAACTCCTTGAAAAAGCACCATATATATAGTATTATGCTAAAATTATGTCTATACTTGAAAGCTGCTTATTGTCTATCATATATATATATATATATAGCATGTTTGGTTTAACCAACCAATTCATTGCATGTTGCTCCAATTTTCAAGTGGCATTGGCATCAGATGGTGGAATTACATTAGTGTTCCTTATCATCATCACTTCAAGGGGTTACCCATTAAAAAAGTCCTCGAATCTGTAACTTCATAACTTTCTTGTTTGCTATTTTGAGTTCATTCCGCTAGCAAAAAGATAATGATCTACTTTATAAGATCCAGGTCTTCTCTTCAAAACTGTACCATGTTCATCATCTTTAAAATCCCAGTAGCCTGTAACCACGTTGTGTAACAGAACAATATAAGCATGTTATGAATGGAATCCCTCCACACGCCCAATATATACCTCGCAGAAGGGACATGAGGTCAATTAATTTTTTTATTTAATTTTAATTTAATTACTTAATTAAGGGGGTCCACTACCCCAAAAAACTTTTTTTGGGTTTTTTTGGTTTCCCCCCCAAAATATGATGACAGTATACATGCAAGATGCTGCCTTCCAAATTGGAGAAGATTTGGATGCTCCATTCTGGACTTATACTAACTCGAGTACTCCCAATTTGCGAAGAAGATGCTTCACGTAATAGTGAGTTTCAATGGCAGCGGAGACCGACAAGGGAAGCAAACCAGTGATTCTGGTCATCCCCTCTACCTATATAGGACAGACCAAACTTCCCCTCCCTATTCTTGATTTTTCTAGCATGTATATGTATATCACTTTTGGTTTTTTTAATTTTTTTAATGGTATGGTCAGTTCAACCATTGAAATACTATACTAGTCCTTAAAATGCCTCTCCCAAAAAAGGTGTTTTTTTGAGCCAAGGACGGTTCTCCCTACTTCATATTTGGAGTAATATAATCAGAAAAAATTATATAAATTCTGTTTCCTCGCTACAAGATGACATTCTCTGTTTTTAATTTTAAGCAAGTATGATGTCAACAGGTATATACAAAAAAACAATGAAAATGCTACCAAGATATTGCAATAGTTTTTAAAGTCCATGATCACACTATTTAAAAAAAACTCAATGTTATATTGTGTTTCATACTTTGTAATTTCCCCTGTGGTAAGTTGTGAAATCCCAAAGTAAATTTGTCTCCAAATATGACCGTCCTCGTGAAATCTTAAATGTTCACTAAGTCCAGATCAGTTGTAGCTGGGTAGTTGGCACAGCACCACAAGGTAGGTCTGTGTATAGGTACACATCATACAAGATTTCAAATAAAAATTCTGAAGCAGAGAGAAGTTGTGGTGTTTTTTGTTTTTTTGGGTAGTGGACCCCCTTAAGCAAGAATCTGTGGCAGACATCGATGAATAGATTTTCACTTGGGACAAAAAACAAAATCCTTCCCGATCATGTTCTTTTGTGTGTTTTTTACATGGGAAGTGTTTACAAGCTACCTGCGATTTTAGAGGATTTCAAAGGTGACCAGGGTACATATATACAGCTTTGAAGAGAGAGTATACACGTATCTTCACTGTCGACTTAAGAGCCTTCACAAACCAGATCATTGGAAAGCTTTATGCTACATACTAAAAAAATCATTCCTTCCCCAAAATTGTTAAGGCAACCAAATAGCCCTATTATTATTACTACTACTACTACTACTACTACTACTACTATTATTATTATTCTTATGTTTTATGGATTTCCCCCCCCCCTAACCTCCTCTCCTGCAATCCATTAAGGTCTTCTCCCAGGAAAAAAAGGGGGGTTTCTAAAATGCTCACAACTTGCCAAGTTTTAAGGCGACAAGTTCTAAACTTCACATGGTGTTAACAGTATGTCTGAACCTTTTCCAGCCACAATTGTGGGTGTGGCTTTGCTGTATTACAGTAGAAATGGGTGTGGCAAATATTCTTGGGACCCTCCAGCTGTTACTTGTGCTGTGTTGATGTTGTGGTTTAGTCAGTTGATATAATAACAAAGGAAGGGTAGTATTGTGCATTGCCATTGAGATTTTCTCACTGGCTAGAAGGAATGAATTTTAGAAATTCAAAATCCCTTCAACACCAAATTTCTAACACGTTTGGGACTTAAAACACTTTGTATTACAGAGGGACTATATATATCAAAAATAGAAATCAAGAATGTCATTGCACAGATCTCATTGAGAGGACTCCAGAGATACCCAATATGACTTATCAAATCAAAGTATGGGGATGAAAAAATTGTCCTATGGTCAAACAAGATAGTATATAGTAAAATGCAATACAAAATAACGTTAACTTGAACATTGGTTGTACAAGGTAACTTGTACAACCAATGTTCAAGTTAACGTTATTTTGTATTGCATTTTACTATAATTATACTATAGTATATAGTAAAATAAAATAACGTTAACTTGAAATAAAATAACGTTAACTTGAACATTGGTTGTACAAGGTAACTTGTACAACCAATGTTCAAGTTAACGTTATTTTGTATTGCATTTTACTATATACTATCTTGTTTGACCCTGTTACAATAGGCACTACTCTTTCACACTAGGTTCAGCAGGATTTTTGGGGTAGCACTAGGTCCAGGATCACTGGCATCAAATCCCCCCGCACCATATACCACACCCGCTCTCTCTGAATGTTTGTCTTGAAGCCCCTTTCTGATCCATCTCCTTCTTTATCTCAGTGCCTTGGCCATGAGTTAGCATGAATATAGGTTAGATTAGACTGTTTTTAGCTAGACAGCTGGAATCTGCATGCATTGTAGTATTTTATGGTACAAAAAAGAAAAATGTTTAAAAAAATTTTTTTTTCCTGGGAGATTACCTTAAGGGGAGGGGGCGGGGGTGCCCATAAAAAGGCACTGGAGGCTTTTTGAAATAGCAGCTCAAAAATTTGATCAAACCCAAATGCAGCCCACAATTATTTTTTTGGGGGGGGGGGGTCTTACCATGTCTTCCAACTGTCATGTCTTTGTATCCTCTCCTTCCCCTGAATACACCAAGCCACTGCCAATTCCAGAAAGAGGGAGGTCAAAGCCAATAGTTCATGCATGCGCATGCTTGTCGTGAAAGTAGGATTAAAAATCCCGAAAATAATGATAAAATTACTCCTGCCGGGTGTTGCTCGTCGTCGAATGTCACACAAATCAGTGAGGCCCCAAACCCATGCACACTGCCCCACACAAAGTAATAATCATTTTATCTAATGGAATCCAAACATATTGGTCTTCATAGTTACACACTGTCTGTGTTAGCTCAGGTTTGTTGGTCAAGTTAAGATTTAATATTAGAACAGAAGACTACCCGGAAGGCCACTAAGGGGACATCGGGATATAGCACCAAAATTCAGGACTGTCCCACTTAAATTGGGGGTGATTGACAAATATGCGATGCACATTACGTTAAAAAAACAACTTAACAGATATTCTTTTTATTCTTTGGAGACCGGTGAAGACTGACTTTGATAGAAGCCATCCTTACAAGATCCCAGCTAATAAAGCAAGCTGCAATATGGCTCATCTTTACTGCTACGATAAGCCACACCTGTTCTAGTGACTCTTAAATTAGAGTTACAATTGTGAATTGTCACTACTATATATTGCTTAGCTATACAATGGGGGTCCCTGTGTTGTATATAGCAATCCCTGGATGCAACATCAGATCCCTGGATAATCCAAGGGAACCCTGGATGCAACATCAGATCCACAGATAATCCAGATAACCCTGGAAGTTATGTAGTAAGGAGTAAAAGTTTGCCAAGAAAACAACCATCATGAATATATTCATGAAATTGCCTAACGATAAATTATGTTGATAAAATGTAGTTCAAGCCTTTATTCTTGCCAGAATGATCTCCAATTTCTCACTAGAATACACTTCATATTTGCCACCAACTCTCACGGCTGCCATCTACATAATAATAATAATAATAATAATAATAATAAAAATAATAATAATAATTATAATAATAATAATAATAATAATATAATAACAACAACAATAAAGTAACACATTATACATATATGTATATAAATATATATTGTTATTATATACAAGGCCAAAGAACACAACATTATTACCTACACGATGGAACTTGAATCAGCTCTTAAATCCAACCCAAACAAAATATGTTAAAGACTGAAGACAGAGGCTAAGCATTAGTAGTGGGCACAGTGGAAATAAATTCTTCCTGAAAATCAATGTTTTAAGCCGTTTTCAGTACAATTGTCAGTACTAAACATCAGATATATAGCTATTACTAACAATAGATATTGGACCACTAGTTATTATTATAGAGGTCAGTTGCCCTCTACCATATTCAGAGTGTGCGGTGTAAGTATCGCGAACTACATAGTAGTCTTATATTTAGACCGACATGGAACAAGTGTCAAAATGTTATAGCATTTTGACAGTCCAGTCAATAGAACTAAGTTAGTTAAGTTACTCTGTACTTGCAGATGAGTGGAAGATGTCGAGTGCTACTTATTTCTTTGCAATGCCAAGCTCAACCCAGTGGCAGTATGGGTACTCTGTGTAGACTAAACCTTCATAATTATGCCTGATGGAACATTAGAAGCTGTAGGTAATGTTGAATATTTTTTGTATTTATGAGAATTATGCCTGATATAACATTAGAAGCCGTAGATAATGTTGAACAGTTCTGTATTTATGAGAATTATACCTGATAGAACATTAGAAGCTGTAGATAATGTTGAAGAGTTCTGTATTTATGCTGAACATTGTTACGCGACAGGAAACAAGTAGCCAATGAAAATGAGTGGCACAGACCCAAAGTGCTATGCAACAATTAGCTAACTCTAACATTAACTAACTCTAACATTAACTATAACCAATCAACCACTAACTTTATTGTTCGTTTGTGAGTCTCTCTGTGTGCTTTATATAAATGCAATAATATTATGCATATATAAGAGCTGCAGTTTAGAATAGGAATCAGCCATTGAGTACGAAACAGAAAAATGTAGTTCCTAGTCACGCTTGCAGTGTAGCCTTCCCCAGCAAAAGATCTTCAAGAATCAGATGATCTAAAAAAAACAATGGCAGTCATCAGCCATTACTGCACCATGCCAAATTCGAAGTATTTCCTCCCACTCTTTTATATAAACTCTCAGTTGACATAATGAGATTATACTGACCTTATCAATAACCAACTCGAAATTTACTCTCACGACGTTTCGACCAGATGCTCCAACCTTCTTCAGGAATAATGAGATGCTAAGACTCTGATGGTCTAGCCTTCATCAGGAATAATGAGATGCTAAGACTCTGATGCTCTAGCCTTCATCAGGAATAATGAGATGCTAAGACTCTGATGCTCTAGCCTTCATCAGGAATAATGAGATGCTAAGACTCTAATGCTCCAGCCTTTATCAGGAATAATGAGATGCTAAGACTCTGATGCTCTAGTCTTCATCAGGATTAATGAGATGCTAAGACTCTGATGCTCTAGCCTTCATCAGGAATAATGAGATGCTAAGACTCTGATGCTCTAGCCTTCATCAGGAATAATGAGATGCTAAGACTCTGATGCTCTAGCCTTTATCAGGAATAATGAGATGCTAAGACTCTGATGCTCTAGCCTTTATCAGGAATAATGAGATGCTAAGACTCTGATGCTCTAGCCTTCATCAGGAATAATGAGATGCTAAGACTCTGATGCTCTAGCCTTCATCAGGAATAATGAGATGCTAAGACTGATGCTCTAGCCTTTATCAGGAATAATGAGATGCTAAGACTCTGATGCTCTAGCCTTCATCAGGAATAATGAGATGCTAAGACTCTGATGCTCTAGCCTTCATCAGGAATAATGAGATGCTAAGACTCTGATGCTCTAGCCTTCATCAGGATTAATGAGATGCTAAGACTCTGATGCTCTAGCCTTCATCAGGAATAATGAGATGCTAGGACTCTGATGCTCTAGTCTTCATCAGGAATAATGAGATGCTAAGACTCTGATGCTCTAGCCTTCATCAGGAATAATGAGATGCTAAGACTCTGATGCTCTAGCCTTCATCAGGAATAATGAGATGCTAAGACTCTGATGCTCTAGCCTTCATCAGGAATAATGAGATGCTAAGACTCTAATGCTCCAGCCTTTATCAGGAATAATGAGATGCTAAGACTCTGATGCTCTAGTCTTCATCAGGATTAATGAGATGCTAAGACTCTGATGCTCTAGCCTTCATCAGGAATAATGAGATGCTAAGACTCTGATGCTCTAGTCTTCATCAGGATTAATGAGATGCTAAGACTCTGATGCTCTAGTCTTCATCAGGAATAATGAGATGCTAAGACTCTGATGCTCTAGCCTTCATCAGGAATAATGAGATGCTAAGACTCTGATGCTCTAGCCTTTATCAGGAATAATGAGATGCTAAGACTCTGATGCTCTAGCCTTTATCAGGAATAATGAGATGCTAAGACTCTGATGCTCTAGCCTTCATCAGGAATAATGAGATGCTAAGACTCTGATGCTCTAGCCTTCATCAGGAATAATGAGATGCTAAGACTCTGATGCTCTAGCCTTTATCAGGAATAATGAGATGCTAAGACTCTGATGCTCTAGCCTTCATCAGGAATAATGAGATGCTAAGACTCTGATGCTCTAGCCTTCATCAGGAATAATGAGATGCTAAGACTCTGATGCTCTAGCCTTCATCAGGATTAATGAGATGCTAAGACTCTGATGCTCTAGCCTTCATCAGGAATAATGAGATGCTAGGACTCTGATGCTCTAGCCTTCATCAGGAATAATGAGATGCTAAGACTCTGATGCTCTAGCCTTCATCAGGAATAATGAGATGCTAAGACTCTGATGCTCTAGCCTTTATCAGGAATAATGAGATGCTAAGACTCTGATGCTCTAGCCTTCATCAGGAATAATGAGATGCTAAGACTCTGATGCTCTAGCCTTCATCAGGAATAATGAGATGCTAAGACTCTGATGCTCTAGCCTTCATCAGGATTAATGAGATGCTAAGACTCTGATGCTCTAGCCTTCATCAGGAATAATGAGATGCTAGGACTCTGATGCTCTAGCCTTCATCAGGAATAATGAGATGCTAAGACTCTGATGCTCTAGCCTTCATCAGGAATAATGAGATGCTAAGACTCTGATGCTCTAGCCTTCATCAGGAATAATGAGATGCTAAGACTCTGATGCTCTAGCCTTCATCAGGAATAATGAGATGCTAAGACTCTGATGCTCTAGCCTTCATCAGGATTAATGAGATGCTAAGACTCTGATGCTCTAGCCTTCATCAGGAATAATGAGATGCTAGGACTCTGATGCTCTAGCCTTCATCAGGAATAATGAGATGCTAAGACTCTGATGCTCTAGCCTTCATCAGGAATAATGAGATGCTAAGACTCTGATGCTCTAGCCTTCATCAGGAATAATGAGATGCTAAGACTCTGATGCTCTAGCCTTCATCAGGAATAATGAGATGCTAAGACTCTGATGCTCTAGCCTTCATCAGGAATAATGAGATGCTAGGACTCTGATGCTCCAGCCTTCATCAGGAATAATGAGATGCTAAGACTCTGATGCTCTAGCCTTCATCAGGAATAATGAGATGCTAAGACTCTGATGCTCTAGCCTTTATCAGGAATAATGAGATGCTAAGACTCTGATGCTCTAGCCTTCATCAGGAATAATGAGATGCTAAGACTCTGATGCTCTAGCCTTCATCAGGAATAATGAGATGCTAAGACTCTGATGCTCTAGCCTTCATCAGGATTAATGAGATGCTAAGACTCTGATGCTCTAGCCTTCATCAGGAATAATGAGATGCTAGGACTCTGATGCTCTAGCCTTCATCAGGAATAATGAGATGCTAAGACTCTGATGCTCTAGCCTTCATCAGGAATAATGAGATGCTAAGACTCTGATGCTCTAGCCTTCATCAGGAATAATGAGATGCTAAGACTCTGATGCTCTAGCCTTCATCAGGAATAATGAGATGCTAAGACTCTGATGCTCTAGCCTTCATCAGGATTAATGAGATGCTAAGACTCTGATGCTCTAGCCTTCATCAGGAATAATGAGATGCTAAGACTCTGATGCTCTAGCCTTCATCAGGAATAATGAGATGCTAAGTCTCTGATGTAGCCTTCATCAGGAATAATGAGATGCTAAGACTCTGATGCTCTAGCCTTCATCAGGAATAATGAGATGCTAAGACTCTGATGCTCTAGCCTTCATCAGGAATAATGAGATGCTAAGACTCTGATGCTCTAGCCTTCATCAGGAATAATGAGATGCTAAGACTCTGATGCTCTAGCCTTCATCAGGAATAATGAGATGCTAAGACTCTGATGCTCTAGCCTTCATCAGGAATAATGAGATGCTAAGACTCTGATGCTCCAACCTTCTTCGGGAATAATTCCTCGAAATGTCAAGAGAGTAAAATTCAAGTTAGTTATTGATAAGATCATTTATATAGTTATTTAATTGAGATTCAGAAGTGCACTAGCTATGCAAGTAAACAACAACAACAACAACAACAAAGCATATAGTGCGTATGGTACATCTTCTTTTTTTTGCAAATGATGCCCGTGTGTGTGCATGTGTATACGTCTAATGGTGGTCATCTGCTAAATGCCTAGCCTAGATTCACAGTGGGTCTAGTATAGACAGGTCACTCCACCATTGAAGGCCTCGCCTAGATTCACAGTGGGTCTAGTATAGACAGGTTACTCCACCATTGAAGGCCTGGGTCTAGTATAGACAGGTTACTCCACCATTGAAGGCCTGGGTCTAGACAGGTTACTCCACCATTGAAGGCCTGGGTCTAGTATAGACAGGCGACTCCACCATTGAAGGCCTTGCTTAGATTCACAGTGGGTCTAGTATAGACAGGTCACTCCACCATTGAAGGCCTAGCATAGATTCACAGTGGGTCTAGTATAGACAGGTTATTCCACCATTGAAGGCCTCGCCTAGATTCACAGTGGGTCTAGTATAGACAGGTTACTCCACCATTGAAGGCCTAGCCTAGATTCACAGTGGGTCTAGTATAGACAGGTTACTCCACCATTGAAGGTCTTGCTTAGATTCACAGTGGGTCTAGTATAGACAGGTTACTCCACCATTGAAGGCCTCGCCTAGATTCACAGTGGGTCTAGTATAGACAGGTTACTCCACCATTGAAGGCCTCGCCTAGATTCACAGTGGGTCTAGTATAGACAGGTTACTCCACCATTGAAGGCCTCGCCTAGATTCACAGTGGGTCTAGTATAGACAGGTTACTCCACCATTGAAGGCCTAGCCTAGATTCACAGTGGGTCTAGTATAGACAGGTTACTCCACCATTGAAGGCCTCGCCTAGATTCACAGTGGGTCTAGTATAGACAGGTTACTCCACCATTGAAGGCCTAGCCTAGATTCACAGTGGGTCTAGTATAGACAGGTTACTCCACCATTAACCGATTAAACGCCGTAAGCGCCATATGGCGCGAGACCTTACATCCTTCGCCACACAAAAATATATAAAATGAACCGTTACGAGCTAACAGCCCCGGTTGGGTTCTGCACATGCCTAGTAGACTAGAGAACGTCACAAAAATGATTATTTCCGGTTGATGCATCGTGCAACAAAAATCCTGCGGTTGAACGCCATTTTTGTTGGTCGAGCTTTTTTAAAAAACTGCTCAAAGATGCTCTCCTGTGAGGACGTTATTTCTCAACTTTTAGCCGACGATTCTGGCGATTCTGGGTCAGATTCATTTGGGGAAGAAGGTGAAGACATCTATGCATACCGAGGAAACACTCTGGATCCAGTTGCTCTAAGAGAAGAGGCGCGCTTGGATGGACTTCTCGATTGTAAGTTTCTTCTAACCTTAGCGCTTCATAGCGCTTCATAGCCTTTGTTTACCATAGTCAACTGAGAGTGTACTATTGCCAAATACTAGCTTATTCTGTTGGTATTCAAAATTCAGACAGGATAGTTATAGAAAAAAAGTTATAGCTAAGAGTGTAGGTTGGAGTTGTTGAGTTGATTTTCATTTGAATTTGAATTTTCAAATGTTGACCACAAACTTGATATATATATATATCTTGTTTTTCCCACCCTCCCCACTACTTTTCTTACAGCATCAGATGATGAGAGTGGAGATGAGGCATCTATGACTCCTTTTGTTACATTGGAGGATGAGGAAGCCTTGCCTGAAGTCTCTACAGGGCGTGGGAACACGACTGGTGCTGGAGTTGTGCGAGGGAGAGGCGGGCGAGGGAGTACTGGCCAAGGGGGAAGCAGCTCAAGTGGTAGTGGAGTCGTAAGTGTTACTAGTGGTCCTCCAAAAGGTACTGGTAGTAGGCGGGCCAGAGGTTATAGGCGTGTGCGAGCATCTGGCACTGGTTCTGTCCGAGCATCTGGCACTGGTTCTGCCCAAGCATCTGGCACTGGTTCTGCCCAAGCATCTGGCACTGGTTCTAGGCTAACTGAGGTCACAGGCAAGTGGGAAATAAAGGAGCCAACTCCTTTGAAATTGGACTATACAGCAACAGCTGGTCCAACTTCTTCATTGCTTGGTGCATCAAGTACATTTTTAGATGCATTTTACCTTTTTTTAACTCTTGAAGTGTGGGAACTCCTAGTAGCAGAGACGAACAGTTACGTTTCTAGGATGGCTAGTCTCTCCAGGCCATGGGTAGATACTAATATAGAGGAAATGAAAGCTTTTGTAGGAGAATGTTGATAATAATGGGAGTTTCCACACTTCCATACTTAGAATTGTACTGGTCCACTAATCACTCGGATTTGTCTGGCTCTTTGGTTCGTAAAGTAATGCCTAGGACTCGGTTTTTGGAGCTAATGCGTTATGTACATGTAAATTCATGTAAATTCTATTGATGGTTTGTTGGTTACAAATTTGATAGAAGCTTGTTTATTGAATTCATTTATTTTGTTTTCTTCTGTCCGAGCTCCAATATCAGTAAGGAAGGGTAATTATCTAGAAGCTAGGATTGTTCTAGCTAAATCTTTGATTGGTTCTTTCTCTTCTCGGCAGCGTGCAGGTCAACGTTGTAGTCAGGCAAATAGTCAGCTAGATCGCTTCAGTATATGAAGGACAAACCAATAAAATGGGGGATAAAAGTGTTTGTCCTTTGTGATGCTAGGAATGGGTACATTTATCGGTTGCAGATTTATACAGGTAAGAACGTGGAAGTAGCTGATAAAACTGGTTTGTGTAGTAGAGTTGTTTTAGATTTGTTAGAAGGATTAGAACATAAGAACTTCCATGTGTACATGGACAATTATTATACTAGTCCTAATTTATTTCAAACGCTTACAAGTAAAGGCTTTGGTGCATGTGGTACAGCTAGGTATACTAGGAGGAACTTTCCTCCAGATTTAGTAACAAAAGCTTCGATTAGAAATAGAGGTTATTATGATTATAGGTCTAATGGTGCACTCCTGGCTTTAGTTTGGGTAGATAAACGGTCAATCTACATGATAACTAATATACATCCCGCGGAAAATAATTTAGTACCTCCTACTGTAAAAAGGCGCAAAATTGATGGTTCTAGAGAGGATCTGCCATGTCCCCCATGTTTGCCTGATTATCAGTCATTCATGAGAGGTGTGGACAGAGCAGATCAGAGAATAGGCTACTATAATTTGGGTAGAAAGTCTAGGAGATGGTGGAAAAGGGTTTTTTCGTATTTGATAGAAGCTTGTTTATTGAATTCATTTATTTTGTTTTCTTCTGTCCGAGCTCCAATATCAGTAAGGAAGGGTAATTATCTAGAAGCTAGGATTGTTCTAGCTAAATCTTTGATTGGTTCTTTCTCTTCTCGGCAGCGTGCAGGTCAACGTTGTAGTCAGGCAAATAGTCAGCTAGATCGCCTCAATTTAAAACTAGGTCATTTCCCACAGTGCTGTGCAAAGAAGCGCTGTGTAGTTTGCATTTGTAAAGGTTACAGGCATGAGGCAAGGTCCCAGTGTTGTTTTTGTTTTTGTAAGGTTCCTTTGTGTGGTGGATCAACAGGCCGTGACTGTTTTCGTAAATACCATACCTTGGTGGACTATCAGTAATGTTTATGCACCCCCTGCTCCTTTCTGTGCTTCTCTCTTGTTCCCTGCTCCTTCGTCTACTTCTCTCTTGTTCCCTGCCCCTTCGTCTACTTCTCTCGTTCCCTGTCCCTTCGTCTACTTCTCTCGTCTCTCCAGTATTCAAGTGTTATTCTTATCCTGGTATCTCATGTTTGTGTAGAATAAAAACATGGTGAAATATCATGCCGGAGACCAAGCAAGCTATACCCAAGACTGAGCAAGTTCTACTCTACCCGTGACAGCAAGACCGGAGCTCTACCCAAGACACTCCCTTACATAATTGTGTTTTATATTATGGTTTTATTCTAGTATGTGTTAGCATTTTCACTCTCTTATAATTAGTTTTTTGTATTATTATTTGTTAGCATTTTGATGGGGAAAACAACCCACTGGCTTTGCATATGGTAGAGGGTTTGTAAATAGATGCTCCATCTTGTGTTGGCATTATAATGTGTGTATAATAGTGTGAAAATATGAAAATATTCACCCCCAAGAAGATGACAAGGTTTTATAATGCTGGTTAGTTCTGCCCAGTTGGTAAGGAAGGCTCGATTTTTTTACAGGAAGTAGAGCTATCATGTGGCTTAATATGATCCAAGTTTCATGGGTGGAGTCCCTGCAGAACGGAAGATATAAAAATAATAAGTAAAATACCTCGTTAATTCATGAATAATTTGCCTGCGGGTACTAGGAATACGGCGTGTAATCGGTTAAATGCCTCGCCTAGATTCACAGTGGGTCTAGTATAGACAGGTTACTCCACCATTGAAGGCCTCGCCTAGATTCACAGTAGGTCTAGTATAGACAGGTTACTCCACCATTGAAGGCCTAGCCTAGATTCACAGTGGGTCTAGTATAGACAGGTTACTCCATCATTGAAGGCCTAGCATAGATTAACAGTGGGTCTAGTATAGACAGGTTACTCCACCATTGAAGGCCTAGCCTAGATTCACAGTGGGTCTAGTATAGACAGGTAACTCCACCATTGAAGGCCTTGCTTAGATTCACAGTGGGTCTAGTATAGACAGGTGACTCCACCATTGAAGGCCTCGCCTAGATTCACAGTGGGTCTAGTATAGACAGGTTACTCCACCATTGAAGGCCTAGCCTAGATTCACAGTGGGTCTAGTATAGACTGGTTACTCCACCATTGAAGGCCTAGCCTAGATTCACAGTGGGTCTAGTATAGACAGGTTACTCCACCATTGAAGGCCTCGCTTAGATTCACAGTGGGTCTAGTATAGACAGGTCACTCCACCATTGAAGGCCTGGCCTAATGGCTCACAGTGACTCTAGCAATGACTTGGCCAACTCTAAAACACATACACAGAGGTTATTATTACAGCCGGCAGTCGGCACTTTACCGATCAGTGAATGCACGTGAGCGATCATTTCGTTCTATGATCTGACAAAATGGCCGGTCATTTTGGGGCCAAGAGAAAAAGTAGTAGTTGTAGCTCTTTGGGTAGTAGTAGCTCTGCTTCAGGTAGCTCTTGTGTAGGTGGCTCTGAGGCTAAGCGGAGTAAACGTCAGGTGAGCATTTCCACCTTTGAAAAGTGGCAGCGGCAGTTTGACAGTGATCATCAGACTTTGCTATGGCTACGATGCAGCAAGGACCGCTCGGACAAATCACTGGCATCAACGTTGTGGTGTGAATTTTGCCGACAATTTGAAGAAAAGATCGAAGGAATGAGAAACTTCTCTACTGCCTGGATAACTGGCTCTACAAATCATAAGACCAGCAACATCTTGGATCATGCTAAAAGTGAGCAACACGCAACTTCGATGACCTGCATGCGTACTGCCCGAGCTAAAGCTAGCAATCAACCAATTGAAAGTTACTCTCCCATTGCTCGTTTCTTGTCAACAATGGATGAAGAAGAGAAGATTAGAATGAAGCACAAGTTTGAGATCTGTTATGTTCTGGCTAAGGAAAGCCTGGCCTTCCTCAAGTACTCTGCTTTTCATTCTCTTGCTGAACAACAAGGAGTACACACTGATCATGATTATAACAATGGATGAAGAAGAGAAGATTAGAATGAAGCACAAGTTTGAGATCTGTTATGTTCTGGCTAAGGAAAGCCTGGCCTTCCTCAAGTACTCTGCTTTTCATTCTCTTGCTGAACAACAAGGAGTACACACTGATCATGATTAAAACTTCTTCAACTTGGCTGATAACTCTGAATTGTAATTTGCACTGTTTTGATTAACGATTTGTTTTGATTAACGTATCATTAATGACAATTAATGACAAAAATATTATTACTAGACCAAAAAAAAATTGTTCAACATTCAACAACCAATAACAGTACTACATATTAATAACAAATAAAAACATGAAATGTCCACCAGTCCAGTCTGCTGTCCCATTGCACCCAACCTGCATTCCCCTCAGAATTGCTTCCGAGATGATCCTTTGTGAGGCATCATCTAGCAAAGATCTTTGTTTTGGTATTAATGATCTCTTATAACTCAAAAGTTCAAAAGCTGATCATGTCCTACCAAAACAGCATATGGTCTGACATTATGTCAGCCTATCCCATGAGAGTTATAGTAAGCACTGCATACAGTAGATCATGGTATCAGACATGCAAAGGAAAACCTAGTAACAGCATCATGGTCACATGTTCGATAGTTGGTTACCTCCACATTTAATGCTGTCAGCTTCTCTTCCATCACTTGCTTCAAGATAACCAGCAACTTCTCTTCTGCTTCTTCAATAGTCATGCTCTGCAGACAGAGAGGAGGGAAGACTGTAAATGCTACTTGTTACCACCCCACCCACCCCCCGCCATTTTAGAATACTTTTTTTTTTTGCTAAGCGCTTATTTCACTACTGCTCAAGCTTTAATGCATAAGCATTTGTTGTAGTTATTTCTCCTCCAGTTCGAGACTTCACTTCTCCCCATTACTGGAGCCCAGAAAGACTTGCTGACGTGATGTCCACACGTATGATGCTCTCTAGGCCGAACCACGCCCACCAGGCAGGATCTACAACGATTCACTGATGCACCATCCTTATAGCTAGCTGGTACGTAGACTCAAGCAAGCCATACTTGTAGGAGATGCAAGAGTATTCAATGGTGCTTGCTCGTATAAAGCACCTCCCCCCCTCTCCCCTTCTCCTCCATAATTAACGACCATCACTTACATTGCTTCGTGAATATTTACCACAAATTTTAAAATTAATTCACTTTGTGAACTGTTTGCTGCTACAGCAGTCAGTATTTATCTGCTGCACACCCTTGCATGAGTGGAGGGGAGAAGGCAATGGGAACATTAATAAGTTTAGTACCCTTCATAGGACTTGAGTCTTAGAATACATCTATAGACTATATACTATACCTGCCAATACAAATGTGTATGGTCAGATATATACTATATATATATGTGAATACAAATATATTTGTATGCTAATATCAATATGTATAATATATATTATATATATTAACACAAATATATTTGTACCGATTATTATTATGTATGCTAATACAAATATCTATGCATATACTATATGCTAATTCAAATATATGTGTATGCTAATTCAAATATATATGATATACATATGCTAATATAAATATGTATACATATATATACTATATATATATATTCTAATATAAATATGTATACATATATATACTATATATATATATATATTCTAATATAAATATGTATACATATATATATACTATATGCTAATACACACACATATATAATGTATAGATAAATATACACATGCTAATATAAATATGTATATAATATAATATATGCTAATACAAATCATCCTATTCAAGACCTTGTGGTAGACTTCTTGCAGTGAAGCTTGAGCTCCTTCAGAGCCGGAGCCAATGGCCTTCGCCTTGTAGAGTGTGTAAGTCCCTGAGGGATCCAAGTGCCAGCTATGAGGAGATGGGAAAGAACGACACAAAAGCAACGGGAAGTAGCCAGAGCAAGAACCGGAGGAAAGAGAGGAAGAAGAGAGAGGAATGACAAGGTTGTAAAGATGACCAACAATGGCATTCAATGGCATTCAAAATGAGCTTACAGCTGCGGTCCATTTTCATCCACTCCTCCAATCAGCAAAGCTGTGCCAAATGGTCTACTCTGTGAAGAATATGAACACACTAGTGCTGTCAATACACATGAGGGTTGGTTTTGGAAGTCATGTGACTATTTTAACCCTTAGGAACACACTGCTGTCAATATAGCTGTCAATATACATGCTGGTTGGTTTTGTGTCATCCATGGTTACAATTTGGAAGGAGCAATTATTGGGCATGTTCCCATGGTTACAGTGGCTACTATTACCAGTTGAGACAACTGGAGAGGCGGTTCCTTATCGAGGAAACGATATGCATAATAAATGCATATAGTTGTGCTTATACAAGAGCCCAGCATGTGTGATGATGGATACATGCTCAGTAAATGAGGGAGACCCCTACTAGCAATAGCACGTGCAACTGTCATTTGACCAATAGCACAGGCAATTTTTATTTGACCAATAGCATGTGCAATCATTACTTGACCTATAGCACGTGCAATTGTTATTATTTGACCAATAGCACGTGCAATTTTTAGTTAACCCAATAGCACGTGCAATTGTTATTTGACCAATAGCTCGTGCAATTGTTATTCGACTATTTGGAGAGCAATCTCTATCCCATGAAATACGGTGAGGTTATGTAACCATGTGGTCATCATGTGACAAATTTCACATGAATTAACACGGGCGAAGAGTCCGTACATCTTTAGCTATTCAATGCACTGAAGCACACCCACTTTGCTAAACTATATTTTCTCTGGCTGAACCACACCTAGTTATTCTAATCCACTCACTAAACCACACCCATTTCATTAAATTACACTTGCTGTTACTGAAGCACACCAATTAAAATATTTTATCCACTAACCACACCCATTCTATTCATTCCTACTAAACCACTCAAACTAGACTAAATTACCAAACCACACCCATTGTGTTAACAAACAAACATTATTGCTAAAACACACCCACTTCTAAAACACACCCACTTCACTAAACGAGTTGCTCTTACTGAACCACACCCACTTCCACAAAACAGCATGATTCACTCACCCACCAAACCACACCCATTCCACCAAATAACCAATTCTTTCCAAATCACACCCACTTTATTAAACAAGACTCGCTCTTACTCGACCACACCCATTTCTAAACTAAGAAAACCCGCTCACAACAAATGTAACCGCTCATAAAACCACACCCACCCACCATAAGCTTCTCATCGTCATCCTCCCCAAACATCATGGCCAAGTTGGAGACGGACTGAGTCACGCTCTCCACGGACATGGGCTCGTTGTAAACAAACCAGTGGTTCTGTGCGTCCACACGGGCACGGTCCACCATGGTCCGGGAGTCCGCTATGAGCCCACTCATGGCACAGCCTGTACAACAAAGGCACAAACATACCGTTATCACATCAGACCAGGGGGGAGGGGGCGTGGCTCAGTCGTTCAAAACACGTTAGCTGTTTCTTCTTCGACGATCTTTTGAACTTGTGGGCGTGGCATAATATAAACCTACCATCCTCCCCAAGACATATATACTCCACACACACACATACATAACGCTCTGCACACACAACACTCTACACACACACAACACTCTATACACACACACCACTCTATATACACACACACCACTCTATATACACACACACCACTCTATATACACACACCACTCTATATACACACACACCACTCTATATACACACACACCACTCTATATACACACACCACTCTATATACACACACAACACTCTATATACACACACCACTATATACACACACACCACTCTATATATACACACACCACTCTATATACACACACACCACTCTATATACACACACACCACTCTATATACACACACACCACTCTATATACACACACACCACTCTATATACACACACACCACTCTATATACACACACACCACTCTATATACACACACACCACTCTATATACACACACCACTCTATAATTATACACACACACCACTCTATATACACACACCACTCTATATACACACACCACTCTATATACACACACACCACTCTATATACACACACACCACTCTATATACACACACACCACTCTATATACACACACCACTCTATATACACACACCACTCTATATACACACACACCACTCTATATATACACACACCACTCTATATATACACACACCACTCTATATACACACACCACTCTATATATACACACACCACTCTATATACACACACCACTCTATATATACACACACCACTCTATATACACACACACCACTCTATATATACACACACCACTCTATATACACACACACCACTCTATATACACACACCACTCTATATATACACACAACACTCTATATACACACAACACTCTATATATACACACAACACTCTATATACACACACACCACTCTATATATACACACAACACTCTATATATACACACAACACTCTATATACATACACACCACTCTATACACACACACCACTCTATATACATACACACCACTCTATACACACACAACACTCTATATACACACACACCACTCTATATACACACACCACTCTATATACATACACACCACTCTATACACACACAACACTCTATATACACACACACCACTCTATACACACACACCACTCTATATATACACACACAACACTCTATATACACACACAACACTATATATACACACACCACTCTATACACACACAACACTCTATATACACACACAACACTCTATATACACACACACCACTCTATATATACACACAACACTCTATATATACACACAACACTCTATATACATACACACCACTCTATACACACACACCACTCTATATACATACACACCACTCTATACACACACAACACTCTATATACACACACACCACTCTATATACACACACCACTCTATATACATACACACCACTCTATACACACACAACACTCTATATACACACACACCACTCTATACACACACACCACTCTATATATACACACACAACACTCTATATACACACACAACACTATATATACACACAACACTCTATATACACACAACACTCTATATATACACACAACACTCTATATACACACACACCACTCTATATATACACACAACACTCTATATATACACACAACACTCTATATACATACACACCACTCTATACACACACACCACTCTATATACATACACACCACTCTATACACACACAACACTCTATATACACACACACCACTCTATATACACACACCACTCTATATACATACACACCACTCTATACACACACAACACTCTATATACACACACACCACTCTATATACACACACCACTCTATATACATACACACCACTCTATACACACACAACACTCTATATACACACACACCACTCTATACACACACACCACTCTATATATACACACACAACACTCTATATACACACACACCACTCTATACACACACAACACTCTATATACACACACACCACTCTATATACACACACCACTCTATATACATACACACCACTCTATACACACACAACACTCTATATATACACACAACACTCTATATATACACACAACACTCTATATACACACACAACACTATATATACACACACAACACTCTATATACACACACACCACTCTATACACACACACCACTCTATATATACACACACCACTCTATATACATACACACCACTCTATACACACACACCACTCTATATACATACACACCACTCTATACACACACAACACTCTATATACACACACACCACTCTATACACACACACCACTCTATATATACACACACAACACTCTATATACACACACAACACTATATATACACACACCACTCTATATACACACACACCACTCTATACACACACACCACTCTATATATACACACACCACTCTATATACATACACACCACTATATACACACATCACTCTATATACACACACACCACTCTATATACACACACACCACTCTATATATACACACACCACTCTATATACACACACACCACTCTATATACACACACACCACTCTATATATACACACACCACTCTATATACACACACACCACTCTATATATACACACAACACTCTATATATACACACAACACTCTATATATACACACAACACTCTATATACACACACAACACTATATATATACACACACCACTCTATATACACACACCACTCTATATACACACACACCACTCTATATACACACACACCACTCTATATACACACACACCACTCTATATACACACACACCACTCTATATACACACACACCACTCTATATACACACACACCACTCTATATATACACACACCACTCTATATACACACACACCACTCTATATACACACACAACACTCTATATATACACACAACACTCTATATATACACACAACACTCTATATATACACACAACACTCTATATACACACACAACACTATATATACACACACAACACTATATATACACACACACCACTCTATACACACACACCACTCTATATATACACACACCACTCTATATACATACACACCACTCTATATACACACACCACTCTATATACACACACACCACTCTTATATACACACACACCACTCTATATATACACACACCACTCTATATACACACACACCACTCTATATATACACACACCACTCTATATATACACACCACTCTATATATACACACACCACTCTATATACACACACAACACTCTATATATACACACAACACTCTATATATACACACAACACTCTATATATACACACAACACTCTATATATACACACACCACTCTATATACAAACACACCACTCTATATACACACACACCACTCTATATATACACACACCACTCTATATACACACACACCACTCTATATATACACACACCACTCTATATACACACACACCACTCTATATACACACACAACACTCTATATATACACACAACACTCTATATATACACACAACACTCTATATATACACACAACACTCTATATATACACACACCACTCTATATACACACACACCACTCTATATACACACACACCACTCTATATATACACACACCACTCTATATACACACACCACTCTATATACACGCACACCACTCTATATATACACACACCACTCTATATACACACACACCACTCTATATACACACACACCACTCTATATACACACACACCACTCTATATATACACACACCACTCTATATATACACACAACACTCTATATATACACACAACACTCTATATACACACACAACACTATATATACACACACACCACTCTATACACACACACCACTCTATATATACACACACCACTCTATATATACACACAACACTCTATATATACACACAACACTCTATATACACACACAACACTATATATACACACACACCACTCTATATACACACACCACTCTATATATAACACACCACTCTATACACACACACCACTCTATATATACACACACCACTCTATATATACACACACCACTCTATATACACACACCACTCTATATACACACACACCACTCTATATACACACACCACTCTATATATACACACACCACTCTATATATACACACACCACTCTATATACACACACACCACTCTATATACACACACCACTCTATATATACACACACCACTCTATATACACACACACCACTCTATATACACACACAAACACTCTATATACACACACACCACTCTATATACACACACCACTCTATATACACACACACCACTCTATATACATACACACCACTCTATATACACACACCACTCTATATACACACACCACTCTATATACACACACCACTCTATATACACACACCACTCTATATACACACACAAACACTCTATATACACACACACCACTCTATATACACACACCACTCTATATACACACACACCACTCTATATACATACACACCACTCTATATACACACACCACTCTATATACACACACACCACTCTATATATACACACACCACTCTATATATACACACACCACTCTATACACACACACACCACTCTATATACACACACCACTCTATATACACACACCACTCTATATACACACACCACTCTATATACACACCACTCTATATACACACACACCACTCTATATATACACACACCACTTTATACACACACCACTCTATATACACACACCACTCTATATACACACACACCACTCTATATACACACACACCACTCTATATACACACACACCACTCTATATATACACACACCACTCTATATACACACACACCACTCTATATATACACACACCACTCTATATACACACACAACACTCTATATACACACACACCACTCTATATACACACACACCACTCTATATACACACACCACTCTATATATACACACACCACTCTATATACACACACACCACTCCATATACACACACCACTCTATATATACACACACCACTCTATATACACATACACCACTCTATATATACACACACCACTCTATACACACACACCACTCTATATACACACAACACTCTATACACACACACCACTCTATATACACACACACCACTCTATATACACACATACACTCTACACATGTGACACTACAGGAATGCAGGCTTTAGGACAGAGTGACCGCAGGAATGCAGGCTTTAGGACAGGAGTGACTACAGGAATGCAGGTTTCCCCTACATGGGTGAGCGCAGGAATGCAAGATCTAGGACAGGGTTTACCACAGGAATGCAAGCTCTAGGACAGAGGTTGCCTTTTAGGGTCACAAGACTCCATTAAGAACAGATGAAGTCCAAGGCCCTCCAGAAAATGAAAATAAATGTCATGTTGATATGAGAAAAAAAGACAAAGTCAGAGTTTACAAAGAATAGTGAATGCCCCAGAGCATCCTAGATTATTTTTTGCTCCCCCCACCAAGGGTCCATGGAAGTTAAGAACCCCTGCTCTAGGAGTAAGATATCTAAATAACCTTGATCTGGTGGATAACCGACTACACCCACATATATTGAATGGAGGCACCCCCCCCCCCCCCTGGATCCCCCATGGGTGGGTGGGACTCATGACTTCTTCCTCACCTATGTGACTATCTATCTCTAGAATCTTCTCAATGCTGCTTGGCTCCATGAGTACAGAGGTCACTCTCTTCTCCACAGCCAAAACCACACCCTCTGATGTGCACACACCCACAGCCGTTGAGCCAAGCTAAGAAAACAAGGAAGAGAGAAACAAAATGTCTTCTCAACATAATGCATCAATGATCCCTACATAATGCATCAATGATCCCTACATAATGCATCAATGATCCCTACATAATGCATCAATGATCCCTACATAATGCATCAATGCTCTCTACATAATGCATCAGTGATCTCTACATAATGCATCAATGATCCCTACATAATGCATCAATGATCCCTACATAATGCATCAATGATCTCTACATAATGCATCAATGATCTCTACATAATGCATCAATGATCTCTACATAATGCATCAATGATCTCTACATAATGCATCAATGCTCTCTACATAATGCATCAATGATCCCTACATAATGCATCAATGATCCCTACATAATGCATCAATGCTACCTACATAATGCATCAATGATCCCTACATAATGCATCAATGCTACCTACATAATGCATCAATGATCCCTACATAATGCATCAATGATCCCTACATAATGCATCAATGCTACCTACATAATGCATCAATGATCCCTACATAATGCATCAATGCTCCCTACATAATGCATCATGATCCCTACATAATGCAGCAATGATCCCTACCTTGATCGCTTCGATTGCATATTCAACTTGGAACAGCCTTCCCTCAGGGGAAAAGGTATTAACACCCCTGCACTCAAAATATAATATAATATAATATATAATAATAATAATAATAATAATAATAATAATAATAATAATAATAATAATAATAATAATAATAATAATAATAATAATAATAATAATAATAATAATAATAATAATAATAATAATAATAATAATAATAATAATAATAATAATAATAATAATTAATAATAATAATAATAATAATAATAATAATAATACTACTACTACTACTACTAATAATAATAATACTACTAATAATGATACTAATAATACTACTACTACTGCTACTACTACTACTACTACTACTACTACTAATAATAATAATAATACTACTAATTACTACTACTACTAATAATAATAATAACAATAATTAAAAAATGAGTAATAAATTATTTACCACAATACAATAATAAGTAGAATAAGGTGCGCAAGATTGTTGCTTGCACATACACTTCCACCCAATCACTAGAAACAAGGAATGAGGGAGAGCTGTTTGTGCCTGGAAATATTCAAGTAATAAGACTCTCCACTGGCCACTACCTAGTCCATTTTCTTCAGGAAGATAAAACTGCCTGGCCCATCAGCATTTGCCACCAACCAGCACTTCTGTGCCATCACAAGCAGACACTTGGAGCTTCCTGGCCGCAATGTCTAAAGAAGCTTTAAATATTTCTCTTCCCCTTTCTGTCTGTTGTGTGTGTGTTCCATTTTTTTGTCCTCAACGGTCGCTCGCACAGAGGAGGGAGGGCGAGACCAAGGGGAATAGGGATATAGTCGACCAAGGGGAGGACATGATGTGGTTCTTTAGGCCACATCCCTTTCCATGCCATGCCCCAGAGCTTGATTGAACGCAGACTTATTTGAGGTTTGTTGCAATAGTTATTAGTTTTAGCTATAACTTCTTGTTATATAAACTTCTCAAACTTCATTAGAATGGAAATACAATAAGCTTCAGTTTTGGTAAGAGAATCATCTCCTTGGAGACAAGCAAACAAAAGCTCTGCAGGGATACGTCGCTCTATGCCCACAACAAAACTTACAGCAAAGAAATCTCTTCAGGAGCTCCTCCCTGCTCAAGAGCAAAGGAACTCAAGCATAATTCCTGGCAAGCGTAAGTGTTTGTGCTGCTTTCCACCGAAGAAGCAAAAGCCACGTTCATGACGGCAATTGTGACCGTCAGCCATTAAAAAATTAATTTTTCTTTCTTTTCTCGCTTGCCCCATCCAATCAGAAGTCAAGTTTTAAAATATTTAAAATCAACAAAGCAGTCGATTGGGCATGTGCATATATGAAGAACGGGAGCATAATATAAACTCTTCAATTTAATTTAATCCCCCCCCCCCCCAGATGATGTTTGAGTTTAAGCCAGTCTAGCAACAGGATAACCAGGTTATGTCAGACATGTTCTTAATAAGACTAGTCGGTCTAGCAACAGGATAACCTGGTTATGTCAGACATATTCTTAATAAGACTAGCCCACTCTATTCTTCACTAGACTAGCCAGTCTACCTACAGGATAACCTAGTTATGTCAGGCATATTCTTAATAAGACTAGCCCACTCTATTCTTCACTAGACTAGCCAGTCTACCTACAGGATAACCTGGTTATGTCAGGCATATTCTTAATAAGACTAGCCCACTCTATTCTTCACTAGACTAGCCAGTCTAGCAACAGGATAACCTGGTTATGTCAGGCATATTCTTAATAAGACTAGCCCACTCTATTCTTCACTAGACTAGCCAGTCTACCTACAGGATAACCTGGTTATGTCAGACATATTCTTAATAAGACTAGCCCACTCTATTCTTCACTAGACTAGCCAGTCTACCTACAGGATAACCTGGTTATGTCAGACATGTTCTTAATAAGACTAGCCCACTCTATTCTTCACTAGACTAGCCAGTCTAGCAACAGGATAACCTGGTTATGTCAGGCATATTCTTAATAAGACTAGCCCACTCTATTCTTCACTAGACTAGCCAGTCTACCTACAGGATAACCTGGTTATGTCAGACATATTCTTAATAAGACTAGCCCACTCTATTCTTCACTAGACTAGCCAGTCTACCTACAGGATAACCTGGTTATGTCAGACATATTCTTAATAAGACTAGCCCACTCTATTCTTCACTAGACTAGCCAGTCTACCTACAGGATAACCTGGTTATGTCAGGCATATTCTTAATAAGACTAGCCCACTCTATTCTTCACTAGACTAGCCAGTCTAGCAACAGGATAACCTAGTTATGTCAGGCATATTCTTAATAAGACTAGCCCACTCTATTCTTCACTAGACTAGCCAGTCTACCTACAGGATAACCTGGTTATGTCAGGCATATTCTTAATAAGACTAGCCCACTCTATTCTTCACTAGACTAGCCAGTCTAGCAACAGGATAACCTGGTTATGTCAGGCATATTCTTAATAAGACTAGCCCACTCTATTCTTCACTAGACTAGCCAGTCTACCTACAGGATAACCTGGTTATGTCAGACATGTTCTTCACAAGTCACGACTAGCTGCTCTACCAACAAGATAGCCTGGCTATGTCAGACATTCTTCTTCACAAGATCAGCCACCAATACAGTGAATGTAACTACGTAGAAGGATCAGCAAGCCCCACCCCCACCCCAAATGCAGCCCCGAACATACCAGAAGGAGACCTGTGCTGCAAAACTGAAAGAGGAGAGAGCTAAGTAAAAGGTAGCATCGTCGAAGGAGACCTGTGCTACAAAACTGAAAGAGATGAGAGCTAAGGGAAAGGTATGTAGCATCATTGAAGGATGATGCACTGTAGTGCAAGGTTAATAATGCAAATAAGCCTGACATACATGCTACATATATTCATACCTATATCATGCATATATCACACCTATGTATATTCATGCATATATCATACCTACATATATTCAAGCAAATATCATACATATTCATATATACATATATTCATAGATATATCATACCCCTATATCCATACCTATATTCATAGGTATATCATACATATATTCATAGATATATACCTATATTCATATATATATTCATACCTATATTCATAGATATAGCATATATTCATACATATTCATGAGGCAAACTGAGTGGGAGGTGACCAACCCTGTCACATGCATGTACCCTTTACGCAGTCTCGTGGATCAGCCCCTTTGACCTTTGAACTCCAACACACAGTATTTATTAACTGATACTTGTAATAAAGTGGGGCTGATCTAATAAATATGCACAGAGTAATTTTAACGCTTGATGCTTCATATAAAAGCAGGTCCGATGGTCCCAGAACTTAGTGGAATTTGTGATGGATCCAAGGGGTACCTAACTCGACCAAGGATACCAGGAATAGGAAAATCTAAAGAGTGATTCCTCCATCCAAGAAAGGCATTGATGCTCAGTCTTCAAGCCTGTGAAGCGTGTCTCCTTATCTGCCTGATTCATCATAACTGATATGTGCTTGAGGCATTCGCATTCTAGATCACTGTTGCTTGATGTTTGGAGATGACTAAGACCCGACACACATATTGTGCAGGCCAATATCTTTCCCTCCAGTCTGCGGTTCAGAGGTCAAAAGGGATGACCCAAGAGGCAACTCTTAGTTACCCCAAAGCTACATATCTAGTAAGCAAGAACAGCACTTCTAAAAGAAGCCAAACAAAGAACACATTACTGCTACCACTCCGTAAGACGATAGTTTGTTGACTTCTTTTACAGTAAATTAACGCATCGTCTTTCCACTGTCCTACAAACACTACAACTACACAATACCGCTGCAGACCGGGCTGAAAGGTATACTAATGGAAAAACAACTCACCTGTCGTACTCTGATCTTGTCAGGAACATAGTTACACTCCAGACAGACTTGGTTGTCTAATTTTAGTATTAGGGAATGCGTGGTCGTCAAAACCTATGGGAATTTAGGTAATGATCGCTGGCTTCTTTGGCGCGTTGTCACTTTACACCTGGCATGCCTGCTGGGTTTGGGCGTTGAAGCACTTCATGTGAGCACAGTATATTCAATTCCAATTCCGTTGTTGGTCATTGAGGTGACAAACTAAGTGTTGCCATAATTTTTTTTTGTAATATCTATATAATTATATATATATATATATACTCGCCTGTGTTATCAAATTTTTTTGGCAACAAAAAATCCAAACAATAAGTTCATGAGAAATAACATACTAAAGTGTGTTCATAGTATTTACACATGTCTTTAATAGTTCGGTTTAAATTCATAGCATTTTTAGGAACATTGAATTGCACTGTTATAAGTGAATTAAATGTAGAAATTCCTAGTCTGTTTCTGTGCTTCGTTTTGTTGAGACCAATGTGGCTGAATAAACGTTCGGTATCAGCATTGCCATGGGGTATAACTAGAATGGCTTTTGCGAGTTTTGCCAATGTGGAGTAGCGATACTCAGTTTCCAAGCAGTCTTTGATTTGGCTGATTGCATGCCAATACTTATCCTCAGTACTTCGAAAGTATGAGAGTAAAAGGCTTCATATTGCTCGATAAGATGATTTACACAAGCTTCAAGGCTGAGCCATCGTGTTTGGCATGCTTTAACAACTTGTGTGGCTTTCCACAAAACTCTGAAAATCTTCAAACTGTCGCAGCCTCCTTGGGCTCTTCTGGAAATAATACCATACATCAGTTGTCAGATCTTCCAATTCATCAGGCAAGACTTTGTAGGCCTCATTTGCTATTAGTGCTGCTATGTGACAATGACAATGAAGAGCAACTAAAGCTGGCTGCTTACATCGTAACCGTGACATCATTGAATTTCGTGCTCCCAACATTACATTGGCCCCATCTGTACCTAATCCGACAAGATTATCATAAAGGAAGGTAGTGGATTCTTGAAAATGCTTATCGATTGCGTTAAATAGCAGCTCTGCAGTTGCCCTCTCTACACTCTCTATGGCAAAGAAGACACATCTCACCTGTCCTTGGGTGCGAAGAATCGAAGCATAATAGCAACTTGTTGTGTAACGGTAATATCAGTTGTCTCATCAGTTTGGAGGTAGTCTCTCTAACTGCTGCGGAAATGGTTTTCCAACAATCCTGGGCAATAACTTTCAACACAGCTGTTGCTTTACTACGACTTTAAAGTCTTTAGCAATAGAAGAATAAGGAAACATCAACTTGAATAGTTTGGTACAATGATCTCCCAATTGAAAGGCAAGATGGTGCTCTCCAAGGAAATATGCGGAAGAGTACTTCTGCACGGATTACAGACTCCTCTCTTATTGGCCCAAAGTAGGACTGTAGAGGCAGTACACCCACGCCATCTTTTTGTGTAATTTCGTTTCCTGATGTCTCCTGAGATCTCTAGTACCACCTCTTCCAAAGTTTATATCACGAGAGCACTTCATACAGAAGGCAAAAGAAGATCCCTTTCTCGAAGTTGTGGCCCATGGGAAAGTCTTTGCATACTGTCTACGATAGACACACAATCGCTTTTTTGAGACTTAGAAGACCTGATAGATGTAGAGATTTGACTATTTGTGAAACCTCATTATCAGAGTCTGAGTCAGAATCCATATCTGAAGAATCTTCTTCTGGTAACCTTGAAGTACTGGGTTCTGAAGATGCCATAGCTAACTCTCTCTGACACTCACTGTGAAAGATTCTAACTCTTGCACAAATCAGGCTTTAAATACCCAACCAGATAGCTCATGCATTAGCATGCACATAGATCGAAGGGTTCTGGCTCTGCAGGCATATTCCTGCACAGACCTGGGTGAACACAGGACAGTGCAGGAATATTCCTGCACAGACCAGGTGACCACAAGACCAAGTGACCACATGAATATTCCTGCACAGACCAGGTGACCACAAAATGACCACACTCAGCTAATATATACCACCACAGAGAGTGGTTTTGAAATAGGCTGCACATGGTCTGATATGCATGAAATGTCAAACAATTTTCTAATGATGAAAAATCCAAACATTTATTGATAAATCCAAACAGAAAATTTAAGGGTCAAAAATCCAAACAGTTTGGATAAAATCCAACACTATCGCAACACTGCAAACTCTCCACGAGTCCGCTATGAGTCACACGGTCAGATCTAAGGTCAAAGGTCAGTTATAGACTCGAAGGAATGAGAAATAGGATAGTAGGAAGACTGTCGAGGCAAGTTAGGATTAGTGGGGTGTTGGAAGGTAAAGGTAAAGAAGAGAAATGAGAGAAATGTATGAGAATAAGAGGTGGTATAGGTTTGGTAAAGGATGTTGTAGTAGAGAGGGAGACAAGGTCATTGCAGAGATGTGAAAGAGTTAGGTTGGTGATGGTCAGCAGGTCTACTGCAAGAAGAGGAGGTATAGGCTGTGTTGTGATAACGGGAAGTGGAAGATGTGGAGCATTTGCTAATGGATTTAGAAGGGAATGGAAAGCATTAATGAATGAGCTGGATGGAGTTGAGGGAGCTGGAGAATGGTTGGAGGAGTTTGAGAGGGCGGGCACTGAGGACAAGGTGGCATTGTTGCTGGGCAAGCGGTGGAGGGCGTGAGTCATCACATGCAGAAGTGGATGGTTGAAGTCTTGACAGAAGAGGAAGAGACTGATATATGACCTCCCCACTCCACCATGTGCAACTCAATACCATTCATTAACTCAGCATATTTATCGGTGTGTAGATCATATTTTACTAGCCACAAGTTCTCTTGTACTGCGCTGGGTGCAATGGTTCCAAGTGACTCAGCAAGATAATGACATGTTATTAGGGCATAGTAGTTAGTTCATAATACGCCGAACCGTAATTCGGCAAATTTGCAGATCCCCCCTTTGAAACGAACCACCCAGCAGCGGGCTAGCAATAGTTGAATGCAAATAAGCTAGTTTGGTTGAATCGGCTCCATTGAAGTAAGAAAACTACGTCGGACTGTACAAATAGGTCTACAACTAGAACTTACAGCAAAGCAATCTACCCAAATAAGCACGTCTTTCTCAAAGCGAAGGAGTTTAGAGCGTTTTCCAGTTGGCTTTGAAGCTTTCTTCGGGAAGAAAAGCTTCCAGAAACTAAGAAGTTAGATCGGCCATGATCTTGAAGTGATAACAGTCAGTATCTAAATGTCATTCTCTGCACAGTTTACATTCCTACAGATGATTATCGTAGGTCCATAACTATTTATCCTCCCTTACTTCTAAATCCCAAGTGGTAATTATCAATTTCCCAGATGTGTGCTGGCTCTCATTAACTGGTTCAATTTCCTCTTCCAGTTTCTTTTATGATTTTGTGTTCAGAAACAACCTGTCTCAACTAGTTCTATCCCACACCAGGAAATACTTTGGATCTCATCTCACCAACAACAATGAACTTTTACAGGAGATTATTGTACACGATCAGCAAGTGGACTCACGGATCACTTTATGATCACTTTCAAGCTTTATGTTCCCTGTCCCAGTTCTAGCAACTGTGAGTCCTTGGTAGTGTTGGACTATCCAAAAGCAGACTGGGAAGGAATGAGCAACCATCTGACTTTAGTCGGTGTTTTGAATCTGATTAATTTGGTCAACTTTCAAAAGTGATGGATGCCACGAATTTATTCATATACCAAAAGTCAAACTAAGATCTCACCAGTACCCAAAGTGGTCCACAGCTCAACTCTGTCACCGACATAAATGACTCAATTCTCTGAGAAAGAAAAATCCAAACCAAATATAAAACTGAGGAAAACGTAATACTCAGTCAGCTAAAGCCCAATTCCAAAGGAATCTACTCAAAGACTTTGCTGAGAGTAAGAACTCAAACATCTTCAAATATATCAATTACCTGGTGTAATCCCCTCTACAGTTTATCATGGCTCCAAACAAGTGTCAACACACTTGGACAGAGCTACCTTATTCAATTCTTACTTTCACTCAGTTTTTACAAATAGCTCCTTTGTACTTCCTCTGCTGAATCAGCTGCCTGTTAAAGACTCCATTATTCCTTTTTTCGAAGTCACTGAATATGATGTTTTTGAAGCACTATCTTCTCTGGACGTTTCTAAATCATTGGGCATTGACAAGATTGGTCCTAAAGTATTGTACTCTGGCCCTGTATCAACCCCGGCTAGGGCTAGGGCTAGGGCTAGATACCATTTGTACAATATCAGTTTGACCAAACATGCTATACCAGCAGAATGGCACATACATTGTATATCAGCCATCCACAAGTCAGGTGATAGAGCCTCAGTATCTAACTACCATCCAATCTCCCTCCTCTGCTCCACCTCTAAACTTCTTGAGAACATTATCTATGACAAGATCATTGATCCTCTTGCATCCACTATCTCCCCAGCACAATTTGGCTTCCTCAGGAAGAACTCATCTCTGCAACAACTGTTACTACAACATCCTCAGATGTAAAGGAAAAAAGACCCCAATCTGATGTGGATTTTACAAAGGCTTTCGATAGTGTTCCTCATAATGAGTTGCTCGTCAAACTATGATTAAAGGTGTTATGGGTACTCTTTACCTATGGTAACTGATAGAATGCATTGCGTTTGTCTGGGCAGCTGAATTGCTTCCAGTTGTATCCGGTGTTCCTCAAGGAAGCATTCTGGGTTTTTGGTATATATAGAAGATCTTCCAGAATACTTGCAATATTCCCAACTCCTAATATAAGCAGATGATGCTAAATGTGGGAGAACAATCATGATGACTGTGATCGTTTCAAAGAGGATCTTAACTCTCTACATGACTGGAGTCTCATCTGGAAACTGAGCTTCAAGGAGTCTACGTATGTGCACATCAGATTCTGCCAATCTGAGCCTCACACCTACCTTATCAACAACAACAGCATTCCCACCAAAATGAACCACAGGGATCTTGGAGTGATATATATAGTATCTTTGGATCTACCCTGGCAGTCTCACCACAACCACATTGCTGTAAGAATGTAGAGAGTCCTTGGCATTCTTCGTAGGACGTTCGGTGCTATTGATTCTGCTGAAGAGAAAAAAGATCCTTTACACTTCGCTCACTTACTCTACTGCCCTCCAATCTGGTGCCCTCAACTCATCGAAGACATAGTGAAGCCAGAGAATATCCAATGAAGAGCAGGTAGCTAAATACATACTAAACGATTATACGTCCAATTATAAATGGAGACTTATTGCTCTCCATCTCCTGCCACTAATGTACCAACTTGAACTTAACAATATCTTGTTCTGCCTTAGAAGCATCCTCCGACCATCCAATTTCTTCAATACCAATTCCACCAGATCTGTTACTCACTCGAAAATCGCTCAATCACAAATCACTCAAAACACTTCTACTTCACAGACTACCTCATTTATGGAACTCCCTACCATTTGACCTAGAAGCATCCATCATCACTACAAAAGGAAAGCTTAAAGATCTCTTCTGTAATCATTTCATCATCAACTTTGACTCTAGTATATAAATCCCTGTTCTTACCATTCCAATGTCCCTGCTCTACACCCCTATTACCACCTTTTAATTGCATGTTAAGGCTGCTAGCTTAAAGCTAGCTGTCCTTCAGTAAGCTCTCATTTTTAGTTGTGTATCTATTCTTATGTTCATATTCGGTATTACGTGTACAGTAACACTAAAGCATAAATCGTCAGTTGGGACCATCTGTAACTGCCCACCCAATAGTCAACGCTAGAATCCGCGGTTCTTATTTGATTTGTACAGATCACAATTGTGATGAGAAGTCAGAATTTCCCCCCCAATAATACTTTGATGAAATGCTTACCTCTTCAGAGTGTAGTCAAAAGTAATCCAAGTTCAACCCTGTGAGCAATATTATGCTCTTTGGCATGCATAATATATACCAATAATGCCTTCCTAAACTATCACAGTTAAAAGATCAAGTCATGTTATAGTCTTTAGGTAATCTCATTGGGCTTTTATTCCTGGCACTGTGGCAAGCTGAACAGTAGAGTGAGCCTCCTAGTATGTGTGGCACAGAAGTTCGAGCCCCACGACATCTACAGCAAGTGAAGGTAAAGTGAAGCACTTGAGATAAACCTTTCTCTGCCCGCATCAGCTCTGAATCCCATGCCTCTATGAACGTATGATCTGATTTCTTGGGGCCTCTGGAGATAACTCTGGTCTTCTCGGTAGCCTTCTTAAAAACTTGAGTGGTTAACTTTGCATAATCAACGTCCCTATTGGAAAGTTGATACATTAGAGACCAGAATTCCATTGCTTGTTCAAGAAAAGAAACCTTCTCTTTGATTTGAAACACTTTCTTGTGATAAGTTTCCTTTTCCCTTCGTAGAATGTCCAGTTTTTCATCTAGGTTCCTGATTTCAGATTTTCTCTCGGATAACTTTTCTTCGATGATGGCGATGTTCTCGTCTATAATGCTGCACTCATTTTTATAATACTCAATTGAATTATTTCTCTTCACTTGTTTAGCATCAGTTTCATGTGTCAACTGATCATCCGAATCAGGGAGCAATCCGGAAGAAACCATGACATTAACAACAGAGTCATGTTCTTCTTTCAACATCACCTTTGATGTTTGCTCTGTGAGTTTGGACTTCAAATGAAAGACAACCACAGATTTTCTTTCAAAACTGGCCAGCATCGATACCTGCTCTTCTTTCAACATTAGGATCTGGTGGAGACATTCTGCAACATCTCGAATGCTGTTGCTTTCTTTTGTAATGAAGTAGTCTTGTAGAGCTTCTTGCTCAAACAGAAGGCCATCCATCCGTACAGCAAAAAACACTCCATCAGCTTTCAGCTTTACTAGTTCGTCCGCAGCCTCTTTGGAATTGCCAGAAAACACTAACCTTACGAATGTGTTCAGTATGGCTGTGCACCTTTTGCCGATTGGTATAATTTCTTTTCGCTCCATGGTCAGCTCTGTCAAAATAGTCGTCTGTACGCCGCCGTTTTACCTTGGTATAAGACGCACAAATGTGCACCGTCAGCTTTAGGACTGTATAGGACTACGGATAGAGCCAGCACCTGCTCTAGCCATAACCATATCACAGCACCAACTTAAGAACTAGCCTTAACTCTACTAGCAAAAGCTATAGTCCCAGTCTAACCGCTAGTCGAACCAACTGGAGAGTTAATTTAAAGTTGATTGATATAATATATTATTTGTAGCTAGGCGGAATTCCACCTTGAAGCCCAACTGCGAAAGTTGGATATTGGGAGGGGGGGGGGGATAGAGAGAAGAGTAGGATCAACGCCACGGAGATGAAGAGCAGAACGAGAAAGATAAGGAGAAGAAAGTAGCAGAACGAGGAGATAGAAGTATGGGTAAGGAAAAGTCGGTTGTGCATGTGTTGAGAATGGCTGAGAACAGACTGTGTAAGAGGAGACTGAGATGCAGGGTGATGGGAGAGAGGAAACGTGGAGCCCGAGGAAGAGGTTCATGGACCAGATAGGGAGGAGTGGAAGCAGAGAGAGCAGCCCAGGAGAGCAGCCCAGGAGAGCAGCCCAGGAGAGCAGCCCAGGAGAGCAGCCCAGGAGAGCAGCCCAGGAGAGCAGCCCAGGAGAGCAGCCCAGGAGAGCAGCCCAGGAGAGCAGGCCAGGATCACCTGCTGTGGTTGTCCCTCTACAGCAGGGGATACTCGATAGTGATGTTTTATTATTAATCAAACAATGAATTTGTGTGCCTACATGCAGACACCCAAGAATGGGTAAAACCTGTTTAATGAACTTTGTTGTTGCTATGGTATGTACAGAAACTATAGCCAGTTGCACGTGTTCTCTTCGGAAGCTACCAACAAGTGAAATTTATATATACTGTATTTAAAACATGTTTGGAGGTTCTTCTTTATCAGGCAAGCTAGATTTTCAGGATGGGGCTCATGTGTTTTTTTAATGAAGGTTGGTAGTTAGCAACAAGAATTGGCCTGTCTTTGTGTGATCCAAGTAGATTATAATATATTTCGTTAGTTTATATATAATAATATACCTACAAAAGAGTGCAACTTGAAGCACCAACCATTGACTACATAATTATAGATGTGTATATCTATTTTTGAGATTGGCTTTCAGGCAACATGAGAACTGAACATTCTAAATGCCAGGCCACTTATGAGATGTCATATTTACATGGTAGTTGTAGATCCCTCTTCAAAAGCCTCTGTAAAGCTGTAAAAGTCTTGTTTAGTTTAAAACATGTATTGGAATATGGATGCACTGTTTTACAACAGAAGGAAGACCTTTAGCATTGAATTTTGTAGATGTCTTGTAGTGCACTGATCAATATTTGTAAAGATGAGGAAGGAATGGCATTGATGGTATTTGTGAAGGAAATTAAGGCACTGAACTGGTAATGTCACAGTTTAGCAAAGATGAGTGGTTTGATGTGAGCGTGTTTGGTTATTGATGTTCTTGGCAAGTTCACTGCATGTCAACTTGAGGAATGGATAAAGAATAAGAAATATATAGGAAAAATGGATAGCTGTAATAATATATGTATAATAAACATATAATAATATATATATATATATATAATAATTATATATAATATACACACATGTATAACTGAACCGAAAGACTATAGGTACATAAGTGAGACTGTAATATACTTATGGCTATGCAGAGCAATTTTGTCGAGGACCCTTGGCTGATCCTAAACAAGTAGGTTAGTGGCTGCAGTGCAGCCACTGCATGACACACATGACATGGTTCTGATTATTATCCTGGGTCTTGTTATGATATGTCTCCATCTTTACAAAACATCAAAAGTGAAACTACTCATTACTATATACTATGTCATAGTAAATATGTAACAACATGATACAGCCAACCAACACAATGATAATGCCCGTAACCAGAAAAATGAGTGGAAGGGGGGGGGGGGGGGGGTTCTGTTGGTGAATATTGGGACCTTTTGGGCCTACATGTGGCCCAAGGGGAAGGGTGTGTTAGGGGGATGTGCTCTCTCCCTCGCAAAGATCAAAAGCAAAGAATGCATTCAAAACATAATTATACAATATTCAAAGGAAATGACTATCTAATAAGAGATTCAAGATCCATTCTCCTTGGGTGTAAGTGCCCAAATATTTCAACGACATCATCCTGATTAATTGTTGTACATGTCAGAGTGCTAGAGATGTTGGTTCATAGATGCGCTTAGGTAATTGTTGAGACGTTTAAGTGTACTGCTACTTCATTCGCATTCACAAGATGTTACTGGCAGAGTGCATGCAATTTGCAAGAGAACATGAATGTTTGGAAAAAAATGCTGCATCACAATCCTTCAAGGCACTAGATGGTGTGGATTCTCTTTTGTGAATGTAATTTCCAGTGAGTGAGTTCACTTTCTATTAGTTTTGGTGATGGCAAATCCTGGTGATAAGTTTCAAATGATCTTGTGGTAATCAGAGATGGTGGTACAAGTACCAGAAGAGATGAAGCAATTGCTGACAATGATGTGAACCTCTCATTTAACAGTGGGGTAATTTCTGGGGGGCTGGGGGGGCCATGGCCCCCCAACTTTTGGCCAATACAAGTTTTCTAAGGGAGTTTTTCACAAGCTGTTGAAGGTGTTGACTAACAAGTTATAGCACATTCATAATTGTAATTGGTGTGAAATATGCTAGATAGAACAACACCATAATATTGGTTAAAAACAACAACTTTGTTCCCTAATCAGTTCAATACATGTGACCAGTTAGTGTATGTCAGGAATAACAGCCTGACAACTCAGCCACCAAACAAGCCTCAGACCATACCATGGAACTAACACTTTAGGTGTGAGGATCATTTCAGCTGTTAGGATAATTTTGACATTTATATTATAGTTCATGTATTTCATTGGTTCATTTTGATTTTGCCATGACAGCAGTTGAGTGCCTATATAAGTAAGCCCTCCACTGCCTTATGTTGAGTTCTGCTATAAACCTTAATGTGCTGTTAATCATTATTCGGAATACTAAAGTGAACCCTAACAGTGTAGCAGGCCATATATTGAGAAATTAGCTAGTGCTGCTGCAGAGTGAATCATGCCTAAAAGACAAGCCTCCTTGTTAAGTTTTTGTCAAAGTCCAACTAAGAGACAAAGGGAGTCTGAGGAGAAGGCTGATGAGATCAAGCCCAGGATCTGATAGCCAAGATGTACAGGTTGAAGAAAACCCAGAAGAATTTGAACAGGTACGTCTGTCATAATCCATCACATGATAACAACATTAAGCCTCTCAATTTTTAAGTGGTATCTCAGCCTCTGATGTCAGTGAATCCTTATTAAACAATCATATATTGACAGACCCTGTTGTTGTAGTTGTTTTTTTTGGTGCAAAATTAGACTTTGACTCAAGCTACAAGTACTTTTGATATCTCTCAGGAGCAGCAACAAGAAGCCAGTAGAATATCCCTGACTCTGGATACTCTTCCTCAAGTTCCCTACCAGCCAATCAACATCAAATACCCTAAAAGCAAGGTGGGTCATCAAGGAGCATTCCAACCAGCCTGGTACTCGAAATTTTCATTGCTGCATTATCTTCCAATTTCAGACACTATTATTTGCCACACTTGTGGCACAGCCAATTTGAAGGGACTGCTTAAGCTGGATACAAGGTCTGAAACCTTCTTGTCTGATAGGTTCAGAAATTGGAAAAATGCTCTGTGTAAAAACAAGGGTTTCCATAAGCACGAAAGCTCGCTATGTCACAAGCATGCAGTTGCTATGTTAAATCAACCTTGTCATATTGATGAGCAGCTGAAGGAGCAGTTTAAGAGTCAGAAATAGGAAAATAGGAACTGCCTCCTGAAAATCATTCAAAGTGTATCCTATCTTGCCGGCCAGGGCATTGCCCTTCGTAAGGGCAAGCAAGAGGAGCAGTCAAATTTCAAGCAACTCCTCCTTCTGCAAGCTGAAGATGATAAAGTGCTTCGTAAATGGATTGAAAAGTCTTACGACAAGCATATCAGTCCAGATGCTCAGAATGAAATCTTACAAATCATGGCTCTAAAAGTGCTTCATGGTATAGCAGCTGACATAGCTGAATCTGGATGTTACAGTATCTTGGCTGATGAGAGTACAGATGCGAGCAACATTGAACAACTTGTGATTTGCATACATTGGGTGAATGAGATAACAGTACGTGAGGAATATATTGGTCTGATGTCAGTTTCTCAGACCAATGCAGACACAATTGTTGCTTGCATAAAAGATGTGCTGCTACACATGAATCTCAAAATTCAAGATGCCCGTGGGCAATGTTATGACGGATGTTCGACCATGACTGGAACAAAAAATGGGGTTGCTGCACAAATCAAGAAACTGAATGAAAAATGTCTGCTGACACACTGCCTGCTATTGCCACTCGCTTAATCTTGCTGTCGGGGATACAATAAAAAATATTTCCCTGTTGAAAGACACGCTTGATGTGGCTTATGAAATTACTAAATTAATAAAGAAGAGTCCAAAAAGAGAGGCAGTATTCCGCAGAAAGCAATCAGAAATTCTGGGGCAAATGGAACATGATCTCCATGTAGACAATATTGACTCACCAACTCTGAAAATCCTCTGCCCAACAAGGTGGACTGTCCGAGTAACATCACTGAGTGCTATTCTGAAAAATTATGGCACTCTCATGATCCTATGGGACTGGGCACAAGACCATGTCAAAGGCTCTGAAATGAAGGCAAGAATAATTGGAGTGGAGACTAAAATGCAAACTTTTAGTTTCTTCTATAGTCTTCAGTAGTACTTTCACATTCAGATAACCTCAGCACTTGCCTTCAGAGGGCAGAGCTATGTGCAGTGGATGCTCAAGTGAATGCCAAGCTATCTGTCACTGTCCTACGAGGAATACGATCAGACAGGGATGCAAGCCTCCATTGGACAAAAGTAACTCAAGCTGCTGTGAAGTTGGAACTAAAAGAGCCTTCACTACCATGTCACCGTAAGATGCCATCAAGGTATAGTGAGTGCTATTCTGAAAAATTATGGCACTCTCATGATCCTATGGGACTGGGCACAAGACCATGTCAAAGGCTCTGAAATGAAGGCAAGAATAATTGGAGTGGAGACTAAAATGCAAACTTTTAGTTTCTTCTATAGTCTTCAGTAGTACTTTCACATTCAGATAACCTCAGCACTTCACATGAGCACCATACCAATGTAGAGAACTTTTACCGCCAAATCTATTTTGAGGCTGTGGATACTGTAGCTAGCTGCATTGAAGAGCATTTTAATCAGAAGGACTACACCACATGTGCAACCTGTGAGAAGGTCCTAGTGAAAGGAACATTGGGGGAGGATGTCTCACAAAATGTTGACGAACTATGTGAGTTCTACACTGAGTTTGACCCTAATACCTTAAGAATCCAGCTATCTATAATGGCAGAGTCCTATCGCAGTTTCAGTCAAGATGAAGGTGGTGGTGGTGGTGATACATTGCAAAATGTCGTTGATTTCCTCAAAAAGAACAAAAGCATCTGGCCCCTCATACCAGAGGTCATGTCTTTGGTCAAGGTTGTTCTGGTTATGCCGGCAACTAATGCAAGCTGTGAACGAGCCTTCAGTGCGCTGAGAAGGGTGAAGTCTTACCTTCGTACAACAATGTCGAACAACCGCCTCAATCATCTCATGACATGCACAGTGCATAAAGAGCTGGTGAAGGAACTGAGCCTCAAGCAAGTGACAAATGACTTTGTGGATAGAGTAGAGAGGCGCTCATCCATCTTCGGCCACTTTTCCATTTCTTAGTAGATGTGAATGATAGTCTCTTTCTCTCTCTTAGATGTTAGTGCTAGTATTACTGTTTGTCATCTGGTTATGTTATGTGTTCGGGTGATTACTAAATTGAAAATATTTTCAACGCTAATTTACCCCAAAGTCTGTAGTTCTATTTTTCAAAATATCCTGGATGAGTATCTAGAGACACCCCTAGAGAGACTCCCCTAGAGTAAGCAGCTTTAATACTGCTTTTGGCCCCCCCAACTTTCATATGGAAATTACCCCCTAGTGCAGATATGGTCAAGGAATGGAATAGCTCTTGAATATTGATTCAGCTGGTGCATTACCACAGTGCTGCCGCTATCCTTGGCATGCTTGGGGTGGTGCTTACCTTATCAGCCATCAAGACAGCCTGATCATATACTTTCTGAAAGTTTTCTTCCACTTTGGCACGCTCTTCTTTGTACACTTGCTTGATACCATCAATCATGTCAATGATATCTAGTGTTCTGCTCTGTAATCGAACAGTTATGCCTGACAGGTGGCAAAGGTTCTGATAAACCATTAAGAAAACTACAATGAAATCACATTTGGTGATACTAGCAAGGATTTGCTGGGCTTGACTTCTATTAGCTGTGTCCCAATCACTGTAAAGGCCACCATGTTCAGCAACATGTTTGCCATGGCCTATAACTTCTAGGGCATCAACAATGAATACAAATGACTGATAAAAATGCTGATATGCACTATGATGCTCAGCCCAGCGAGTTTTGCACAAATCAATAAGAGCTTTTCTTTTAGGGCCATGTATTTCAGCATTGTTCTTGCAAAGTAATTCATGAAGGCCGTTTCTTTTGGAACTTGACTGAAAAAAATAGCAGCAATGCTCAAGGACATTACGAACTTCTGGTAGAGAGCAAGACTTGCTCAACAACAAGTTAAAGACAATGTCCACTGCAATGTATATAGGTAGCTAGATGAGAATGCTCTCTGATGCACTACCTGCACACCAACATTAGATGAAGACATGTTACTAGCTCCATCATATCCTTGCCCACGAATATGCTCCAATGGAATATCATATTCATTTAAAAACTGAAATATTTCCTTAGCCAAATATTTACCAGCAGCTTTCAAAAAAGACAAGAACTCTTGCCGGATGTTGTAGTTGTCACCACAAACCTTATGCAGAAGGCTAGTTGTTCCTTGTTGTATGAAGTGGCCATGATCCTGTAATATTTTGCATTTTTGATCTCTTTAACAATGTTATTAAGAACAATATGATTTCAATCAGTTCATGTTGTGTTTGTGTGGAGACATATAGGTTACAGATTTCATTGCAGGAGAATCCAAATGATTGCGGAGCACTTCATTGTGATTAGCTAACAGCTTCAGCAGACTTAATTTTTCCCCCATAGTTAGGTGTATTAATGCTTTCATGATCACCATGCAGTGCAATACACTGCTTACACAAAATAATATACATTCTGCCACACTTGAGAATGATCCTTATATTATTGTGGGCTCTTATTTTGCTCTATTAGACTCACAACACTGGTTTCTGGCTTTTCTACATTTCAAATGAAAGCATCAGCCAAACTCATAGCTTCATGATGATAATGAGCAAGTTCATGTTATTTGCACTTCAAAGTATTCTTCTGCCAGGTACGAAATGGTTGATTGACCAAGTATCCCTTGTTTTTACGATTAGTACAAAATAAAAAACAAGATATGCAAAAAGCACATCACAAGCTTCACAGTAAACCATCCAGGAGTACTCTTGCAGCCATTTCCTCTGAAAGGAACGATTAGATCCTCCAAGAACTGTCACTGGGAAGACATGTGTGCTCAAAGGTCTTTTATGGGATTTCAAGTGTGTATTTTTCTTCTTTGTCAGTTTTTGTGCAGCCCTTTCAATCTCACACGGAGACATAGAAATACTGACAATACTGCCTATATCATTAATAACAGGCTTACTCACAGATGCTTCACTCACTCCATCAGTTAATGTAATGTTAACCTCGGAGTCATCATCAGATTCAGACCTGGCTGTTGCATTACCTTCCAGCTCAAGCAAAGAATTGACCTCTACACCAGGCTCAACTTCCAAAGGGTCATTTTGCAACATGGCATCATCCTAAAATTATGTTTATAACATGTTAAGTAAAGACCCTCTAGGCTAGATCATTATTACCTGAGTAGGAGAATCTGAAGGTAACTGGTCATCTATCCTCGCTTTTTTAGGGGGGAAAAAAAAGAAGAAGTCGGAGCCTGGCAGCTCTTGACTGCCTTTTTAAGTTCTCTCTTTCTTTGCTGGGACCTACCAGGCATACTTGATTCTTTTGAGTGCTCACCACATAAAATCATGCAGCTGTCTTTAATAAATTTTTAACAAACCACAAAGTAACAAACACAGATTCAATGTAGATGTATTCCATGCTGTGCTTGACAGCATTGTAGCTATGTGTAATTAGCTAGTAGCCTTGTGAAAGCACAGCTTATTTTGAAAGGGTGAACCCAATTGAAAGGGTGTACCTTGCAGCCAGTGGGGGAGGGGGGGGGGGGGGTTCCAGAGAACCCTGAGAATCCCCCTGGCTACGGCCTTGTAATACATATGCAATTATGTCAGCTTACTGCCCTCTCAATCCACCACATCCACTTCAGGTAGTTAACTTATATAATTTATTAGTAATTATGGTTGTGGTCATGCTAAGCATAGTTACTATGTTAATGAAGGTTTTCTGAACTCATATTACTGAGCCTTGTTCACCATGATGGTATTCTTTGCATGCACAATATAAAAAATATAAAAATAAGTACAAAAAAAATTCAGTAAATGGTTGTGCCCATTTTGCCTCTAGGTACAATTTTGTTGTCTCCATCCAAAATCCAGGGTAAGCTTGGAAAAAAATATTCCACTCCAAGTTGTACTTTGCCTTCTCAGCCGGTTTCTGACCAATTTTCTCACATAATCAGTTTTTAATTCATCAGTGAGTAGGCAGACACTATTAAAATTTAAAAAAATCAAAAAAAATCTGAGTCAATTTAACTTAGAAAAGTATAATATTGCTGTCTGGGAAGGGTAGTAGTATGTCAGTGTGTGAGGAAGATGTAGCAGTGCTGCCTGCTGGTTGTGTTGGGAAATGCTTGTGGTTTTGAAGGAGGGGAGACTTGGAATCTAAGTGGGCAGTAGAGGAGAACATCTGTAAGGGTAGATGCACCTTCTTCTATTATGGAGGCATCGGTATGTTTCAAGGGATCCTCAATCCTCTTTCGACTTGAATGCATGATGCTGATATTATTGTAAGGATTTTGGCTGGTGAAAAAGGAGTTGTTTATACAGCTGGAAAAAAGTTTCAGGAAGAAGTGGTCAAGAAGATTGTGAAGTGGTTGAGGAATTTCTCAGTGCAGTAGTGGAGTGTATAGTGTAGGGTATTGGAGGGGAAGCAAATAGCTACCAGAACCACACGTTGAGAGTAAAGGGTAGGGCTGGTCTGAGTGGAAGGGTGCTAGTGAGTGAATGTGAGAGGCTATGAAGGAGGTGGTAAAGCCACTTGGTATGGAGCTGATGCTGGAGAGATGCCATGAAAAGGCGCCCTCTTTGTTGCTCAAGTAGAGGGAAAAGTGCGGTGGATAAGTCTGTGGGAGCAAGTACTTGAATACAACTTAATAGATGAGTTACTCTCTAGACTATCTCAACTTGGCATTGGTTGTCCGTTCGGACACCATTTTGTTGGCTCATTATGTTATGCTGATGACATTGTGCTCTTGGCTCCTTCTCCATCTGATCTTCATTGTCTACTGTCAGAGTGTGAGAAGTTTGCAAGTGACTTTGGTCTACTATTTAATGCTAACAAGACTCAGCTTATCTGTTTTCGCTCACATCTAAATTTTACTCTACCTCATGATTCTTTCCACTTTCTAGGTAATACCTTAACTTTCTCTAATTACGTTGATCATCTTGGTCATATTCTTGAATGCACATTAAATGATACAAGCGATATTAAGCGATACTAAGAGAGTTACTAATGCTATGTGTAGGAAAGCTAATTTTATTTTACATACTTTTTCATATTGTGATCCAGTTGTTAAAACAATGATTTACATTGCCTTTCCCTCTATGGTTGGATTCTGGATTCTCTGGAACTTGAGTTGTAAGCAGTTAAAGTCACTTGAAACTGCTTACAACAATATTCTACGAAGGATTTGGAGACTACCTAGAAAGTGCCACACCAGAATTCTTTACCTTACAGCTTGTGTGCAGAGTATATATATATAACAGACTTATTAATTTATTTTCCTCTTTTATTTTTAGATCATGTTTCTCTGTCTGTTCTCTTATTAAATATATTTTTAAGGCTTCCTCTCAACTTGTATATACTTGTATCGGATTTGTAAATTTCAGTTTATTAAGGGGGGAATAAAGTCAAAATGCTAATTTTTCACTTTTTTCACAAACTATTTTAAATGGTGTATTTGCTCATATGAAGTCATGTTCCAAGTTTCAGAACATTTGAAGATTCTATGATGCAGTTACGACAGCTTTTGCACTCACTATTTTCATTAGAAACCCAGCAAGTGTGAAGAAGATTCGCGTCGCATTAGATTAGAAGAATTTCCACATATTTCCACAAATTTCTCCCTCATTTCTCATTTCTCACCCAAACTCAATAATTTATATATCACCAGAATGCTTATTGTGTGCTCTTTAACCTAAACTATTTTATTTTCACTGTTATGAGAATGTGTTGGGTATAGACCAGCATATCTGCATGTGGTTTGTGTGTGATTTCCCCCCCTCTCCTGTGGTGCATTATCAAACTTATTCAAATAGTTTAGGTGAAACTACTACATGTACTCTTACCATAAACCACCTAACAGCCACTTAGCATTATTAATGGATTTGTAATTTACGGACATGGCAAAAGTTGGATTGCCTGGCTGACACTTTGCCATATGACAAAAGTTAAATACATCATTAAATAGCTTATCTTCTAAGCTACATTTTGGTACAAAAATTATGTTGATAGAGGATAGTGGGTGGAAGTTATGATTGGTATTGTCGAGGTGTATTTTTTTTGACATTATTCCCCCCTTAAGATGTATCATGCTGATGATGATATTTGTGCTGATTTTGTCCGTAATTTAAGATTGAATAGGCTAAACTTGGATCTACCAACTACTGATAAACTTATTAGCATTGTTTGTTGTGATTAAAATCTATGTTTCTATATTATATGTATGCTATATGTACACCTAGATTGGTGTGTTTCATGAAAATTAATTATTATTACCCACTTGTCAGTGCTGCAGTTGGTAAAGGGTCTGTGCGTGCGAGACGACTCTCACGAAAGTTGCAGCCACAATTGTGGGTGTCAATTGTCATGCTTGCCTAGCCCTGCCCCTCTTTTTGCGTGGTGTGGAACTTGGTGTTTGAAATTAAGCTAGCCATGAAGATGGTCAAACTTCTATGAGTACTTGGTTAAAGCCTCAGAGGAAAACTGTAAGACTTTTTATCCTAGATAATAATGTACCCAACTACCTATGCAGTGAATCAACCTACCCCTCAAACTGAAACAGCCCAGTTGGATCCTGAACCTAGTTCATCAAGTGTGACATCCTCTCTTCCACTTCTTTCTTCCCCCCCCTCCTCCTGCCTATCTGGGTATTGGCATTTTGCTACAAAGTGGAAATTTATCACAAAATATTAAACTTAACATCATCAATTGCATTCCAGATCAATTATCCTGCTAAGAATTTTTATGGCACTTTAAAGCTGAGTGCATTAGGTGTCATCCATGGTTGCATTACAGTATTTCTCAAGATGGTGTCCACTGTAAAGCTTGTGCTTTGTTTGCTCCCAGCGACATTAGGCAGCAAAAGTTAGGGATCTTTGTAACAAAGCCTTCTCATGTCTGGACTAAGCAGTCTTCAGCTTGTCTTAGCCATGAAGATCATCAATACCATCACGATTCAATGACAAGAATGGTTGCTTTCAGAGGTTCATGTTCTGTTGCACCAACCCACAATGTTGCTTGCATGCTCAGCAAGCAACGTGAAGACCAAGTGGCTCGAAATACAACGGTGGTGAAGTCACTGTTGGAATGTGTTTGCTTTTATGCAATGCAAGGTCTTTCTTTTTGAGGTCATAGAGATGATTTTACAGCAACTGAGTTCGATAGTAAAGGTAACTTTATTGAAACGGTCCAATTTAGGGCTAAGACGGACAAGGTGGTGTGCGTACATCCACCTCAAAATGCAGTGTATATCTCTAAGACCATCCAAAATGAAATGATCTCCATAGTAGGTATATAGCACAATCCGGAATAAGATTATTAAATAAATAAATGATGCAAAGTATTTCACCATATTAGCAGTTGAGGTAACAGATTGTACTAATTTGGAGCAGGTTTCAATGGTGATATGATTTGTTGATGCTGAGAAACAAATCATAGAAGAATTTCTTGATTTTATTATGTAGAACATATCACCATCTCAACTGCTCTTCTTTCTTGGCTTCAAGCACATGACATAGATGTCACATTCTGTAGAGGTGAAGGCTATGATGGTGCAGCCAGTATGTCTTCCAGCAATGTGGGTTTTCAGGCAAGGATCTGTCAAGTATGCCCTTTAGCTTTATTTACTCACTGTAGTGATCATGGGTGGTGACAGCTATGAAGTGATCATGGTGATGGCTATGAAGTGATCATGGTGACAGCTATGAAGTGATCATGGTTACAGCAATGAAGTGATCATGGTGACAGCAATGACGTGATCATGGTGACAGCAATGTAGTGATCATGGTGACAGCAATAAAGTGATCATGGTGACAGCTATGAAGTGATCATGGTGACAGCAATGAAGTGATCATGGTGACAGCTATGAAGTGATCATGGTGACAGCAATGAAGTGATCATGGTAACAGCAATGAAGTGATCATGATGACAGCAATGAAGTAATCATGGTGACAGCAATGAAGTGATCATGATGATAGCAATGAAGTGATCATGGTGACAGCTATGAAGTGATCATGGCGACAGCTATGAAGTGATCATAATGACAGCAATGAAGTGATCATGGTGACAGCAATGAAGTGATCATGGTGACAGCTATGAAGTGATCATGGTGACAGCTATGAAGTGATCATGGTGACAGCAATGAAGTGATCATGGTGACAGCAGTGAAGTGATCATGGTGACAGCAATGAAGTGATCATGGTGACAGCAATGAAGTGATCATGGTGACAGCAATGAAGTAATCATGGTGACAGCTATGAAGTGATCATGGTGACAGCAATGAAGTGATCATGGTGACAGCAATGAAGTGATCATGGTGACAGCAATGAAGTGATCATGGTAACAGCTATGAAGTGATCATGGTGACAGCTATGAAGTGATCATGGTGACAGCTATGAAGTGATCATGGTGACAGCTATGAAGTGATCATGGTGACAGCAATGAAGTGATCATGGTGACAGCAATGAAGTGATCATGGTGACAGCAATGAAGTGATCATGGTGACAGCTATGAAGTGATCATGGTGACAGCTATGAAGTGATCATGGCGACAGCTATGAAGTGATCATAATGACAGCAATGAAGTGATCATGGTGACAGCAATGAAGTGATCATGGTGACAGCTATGAAGTGATCATGGTGACAGCTATGAAGTGATCATGGTGACAGCAATGAAGTGATCATGGTGACAGCAGTGAAGTGATCATGGTGACAGCAGTGAAGTGATCATGGTGACAGCAATGAAGTGATCATGGTGACAGCAATGAAGTGATCATGGTGACAGCAATGAAGTGATCATGGTGACAGCTATGAAGTGATCATGGTGACAGCTATGAAGTGATCATGGTGACAGCAATGAAGTGATCATGATGACAGCAGTGAAGTGATCATGGTGACAGCTATGAAGTGATCATGGTGACAGCTATGAAGTGATCATGGTGACAGCTATGAAGTGATCATGGTGACAGCAATGAAGTGATCATGGTGACAGCAATGAAGTAATCATGGTGACAACTATGAAGTGATCATGGTGACAGCAATGAAGTGATCATGGTGACAACTATGAAGTGATCATAGTCAATAGTCAGAGATGGCACATCAAATGCATTTCTGGGTCGATATAAGTACACCATTTTGACCAAGTTTGGAATCATGGTTTGATCAAATTTGATGTTGACCTTGACCTAAATGCATGACTTTGACCATTGATCAAGTTATCACCAAAGGAATGAGCATCCTAGCTATTGCTGGAAATGTCACTCAAACACTTTTGTAGCTCAACATAATGTGCAGATGATGAATCTGGTCTGATTTTGGCCTGGTTTGATGTAAATTTGATACACTGCTTGACCTAATATGTGACTTTGACAAAAGTTATCATCATCCAATGAATTACAGCCTAACATTCCACATATTCTTCCTTGAAGCTCATGTGCCTTGTAATCCTCCAGTTTCCTTGCCATCCCTTCCACTGCAGAATTATTCCTGATAAAGGCTAGAGCATCTAGCCGAAATATCAAGAGAGTAAATTTGTTGATTAGTTAGTGACACCTCAAATTTGTTTCCATGCTAATTCTAAATTTAGTAAATCAATTTTTAATATTAGACACTGCGTAATGTTGGCAACCTTGGCAAAGACAAGTCCGTGGTTTTTCAAGTGAAGATTTTTTTGTAGTGTAATATATACAACCAATGAACCAATTTCAGGCGAGAAAGCTTTGTTAACATTCTTGTCCAACCTAACAAAGATTTGCTTCTTGGATCATACAGCCTACCTACCTATTTCACAGGATATGATTTGGGAAGGAGATGTGGGAGAGGGGGGTATGGGTGGGGAGGGAGGGGAAGGATGGGGGCAACTTTGTATATACTGGGTTAGCGCCCTAAGGATAGTTCTACAGTAATGTCATGTAGCAAATTTTGAAGTATCAACTTTGATCCTATACTGACCATGTTAGCCAACATGCAAACCAACCTAGCACATTTAATATGCTGTAGAAGAGAATAGGAAGTTCATTTAACCTTTGGACTCTGATGACAAGAATGTAAGTTACTGATGGTTGACTATCAATTACTAGCAACTCAGATCATGCTAATCAAGTCTTACTTCAGTCGAAGAAGAAACACCTGTCAATGTTATTTTAATCTTCATCATGCGTGAATATTTACCCCTTTTGAACTGTGTAAAGGATATTCACTGTGTCTCAAATATGCTTGATTCATAATGTGATGGAATAAAATGACTTTCTGTCCTCTTGCAATTGGGTTTTAGTTTAAATTTGTGCCACAGTGTGCACCTAAGTATTGCTCCTAAGTATTGCTCAATAAAATCCACGATATTATGTCATATATAATGAAAATATAAATTTGTGTAAAAATAAACACGATGAAACCTAAAATAACCAAACTGCCCACAAACTTATGGATTCCTTTCAGGAAAACAAACAAACAACATCTCGTTTTCATGATGTAAACACGTTCAACACATTCTATGCAAACCTCTTGTTGAAACACTATCAGGTCTTGCACAGTTCTTCTATTTTCAGTGAACTCAAGAGCACCCATTCATAAGAAAGTTCGACTAGCATCGGTGCAGGTGGTATCCCCCCTCCTACTAACTAAGCCTACAAAAGTAAGCCACTCATATAGCATATAACAGTGCATAACAAGCTAATTCTAAATTGCACTGAAGGAGGATTGAATTATTTTTTAAATGGTGTAAACAACACCCTTCAAATTACTGGGTCATCATTCATGTAACTATAAACAGGTTAGATCTAAATTGCACATAAAGAGTATAGAAGTTTTTCAAAATAGAACAACCTCCCCCCCCTCACCCCCCCCCTCCCCCCCCCCCCAAAAAAAACTGTAGTGCTTGACACCATAACTAACCAATCTGAACATCTTACTGCAAACTGCAACTCTGATCAATACTTGCATCAATTCTCTTTTTTCCATCTCCCTGCTGGGAAAATGCTAAGTAACCCTGCTATTAAGTTTTCAAATGGGTGAGAAATCTCGAAAGATTAGCTTTAACAATAAGTGTATGGCAGAGCCCCTGGACATAACAGGCAATCATTAGAGCTGGTGATTACGATATGGACTGAAGTCTGCATTGGTTGTCAAGGTTGAAACCTTAGAAAAATGAAACCTCCCAAAATACCTGGTTGCCAACCACACAGTGTAGATCGCCTGACTGATACATAGAACTTCCATATTAGGAGGTGACTTGCCATCTTGAGTTCTTTGATATAAAAAATGGTTGAGTCATATAGTCTTCTAGGCTATCGGTGCGAGTTTATGGACTCAGTCCTTGAAATCTTCTATTGCCAGAAGTGTTCCCTGGTGTCTAGGAGACTGACCTTCACCAGCTGCTGTGGGGAGAGCTACTGCCATGCATGCATAGCTGACATTCAGCAGCAAGACAAGCCTTGCCCAGCATGTGGACAGCAAAATTTCACCACTATGAATCCACTGAAATATCAGCGACAAATGGACTCTCTGAAAGTGTACTGCACCATGAAGGTGATGGGGTGTGGTTGGTCGGGGACGCTGGATCAGCTGGATGCTCACTTGGACCCTGATCAGAACAACTGCCAGTTTGTAGACGTCAAGTGTCCTCTCCATTGCCAGAAGACCATCCCCAGGAATGAGGTGAAGCAGCATTTGGCCAGTGACTGTTTCAAGAGGGACTATGCTTGTCAGCACTGTGACTTCAAAGCCAGCTATGAGGTGGTAGTGAAGACACACTGGCCAGAGTGCATCTACTTTCCCTTACAGTGCCCCAATTTCTGTGGGGTGACTTGTGAGCGTGATGTCATGGGAGTTCACATGACGACATGTCGTCTGGAGGAGGTAGTGTGCGAGTTCTGTGGCGTGGGATGTGATTGGGTGTTTAGACGAGAGGACCAGGAAGAACATGCCAAGAAGAACAACCAGAAACACCTCACCATGACAGCCTTTAAGGCTACAGCTGCAGTGGAGATGAACCAGCAACTCCAACAAAAGTTACAAGAACAGAAGGAGAAGCTACAGGAACAGGAGGAAAAGCAACAGGAACAGGAGGAGAAGCTACATGAACAGGAGGAGAAGCTAGAGGAACAGGATGAGAAGCTAGAGGAACAGGAGGAGAAGCGACATGAACAGGAGGAGAAGCTAGAGGAACAGGAGGAGAAGCTACATGAACAGGAGAAGAAGCAACAGGAACAGAAGGAGAAGCTACATGAACAGGAGGAGAAGCTGCAGGAACAGGAGGAGAAGCTACATGAACAGGAGGAGAAGCTGCAGGAACAGGAGGAGAAGCTATATGAACAGGAGGAGAAGCTAGAGGAACAGGAGGAGAAGCTACATGAACAGAAGGAGAAGCTAGAGGAACAGGAGGAGAAGCTACATGAACAGGAGAAGAAGCAACAGGAACAGAAGGAGAAGCTACATGAACAGGAGGAGAAGCTGCAGGAACAGGAGAAGAAGCAACAGGAACAGGAGGAGAAGCTACATGAACAGGAGGAGAAACTGCAGGAACAGGAGGAGAAGCTACATGAACAGGAGAAGAAGCAACAGGAACAGGAGGAGAAGCTTCAGGAACAGGAGGAGAAGTTCCAAAAACTACTAAAACTACTCCAAGATGGGGATAAGAAATTTATGAAGTTGGAAGATAAGATAGAGCAGAATGAATTAACAGTTAAAGAGTTAAAAAGAAACATATGGTGATATGTTCTCTTTTGGATGTATCAAATATGAATGATCCTGTGCTTTCCTTGAGCACTCCAAACTTGAAGACTTCATAGATAAAGACAGACTTTATTTTCATCTTAGCAACATCACTAGGCAGATGTGATAAGGCCTACATATGGTGCTCACTGGTGTAGTGAACTAACACATTGCTGGGTATGCCTCATTCCATGGTAGCTATATAGTTTGTCAAGACTAGTATTATAATATTATTGTTCATGTGCATAATGCATAAATTATTATGCAATTGGTCCATTCTTTCAAAAGTAGGAAATGTATTGTTTATGGCAGAAAACATTTAAGACCTTACAGTACTGGACTTTGCATGAATAGGGTTTACCAGTTGCTTTTCCTCTAGTCTAGAGGTTCACAACACAGGGGACGCATACCAACTGTAGACTGCGAGGAGATCAGAAGTCGCCTGTATGCTCCAACTAGGAATTATAATTTTTCCCTTCACATTTCAGGCCTTTTACACGCGATGTGGCAAGGACATAATGGTGGCTGTTGCTAAGGTTCTTACTGATAAGGTTCCACAGTTATATACCACCACTATCCCAATTATTTGTTTGATGACAGATGGAGCACGTTCTATGACTGGGAAGGATCATGGTGATGTGACTCTCTTGAACACCTGTAAGATTCAAAGACTGACCAGGACGTTCTTAACGTTCATTGTCTTATTCACCAAGAATCACTTTGTGCTAAGACTCTAAAGATGAATCATGTGATGGAAGTCGTGCTAAAATGTGTCAAAAAGAAATTTGTGCCAAGGGATGAAACATCGTCAATTTCAATCGTTTCTAGAAGAAACTGATGCACAATACAAAGATTTGACCACTGTGAGGTTCGCTGGTTGAGCTGAGGAAGAGTTTGGAGCATTCGTGTATCTCAAAGAAGTGATAATATTCTTGCGGGAAAAGAATTCAACATTGAAAAGCAAAAGGGCGCATTTGTCTTGGAGGCTCTGTCTGGAAGATGCTTGGTTACTAGATCTTGCCTGCTTGGCCGATATCACAAAACACCTCAACAACCATGAGAGCGTCGCTGCAGTTTGTAGCACAGGTTGTTGAGGTGCTTTGTTGCTGCTTCCAGACTTGCTTGAAGCACTCCATGCATTTCAAAGTAAATTGAACCTGTTCCAGAAGCAGTTGTCAACTGCCAATGTGATGCAGTTCAAAAGGATGTCTTCATTTGTGGAAAAACGAGGAATTCACTTCATCCCTGACTTTGCTAAATATGCAAAAAATGTGTAATGATCTGAGTGAAAGTTTTTCAAACCACTTCAAAGATCTAAATGGGAGGGAGAAGCAGATGTTGTACCAGCGAAAATTCAGCATCAACGTGGAAGAAATCCCCGATACTGACACCAGCTTGAAGTCTTGGACTTGCAGGCAAACACTGTTTTGAAAGCCACATTCGAGAAGCACTGCCTTATTGACTGTTTGAAAGAAGATTTCCCGATGCTGCTCAAGAATGCAAGGTTCAGGACCTTTCAGTTTGGAAGCATCTACTGTTGTGAAGAGTCGTTCTCCGTTACGAAATTAAACAAGTCCAAGTTACGTACTCATTTGACTGATGGGAATTTAGATTCTCTGAAGAGAATTGGTATTTCTCCCTTCAAAGCGAATTTGCCTGATCTAGTAAGAAAAGTCTAAAGCAGCACCTTTGAGCATGACAAATAAATATTTTCAAGTACATCAAGTAACTCATGATGTTGCAGCGAGAAAAAACCCACATAATTTACATAATTTTACAGCTATAATTATTTTGACGTGAATAAAAATTTGTTAATTTTTAGGCTCGCAGGCTGTGCACTGTGACCTCTTTTTCCTTGAACTGTAACCTCTTTTTCCTGCTGAACTGTGACTTTTCCCCCTGCTGAACTGTGATCTTTTCCTGCTGAACTGTGACCTCTTTCTCCTGCTGAACTGTGGCACTCAGCATCCTGGCAAGCAGGTATGGATGGCTAGCACTCCTCTGCTTCTGCTCCTAAATCACTTCTTGAAAGACTGACACTGAACAGCTCCTCTCTGTTGCTCGTTGGCTTCCTTCTTTCAGTTTACTCACTTGTGCCACTTCTTACCTTCCTCTCTCACAAATGTTCTGCAGTACACCTCACACACTGTGTTCCTAGCCATCGTAAAAGCCTGTGCTTTCTATATTACCCTGCATTATTCCACACCTTACGTTTACATTGCTCTCCAGCAATAGCACTTATCATGTCAATATCCTTGAGGTCTTTTTGCACCACACCCCCTCCTAGAACTGACCCGGGGGGTGAGGTTGAGGCAGCAGGACTGATTTATGCATCCTGTGGTCAGGCATCCTTGTGTGGTGTGGTGCTTCAAGCATGTGTGGTGTCGTGCTTCAAGCATGCAAGGGGTCCCAAGACTCTTTTTCTTGGCCTTCTCAGTGGCTGTTCATCATCACCCCTCCTCCCACTCTGCCATGGTGATGAGCTCAAACCACTGCTGCCTGTTGGAGATATCTAGGTTGATCCTAACAAACTTGTGGCAGAATGTATTCAACTTCCTTGCATGTTTCCTAAGAGGAGTCCAACACTCTGTGCCATAAAGCAGACCACACACAGGCATCTTAAAACTTCCTCTTGGTGACTAAGCTCGGTTCTTGTCCAAGAGGACAGCTTTCCTCAATGATCCAAAAGCCCTTGATGCCTGTGCCAATGCACTAATGAATTCACCTTGAAGGGGAATGATCTCTCTATCTCTTTCACCCGACTTCCTGCGGCTTACACTTGGAGATGTTCACTGCTGAGCAAAATTTACCACTTCCCTGCTGATACTCCAGTGTCTTCTCTTTCTGTCACTCGAAGGAAGGCCTGCAAACTGTCATTCTATAACTGTCTTGTGATCTAGCTTTCCTAAAGCCTTCATCACCTCCTTTGGCAGAGAGTCATAGTTTTCTTCAAGTCAGTGAAGATGAAGAAAGATCTAGACTTTTGCTCACACGATTTCACCACCATCTGTCTTACAATGAAGCGGAGCTCAGTGACTCAAAGAGCACATCCTCAGCTAGTTTCTGCAATCTTCCATGGATAACTCTGACCACAGCTTTCCAAGCTACATGAGGCGTCTCTCCAATTATCACACAGTTGCTGAGTTCTGGGCACCAATGCAGCATCATGCCAGTTGCCTGGGACCAAACACTCTCTCCAAACATAACTCTGCACCAAATCCAAAATAACTTTCACCATCTCTGGGAGTACACCAGAAACACCACCAGCCTTCCCATTCCTGAATTCATCCTCTGGTAGTAACTTTGCCATTTCAGGCCTTAATGGTCTTTGCCTGGTGGACATTCAGCACCCTGGTAAAATGCCTCCTCTATCTCTTCTGCCTTGACTCAGGGGTGGTGCATAAACTTCCATCTTCACTAGAACCAACCCTCTCTGCCCATGTTGGATATCTCTGATAAGGCCGTCCATCTCTTGATGTTTTTCTCTTTACCCCCAGGACTTTGTGCTGCTATCAGGCCTCCTTGGTTATTCTCCTGCCCTTCTGCCACCCCTGTGAGCACTAGCATGCTTCTTCCTATCTCTGTCCATCCCAGTGGGCAAGAGCATGTAGCCTCTTTCTTTCCTTAAACATGTGTTTGAGCTCAACTTATCTTGAACCAATCTGGCTACCACCTATCTAAAAGGGCCTGAACATCATCACACAAAGCAGACTTGAGAGCATCCCACTTCTCCTCCACACTGCCTTCCTCACCCCAAGACTCATTTAACTTCTCTCCCACACAGTTCAGATACATACCTCTGCTCATCTTCCATCCACATATCCACCTCACAATTTGTCTACATCACACATCTTGAATCACACTGGCATAATCCATTCTGAAGAACCTCTTCGAGTTGATGTGCCACTGCATACAAAAGTTCTTGTCAGCTTCGGCTTCCCTTAGAATTCCTGCAGAAATCACTTGCTGATGACCTCACTTTTAGTGTAGCGTTTTCTATCTTCAAGGGTAGCTGTTTCCAAGTACTCTCAAATTGCTCTCAAAGCCCTCCTATCTCTACATGAACATTTTTGTTCCCATCCCATTATGTTGCAGGGCATCAGGTTCTTCAATGTTCAGTTCAGAATACATTACACTTATCCATAACACAATCCACAACATCATGATGACAACAATGAATGATGTACAGATCGGTGCTGTGTTAGGCCTAAGGCTATATAGGACAATGGTTAGAGCAATGGAATTTACAATTCTAAAACTACAAGTTCTCAGTTGACAAATAACGACTTTCTCCGTAATTATTGAGAAAGTCTTTTAATTTTTCTTTGTCTCTCTCCCAATCAACCTTTGCTTGCCACTTAATAAATGCTCTCCACTATTACTACTATATAGTAGTTAATAAATGCTCTCCACTTAATGCCTACACTCCTTACTATTAGTAATTAATGAATTCTTTCCACTTGATACCTAATTCATTACTACTAGTAGTTAATATATGCTCTCCACTTAATGCCTGCATTCATTACTATTAGTAATTAATAAATTATTTCCACTTAATGCCTAATTCATTACTACTAGTAGTTTAATATAATGCTCTCCACTTAATGAATAATTCATTACTGCTATATAGTAATTAATATTAATGCCTGGACTCATTACTACTAGATGCTCTCCACTTAATGCCTGCATTCATTTAATAAATGCTCTCCACTTAATGCCTGCATTCATTACTACTAGTAATTAATAAATGCTCTCCACTTAAATGCCTGCATTCATTACTAATAAATGCTCTCCACTTAATGCCTGCATTCATTACTACTAGTAATTAATAAATGCTTTCCACTTTAATGTCTGAATTCATTACTATTAAAAACACGTAAATTGTTCTACATCTCCCAGTGATGTCGGGAGGCATGATTGGGTTAGGAGGCCACATGCAAGCGTTTCCCTTCCAGAGGCAAGTAGCTGTGGAAGAGGCGGGTTATGGAGTCAGCAGTCTCTGTCCTTAAAGATGCTGTGGATCAGATTATTGCTCATTGGATGAATGTGTACCATTCCTGAGGAAAAAAGAGTTTCCACAGCGATGCAGCAGACTTAATTAACGGTCATGTGGCGGATCCAGGGTGGGTTCTTTAAGTTCTTAAGAAACCCCTCCCCCCTCCCTCTCCAGCCGTAACTCACATTAGCTAATTTACTCAAAATGCACTCACTGAGTTTCATTCTTATATGCTTCTCAGTTCGCCTGCTGGTATATTGCAATACCAGCACGCGTCGTCGTATTCTCGAAGAACGAGTTCAATGTTGACTGCAGTGACCTTGATACTGGTCTGAGGACAGAGTGAAGCCGAGGTTAGTTTTCTATGTGCTATTATACGCTGGGAGTACCAGGTCCTTCTAACAGGAGATTTCGCTACAACACCTGTTATAAAGCATGCCAAACACGATGGCTCAGCCTGAAGCTTGTGTAAATCGCCTTATCGAGCAATATGAAGCCTTTCTCATACTTTCGAAGTACTCGGACAGTAGTGAGAAGTGTAAAAATTGTACTTGAAAAGCCTCTGACCAAAGCTTGCTCTTTCTATGTTCTGCATTACCAATTGTTAATAATTTCAACAGGTGCATGCAGCAGCAATCTCCAATTCTTCATGTTCTCTACCAAGAGCTCGATGGCTTAATACGAAAATTTCTGTTGTGGTTCATGAATTCTGAGTATGTGTGTGCTGCTGAACATGTTCACAAGTGTGTATTGATAACTTAGAAGAGTATCTCCCTTTACACGAAGTTTTCGTAGGTCACAACACACTATCATACCTTGAAGAAGAGGATGGATTATAATCTGAAGATGTGAGAAAATTTAGGGAGACCATCCAAGCTTGGTGGATTGCTGCAGCCAAGGGAGCTGTCAAACGATTACCTATGAGTCACAAGTTACTCTCCAATCTCAAATGGCTTCAACTAGGCTTACAACAATACATGGCTGGTCAGGTGCTTGCTGCAGCAGAGTGTGTTCCTCAGATAGTTCAAGTTAAAGTTGGTGACAAACCCAGCCTTCAAGAGGAATTTATGGATTTCTGCATGTCGCCATTACCTCCTAAAGTCATGGCCATCACAGAAGTGGATAAGTATTGGCCAAATCAAAGACTGCTTGGAAACTGAGTATCGCAACTCCACATTGGCAAAACTCGCAAAAGCCATTCTAGTTATACCCCATGGCAATGCTGATACCGAACGTTTATTCAGCTACATTGGTCTCAACAAAACGAAGCACAGAAATAGACTAGGAATTTCTACATTTAATTCACTTTTAACAGTGCAATTCAATGTTCCTAAAAAATGCTATGAATTTAAACCAAACACTGAACTATTAAAGACATGTGTAAATGCTATGAACACACTTTAGTATGTTATTTCTCATGAAATTGTTGTTTGGATTTTGTTTGGATTTTTTGTTGCCATTTTTTTTTGATAACACAGGCAAGTTATTTGGACTGTAACTCAAGATATCCAGAGTTCAACAAACTTTCAAATATGACATCATCAAGCATTATATAACCCTAAGACAGTGTTCTTAACTCATAGGATTCCAGAAATGGACAATGGCCCCCAATACTCGTCCCATGAATTCACAGATAAAATTCCTGTGGTGCATGCTACATCACCAGTAACCACACCCATTTCCCCCAGAGTAACAGACAAGCGGAGCGAGGGTCACAGAAAGTGAAAAAGCTATTATTGACAGCATCAGCAGACCCATATATGGCCGCTACCCATATATGGCGCTACCCATATATGGCGCTACCCATATATGGCGCTACGCATGTATCGTTCAACACCCTTTCCTTGGTGTGACCTCTCACCTGCATAACTTTAATGGGAAGAAAATTATCCCTCAACTGCCAGAGCAATTGATCCCAAAATGGACTATCTTGAAAACAGTTTACTTATGAGTTCAAGATTAAACAACTTTGATGGTTGACACAGAATTCAAGAACTATGTCAGGGAAGGGAATACTCCTGTCCCTTGGTCTGGTGGGGGGTGTTGTCCCAGCCACTCAGACCTCTGGTCTTTCCCTGCAACACCTAGCTCTTTAGGGGGAGTGGCCGTGTACCATCCACTCACCTAGCTAGACCACTAATCTGTAACTGGTTTCTATCTAGTGATTATATAGCTCTAGTGATTATATAGCCATACCACTAGTTCATCAAGTATATGATAAAGAGGGTATCGCCAATAAGCAAATACATCCTAGTCGTCTGGGCTCCTGTTACTATCTAACAAGCTCCTTATATCTATTATTTTATCTAGGCTGTCCAATCAGAGTGTTACATCTGTGTTCAATCCATTCCTCCGTATATGTAATTTGTGCTGTCTCGTGACCTTGTGGTGATGTGTTGAAGGGTTTTCCCCTTGTAGGCTTCAGTCAGGGATGATTGCTCTTGATTCCCTGACATCTCCCCTTCCTCTAGCAGAGAACAACGTTCTCTTGAGAGACCATCGGTTTTGCCAGTCTTTCGTCCTGTATGGTAGGCCATGGTATAATGATATGGCTGTAGAGGCATCGCCCGCAACTCGTCTGGGGGTACTTGGTCGGAGAGTACCACCATCTCCGTCTCGCTTCCCACCTGATGTTCCTTCTCCACACGCTTCTTCTCAAAGAATTCATCCTCAAATTCGTAGGGGAGTTCGTTTCCCTCACGGCTCCCATCTGTGGGGTCGGTCAGCACGACCTCGTCGTTGGTCTTTTGAGCCTGCGACACCTCCTCTTCGTCCACCCGGGTTTGTGCCTGAGCTCTGGTCGAAACTAGGGCCACTTCGGTAGTGCCCTTTCTGGCGAGTCATGTCTCCTCCGAGTTCACTCCTGCCAGCAACTCTTTCAGCTGGGGGATATCCTGTCCCACCAACATATCTATGGGTAGGTAAGGCGAAATACCTACGGTCAAGTGATACGTCCTCCCAGCCAGTTTCAGCACCACACCCTGGCTGCTGGGAGCCAAGTTTCTCTGGAAGTGGCTGTGGCATATGGTATGCTCCACCCCAGTCTTGCTCCTGTTGGTATACACCTGGCATGCACCACTGACCTGGTACACCCTGTATCCAACCACACCTTTACGGTCCTGCCATTGAGATTGGCCTTCCTCGTCCAACGGTTCGAGGTATTCTCCCTGGTTATTTCGTACACCAGCTGTGCCTGCTCTAACTTTACCCGGCAGTCTCTCTTGATATGCCCGAGCCGATTACACCGGAAGTATCTGACTTCCTGATTACTCCTCTGGGATGTGGGTACATTCTCTCCACTCCCTGGACTCCCTCTTTGTATAGGTCTATCCCAGCCAATTCTGCTGGGGGCCTGTGTTTGAAGTCCCGGCCGGAAAGGAGTCTCGGGTTGAGTTCTCTCTCTCTCGATCGCTCTCCCTGTTGATCCTTGTGGCTCTGGCTCTCTCCTTGTCTGGTTGGCCAAGTGCCTCACAACAGCTTCACTCAACTCCTCGAAGTTCTCCGGGTTGAGGTTCCGCATTTGCATCTCTAACCAGCGGGGCAAATGCTTCAGAGTTATCTCCATTAACATGGTCTCCCAGTCAGCGAGGGGGGATGCTTCCAACCACTGATGCAAGCTCTGGCGATGTCATGCCAGCCATGTATCCGGCTGAGCCTGATCGAAAGGAGTCTCGAACGTGCGCTTTCGAAATGTCTCGGTGGTTATCCGGTATTCACGAAGTAACACCTCCTTTACAGCCTGATACTCTGTCTGTTGAACTGCAGGCATAGTAGCAACAGCAGTCAACCCCACTCCTGATAATGAGCCAGGAAGGCGGTCCATTGTGGTCGAGGCCACCCTCCAGCAGTCGCTGTTGCCTCAAAAGCATCCAGGAAGGCCCCCATGTCATCGACACCTTCCTGGAACTTGTGTACTGTGAGTTTTGGGGTGCAGGGCGCCGGGCCTACCACTGGCAACTGTTGCTCTGGTGGTACTCGGGTCTTGGTCAGTAACTGAATCAGCCTTTCCTGCTGTTCAGCCTGGCTCTGCATCACCCGCTCCTGGATTTCGGCTTGCCTGTCCCGGTCCTCTACTCTCCTTCGCTCCTCCTTCTCGACCCTCAGCTGGTCAATCTGGAGCCACTGGGACAGGAATTTTTCCATGGGGTCCACTGCTCCAAGAGAGGCCTCGGAAACTGTGCTTTGGACACGGCGAGAGTCCCTCAGGGATCTCCTGTCCTCACTGCTCATCCTTCACCCCACCTCCGCCAATAACGACAAAAAAAAACACCCAATACCTCAACACTAGCTATTCAGGGTTGGTTTTTCAAGCCCCCTAGGCCGTGCCTGGGCTGTATCCCTGTTTCATCTAGCTAAGTTCCAACCTCCTCACTATCTAAAGGCTGGTCCGGGATCTTCTATTATAGAAGATCCCACCGCTGCCACCAATGTCAGGGAAGGGAATACTCCTGTCCCTTGGTCTGGTGGGGGGTGTTGTCCCAGCCACTCAGACCTCTGGTCTTTCCCTGCAACACCTAGCTCTTTAGGGGGAGTGGCCGTGTACCATCCACTCACCTAGCTAGACCACTAATCTGTAACTGGTTTCTATCTAGTGCTCTAGTGATTATAGAGCCATACCACTAGTTCATCAAGTATATGATAAAGAGGGTATCGCCAATAAGCAAATACATCCTAGTCGTCTGGGCTCCTGTTACTATCTAACAAGCTCCTTATATCTATTATTTTATCTAGGCTGTCCAATCAGAGTGTTACATCTGTGTTCAATCCATTCCTCCGTATATGTAATTTGTGCTGTCTCGTGACCTTGTGGTGATGTGTTGAAGGGTTTTCCCCTTGTAGCTTCAGTCAGGGATGATTGCTCTTGATTCCCTGACAAACTACCACAGCCACCAGAAGATTCCCCAAGTATCGATTAGCAGAGATGGCCAGACAAGAGACAAGGACAAGTTGTCTCACATGCTGACATCCCTGGGGCATACCTCGTTAACACCTCCAGGGGACTAGCCAGAAGGAATCGCAGACACCCAAATGAGGTACCGGAGAGACCTACATATTCCAACAACAGCCAATCCCACAACAACCTCTCACCAAATAATGACTATATCAAGTACGGGTAGCATCACCAAGCCCCCTGACAGACTTTGCTGAGTGTCCTGGGAGAAAGGGAGATGTGGCATATACCATTGTCACCTACATGTGTTGATCACTAATAGCTTATGACTTAAAATGTTTCTAGAGAGTGTTTCTATATTATAAGGAATGCATTGTTTGATTAACTGAAATGTATCTGGGTGGGTTCTTATTGGGATTGTAAATGTTCCACAATACCAGTTAGCATTTCATAACACATTTCATAGCCACAACCATCAACAACACAGTCAACATTTCATAGCAGAAATAGGCTCAGTTCATAGCCACAACCATCAACAACACTGTCAACATTTCACAGCAGAAATAAGCTCAGTTCATAGCCACAACCATCAACAACACAACAGTCAACATTTCATAACATTGATTTTGAAAGTGCAAGGTCCTAGAAGTTAACAAGCAACAACTTAAAATACTTGAACTCTATTGTTAAGAATATCACAGACATACACAAAACCATCTTCTGCACACACTCCACGAGGTCCATACAAGTCTCCTTCCTCACTACCTCTTTGACCAAATGATGTCACATACACCCCTTCAGTGGTGAAGACAGACACGTTGTGATGATAGGTATCTGTCACATACACATACTCACCAGCCACACACACTGAGTGAGGTCTGCTCAACTTCTTCACACCATTCACATCACAGCCAAAAGAGCGTAGGAAGTCTCCAGCACAACTGAAAACCTGGATACTTGAGTTATAATAGTCAGTAATGTACAGGTTGCCATGGCCGTCTGGAGATATGCCATAGAATTCACCCATATTTCTGCCAACTATTTGCCTAACATATTTGAGTTCCCTGTCATATACCATGACAGTGCCTTGGTTGTGACACTCACATACCATCACTTCCTGTCCGACTGCTGCAACACCACGATGTCCAGAAGCTCTGCTATTTCTTACTTTCTTTCCCTTAATAATGCCACTTTTCTTGAGCAGCTTGAAAACTGTATCATTGTCATAAGCAACAAGGTAAGCGTTGTCTTCATCATCAAATGTCACGCCTGCTAAGCTGCAAAATGGAATCTCAGCGAGTTGAATGCGCTTCTCAGTTTATTTCCCTCTCTATCAAATAGGGCAACGCTTTCCTGACATTCAGCTACGATTATCTCCCCTGCTGAGTTCATAGCTATACCAGTGGGCCTGGCTATGCCTCCCCACACCCTGACAGGTTTGCCTAGCTGAGTAGGAGGGAGGGAGACAGACACAGCAAAGGGACTGCCAACTACTTGCTCTCCGTTCACTGTCACAGTTAGTTCATGGCGTCCACGGACCGTGGGTGTGTAATGGATGTGATATTCACCAGAGACTTTAAGTGCAGTCATACTAAAGCAACAGCTGTGTTGAAAGTTATTGTCCAGGATTGTTGGAAAACCATTTCCGCAGCAGTTAGAGAGACTAAATACTTCAGCCTTCAAACAAAGTGATGAGACAACTGATATTACCATTACATATTACCGTTACACAACAAGCTGCTATTATGCTTCGATTCTTCGATAACACCCAGGGACAGGTGAGATGTGTCTTCTTTGCCCTAGAGAGTGTAGAGAGGGCAACTGCAGAGCTGCTATTTAATGCAATCGATAAGCATTTTCAAGAATCCACTACCCTCCTTTATGATAATCTTGTCGGATTAGGTACAGATGGGGCCAATGTAATGTTGGGAGCACAAAATTCAGTGATGTCATGGTTACGAAGCAGCCAGCTTTAGTTGCTCTTCATTGTCATTGTCACATAGCAGCACTAATAGCCTGCAAAGTCTGCCTGATGAATTGGAAGATCTGACAAATGGTATTATTTCCAGAAGAGGCTGCGACAGTTTGAAGAATTTCAGAGTTTTGTGGAATGCAAGCCACACAAGTTGTTAAAGATTTCTATTTATCGTGTCACCATGGGGTTGGATATTTGTTGAAGCTTGACAAACTTCTTTCAAGCGGTTTAGCCTGCAGACTGTTGTAATTTCTTCTTTGACTACTTCAGATGCAGTGGTTCCTCTGTCTGCTCATTTCCTCACCTTTGTAGGTACATCTCTGTCAGGGAGTAGCTAGTTAGTCTATGTCTCAGCCCTCTGGTCAGGTGTCTACTGTGCTTCATGATTCCTATGGAGAATACATTGAGGTGCGATGTAACACAACTGTAGGCAGTTTGTATATTGATCAGCTGGGCAGTACAAGTAACTTGGGTGCCTCTAAGTGTGTATTGCACAATGATAGCTGGTGCACACCATCCGAGTTAGTGGGAAATCTAAAAACAGAAATTGGAAGAAGTCGCTTCATCACAATGGCATGCTGTTGTCCACCATTTTAGAACATCTTGTTGACAAGCCTTGCACTTCTGTGTCTGGCAAGTCTAAGTCTTGCACTCCCATTTCTGCCTCTTGTTCATATGCTTTAACTTCTAGCTCTGGCTTCTTAATTAGTCCTGCCCTAGCATTTATTAAAGCTTATAGATTGAGGGGTGATGCTGCACATCTTAAAAACTTAATATCAAGCCGTTTTGATCACTCACAGTTGACTAGTGCTCTCAAATTGATATGGGATTTTTGTCATTCTGATATAGATACGATTGGTTTGAAATTTTCGCCGGTCCTCAAGATAAATCTCAGTTATTTGAAGTCATTCTCTCAACATGGTCGACAAACTTGATCTTGTAGGCAAGCTACCATTGGTGTTCTGTGAAGCCAATGATCTTTTGACTTTACCTTCTTTGAAAATGGACCCTGTTTCCAAACAACTTGACAGAAACACTAATAGTTGAGTCGGTAGAAAAGTTACCTAACTGTTGTGTCCAATCCTTTCTTGAGAAAACTTCCGCTAGCTTTGAATCTCTGAAATCACTGGTTGAGTCAGCTCAGCAACTCAAGGATTAACTCTCTAACACTATGAAGTCTGTTGTTGACACTTCTTCTACTGTTGATGGTGCCTCTCAAAGTGGCCAAAAAACAATCAGTCTTCTTGTGTGTTGAAGAATGTTGTGAAGGACTCTATTTCACATACGCATCGGCGGTTGAATATTGTCTTGTTTGGTGTACCTGAGAAGGATAATCTTAATGAGACTAAATCTATTGTTGATCATATCTTGTTCTATCTTGCTGGTCGATCAATTTCCTTCAATGATGCCTTTCGCTTGAGACGTTTTAATCCTAGCCTTGATCTCCTCCACGTCCATTGTTGGTGAAGCTATACAGTTTCTGGGATAGGAGGATAGTCCTTGCTTCTAGGAGCAAACTGAAGAATTATGAGACATCAAGAATTTTTGTTCGTGAGGATCTTTCTCCTGAATTGCGTATAGCTCAAGCCAACAAGCGTAAAGAACAAAAATCTAGTGCTGAGTCTTCTGCTAAGAATGCACTATTGTCACACTCTAATACATTGTCACACTCTAACTCTTCCACATCTTTAAGCTCTACTTTCCAGCCACTCTCTACAGTTGTTTTTGATTCGGTGCCTGTTTCAGAATCTCCTATTTCCTCATGAATGATTCTGAGTTACGTGTTTTAAGTTATAACTGTAGAGGCTGGAAGTCTAATTCCACCTTCGTTAATTCATTATTAGTTAAACGTGACATTTGTTTTGTACAAGAGCATTGGCTTTTCAGTGAGCAACTCTCTGATTTAGACATTAGTTCTAATTTTTGTTCATTGGGTGTAAGTGGCATGGACAGTAGTGAACTAATTGTTGGAAGGCCATATGGTGGTTGTGGTATTTTATATCGGAAATCTCTCATTCCTATTGTAACTAGACTTGATTCTAATTCCACACGTTTCTGTGCACTCGTTATTAAATCTAACTATTATGTTACACTTTTTGTCTGTGTTTATTTACCCACTAATTATAATAAATCTCAATCTAAGGATTTCTTTTTGGAAACTATTAGTGAACTTACAGGTTTCATTGATTCTCAAACTTTTGATAACATTATCATTGCTGGAGATTTTAATGTTGATTTTTCTCGTTAATTATATTTTCGTGATTCTTTATGTTCCTTCATTGCTAGCAGTAACATATATGACAATAACCAGGATTTTGCCTGAAAAGGTTCTGACAATTTAAAAAATATTGATTGGTATAAAATTACATCATTTGTTACCATCAAGAATTAGAGCTAATCTTCCTGAGTTGGTTCCAGAATTGATAGAATGTTCTTCTGTAGATTGTGTCGATCACAGCCAACACATTGACAACTGCTGTGAAAAACTCTTGTCATGTCTCTCATTTTCTGGTAAAATTTCCTTACCACAGAAGTGTAAACGTCCTAAAGTAGTTCCTGGTTGGAATGTTCATGTTAGGTTCAGTAGTCTGCTACACTCTGGAATAGACTGTGGGTTGAAGCTGATTGTCTCTCTGCTGGTGTTCTATTTGATATAGGAAATGGACTAAGGCCAAGTACAAGTATGCAGTTAGAAGAGTGAAACGCAGGAAAAATAGCATTATCAGCAAGAAGATTCAAACAGCCCTGTTTAACAAGAACACTTGCACATTTTGGAAGGAAGTGAAGAAAGTTAAGGCCTCATCTACCAGTCGTAGACGTGCATGTATGGTCATTCCAATAATACTGACATAAGCAACAATTTTCGCAAAGCTTAGTTCTATCCTAAATAGCTCTGATACTTTGTCTAGCCTTGACTCCTCTATCTCCTGTAATGACTTAACCAATGTTGTCATAACACCTGCAGTAGTTGCCAAATGTCTGAAGAGTCAAGGTAGGGATAAATCTGATGGCACGTGCTTGTCTTCCAATCATCTAATTCTTGCTTCTCCTGTCCTCTGTAATTTTCTCTCTGACTTGTTTTCTGTCATACTTAAGCATGGTTATATGCCAACTGTCTTAAGAAACTGTATCATAGTACCCAGATCCAGATAGTTACAGACCTGTTCGCACCCAATATTAGTAAGGTTCTGGAGAGATACATTTTACATCGATATAGCTCTCATTTTCTTACTTCAGACCTTCAGTTTGGCTTCAAGCCAGGTTTTTCACTGACCTCTGTACTGGAGTTTTGAAGAATGTTGTCTCTTCATACATGCATAATGGTTCCAAGGTTTATGCTTGTTTTTTAGATGCAAGTAAAGCATTCGATAGAGTCAAGCATGATCTTCTATTTAGAACTTTGTTGAAGAAAAAGTTTCCTGCTGCTATTCTTCATTTTCTTTTTTCATGGTATAAAGATCAATCTCTCTGTGTTCGTTGGAACTCGATATTATCCTCTTCTTTTGGTGTTTCCAATGGTGTTCGGCAAGGTGGTGTTCTGTCCCATATTCACAGTGTATATAGATGAGTTATACTCTCTAGACTATCTAAACTTGGCATTGGTTGTCACTTCGGACACCATTTTGTTGGCTCATTATGTTTTGCTAATGACATTTTACTCTTGGCTCCTTCTCCATCTGGTCTTCGTTGTCTGTCAGAGTGTGAGAAGTTTGCAAGTGACTTTGGTCTACTATTTAATGCTAACAAGATCTGTTTTAGCTCACATCTAAATTTTACTCTACTTCATGATTCTTTCCACTTTCTAGGTAATACTTTAACTTTCTCTAATTACGTTGATCATCTTGGTCATATTCTTGAATGCACATTAAATGATACAAACGATATTAAGAGAGTTACTAATGCTATGCTAATTTTATTTTACATACTTTTTCATATTGTGATCCAGTTGTTAAAACAAATGATTTACATTGCCTTTCCCTCTATGGTGGGATTCTCTGGAACTTGAGTTGTAAGCAGTTAAAGTCACTTGAAACTGCTTACAGCAATATTCTAAGAAAGATTTGGAGACTACCTAGAAAGTGCCACACCAGAATTCTTCACCTTACAGCTTGGTGTGCAGAGTATATATAACACGCTTATTAATTTATTTTCCTCTTTTATTTTTAGATCATGTTTCTCTGTCTGTCCCCTTATTAAATATATTTTTACAGCTTCATCTCAACTTGTGTGTACTTCTATCGGATTTGTAAATTTCAGTTTATTAAGATGTATCATGCTGATGACGATATTTGTGCTGATTTTGTCCATAATGTAAGATTGAATAGGCTAAACTTAGATCTAACAACTACTGATAAACTTATTAACATTGTTTGTTGTGATGTGGAACTTGGTGTTTGAAATTAAGCTAGCCATGAAGATGATCAAACTTCTATGGGTACTTGGTTAAGGGGATACACTACCCCCCCCCCCCCCCCCCCCCCCAATTTTTTTTTTGTTTCCCCCCCAAAATATGATGACAGTACATGCAAGATGCTGCCTTCCAAATTCGAGAAGATTTGGATGCTCCATTCTGGACTTATACTAACTTGAGTACTCCCGATTTGCGAAGAAGACGCTTCACGTAATAGTGAGTTTCAATGGCCGCGGAGACCGACAAGGGAAGCAAACCAGTGATTCTAGTCATCCCCCTAGGAAGCGGCCTATCTAGGACAGACCAAACTTCCCCTCCCTATTCTTGATTTTTCTAGTATGTATATGTATACCACTTTTGGTGGGTTTTTTTTAATGGTATGGTCAATTCAATACTATACTAGTCCTTAAAATGCCTGTCCCGAAAAAGTTTTTTTTTTTTGGCCAAGGACGGTTCTCCCTCCTTCATATTTGGAGTAATCAGACAAAATTATATAGATTCTGTTTCCTCTCAATGAGAGCTACAAGATGACATTCTCTATTTTTAATTTTAAGCAAGTATGATGTCAACAGATACAAAAAACAATGAAAATGCAACCAAAAAATTGCAATAGTTTTTAAAATCCATGATCACACTATTTAAAAAAAACTCAATGTTATATTATGTTTCATACTTTGTAATTTCCCCTGTGGTAATTTGTGAAATCCCAAAGTAAACTAGTCCCCAAATATGACCGTCCTCGTGAAATCTTAAATGTTCACTAAGTCCGGATCAGTTGTAGCTGAGTAGTTGGCACAGCACCAGAAGGTAGGTCTGTGTATAGTTACACATAATACAAGATTTCAAATAAAAATTCTGAAGCAGAGAGAAGTTGTGGGGTTTTTTTGTTGTTTTTTGGGGGGGGGGGTAGTGGACCCCCTTAAAGAAAAAGAAGTCCTCAGAGGAAAACTGTCAGACTTTCTAGATAATAATTTATCCCCAACTACCTATGCAACCTACTACAGTTTCCCCTCAAACTGAATCAGCCCAGTTGGATCCTGAAACTAGTTCATCAAGTGTGACACCCTCTCTTCCACTTCTTTCTCCCCCCCTCCTCCTGCCTATCTGGGTATTGGCATTTTGCTACTAAGTGGAAAATTAAATCACCTATTACATGAAGAGATCATAGTCAATAGTAGAGATGGCACATCAAATGCATTTCTGGGTCGATATACACCATTTCGACCAAGTTTGGAGTCATGGTTTGATCAAATTTGATTGACCTAAATGCATGACTTTGACCATTGAAGTTATCACCAAAGGAATGAACATCCTAGATACTTTTCTAGCTCAACATAATATGCAGATAGATGAATTTGGTCTGATTTTGGCCTGGTTTGATGAAAATTTGACACTGCTTCACCTAATATGTGACGTTGACAAAAGTTATCACCCAATGAATTACAGCCTAATATTCCACATATTCTTCCTTGAAGCTCATGTGCCTTGTAATCCTCCAGTTTCCTGGCCATCTCAGAACTATTCCTGATGAAGGCTAGAGCATCAGAGTCTTAGCACCTCATTATTCCTGATGAAGACTAGAGCATCAGAGTCTCATTATTCCTGATGAAGGCTAGAGCATCAGAGTCTTAGCATCTCATTATTCCTGATGAAGGCTAGAGCATCAGAGTCTTAGCATCTCATTATTCCTGATGAAGGCTAGAGCATCAGAGTCTTAGCATCTCATTATTCCTGATGATGGCTACAGCATCAGAGTCTTAGCATCTCATTATTCCCGATGATGGCTACAGCATCAGAGTCTTAGCATCTCATTATTCCTGATGATGGCTAGAGCATCAGAGTCTTAGCATCTCATTATTCCTGATGAAGGCTAGAGCATCAGAGTCTTAGCATCTCATTATTCCTGATGAAGGCTAGAGCATCAGAGTCTTAGCATCTCATTATTCCTGATGAAGGCTAGAGCATCAGTTAGCATCTCATTATTCCTGATGAAGGCTAGACCATCAGAGTCTTAGCATCTCATTATTCCTGATGAAGGCTAGAGCATCAGAGTCTTAGCATGTCATTATTCCTGATGAAGACTAGAGCATCAGAGTCTTAGCATCTCATTATTCCTGATGAAGGCTAGAGCATCAGAGTCTTAGCATCTCATTATTCCTGATGATGGCTAGAGCATCAGAGTCTTAGCATCTCATTATTCCTGATGAAGGCTAGAGCATCAGAGTCTTAGCATTTCATTATTCCTGATGAAGGCTAGAGCATCAGAGTCTTAGCATCTCATTATTCCTGATAAAGGCTAGAGCATCAGAGTCTTAGCATCTCATTATTCCTGATGAAGACTAGAGCATCAGAGTCTTAGCATCTCATTATTCCTGATGAAGGCTAGAGCATCAGAGTCTTAGCATCTCATTATTCATGATGATGGCTAGAGCATCAGAGTCTTAGCATCTCATTATTCCTGATGAAGGCTAGAGCATCAGAGTCTTAGCATCTCATTATTCCTGATAAAGGCTAGAGCATCAGAGTCTTAGCATCTCATTATTCCTGATGAAGGCTAGAGCATCAGAGTCTTAGCATCTCATTATTCCTGGTGAAGGCTAGAGCATCAGAGTCTTAGCATCTCATTATTCCTGATGAAGGCTAGAGCATCAGAGTCTTAGCATCTCATTATTCCTGATGAAGGCTAGACCATCAGAGTCTTAGCATCTCATTATTCCTGATGAAGGCTAGAGCATCAGAGTCTTAGCATCTCATTATTCCTGATGAAGGCTAGAGCATCAGAGTCTTAGCATCTCATTATTCCTGATGAAGGATAGAGCATCAGAGTCTTAGCATCTCATTATTCCTGATGAAGGCTAGAGCATCTAGCCAAAATATCAAGAGAGTAAATTTGTTGATTAGTTAGTGAAATGACACCTCAAATTTGTTTCCATGCTAATTCTAAATTTAGTAAATCAATTTTTAATATTAGATACTGCGTAATGTTGGCAACCTTGGTAAAGACAAGGTTTTCCCATCCGTGGTTTTTCAAGTGAAGATTTTTTGTAGTCAAATATATACAACCAATGAACCAATTTCAGGCGTGAAAGCTTTGTTAACATTCTTGTCCAACCTAACAAAGATTTGCTTCTTGGATCATACAGCCTACCTATCTATTGCACAGGATATTATTTGGGAAGGAGATGGGGGAGAGGGGGGGGGGGGGGGGGGGGGGGGAGGGGAAGGATGAAGGCAACTTTGTATATACTGGGTTAGCGCCCTTAGGATAGTTCTACAGTAATGTCATGTAGCAAATTTTGAAGTATCAACTTTGATCCTATACTGACAATGTTAGCTTACAACATGAAAACCCAACCTAGCATGCTGTAGAAGAGAATAGGAAGTTCATTTAACCTTTGGACTCTGATGACAAGAATGTAATTAAGTTAAGTTACCGATGGTTGACTATCAATTACTAGCGACTCAGATCATGCTAATCAAGTCTTACTTCAGTCGAAGAAGAAACACCTGTCAGTGTTATTTTAATTTTCATCATGCGTGAACATTTACACTGTGTAAAGGATATTCATTGTGTCTCAAATATGCATGATTCATAATGTGATGGAATAAAATGACTTTCTGTCCTCTTGCGATTGGGTTTTAGTTTAAATTTGTGCCACAGTGTGCACCAAAGTATTGCTCAATAAAATCCACATTTGTGTAAAAATAAACAGATATTGGCTGCCATTTGGGGTTTCAACTGACTTTAACATTTTAGCACCCAAGCATACTGAGCAATATATACCATAAAGTCTTAATCTGCATCATGAATAAATTATGGAACTTACATGAAACCTGTGGAAATGGTACTTGCACAGTGCTTCTATTTTCAGTGAACTCAAGAGCATTCATTCATAAGAAAGTTTGACTAGCACCGGTGCAGGTGGTACCCTCTCCTCCATCAACTAACTAAGCCTACAAGAGTGAGCCACTCATATAGCATATAACAGTATGTAACAAGCTAATTCTAAATTGCGGATTGAATTATTTTCAAAATGGTGCAAACAGCACCCTCAAATTACTGGGTCATCATTCATGTAACTATAAACAGGTTAAATCTAAATTGCACATAAAGAGTATAGAAGTTTTTCAAAATAGAACAACCTCCCCCCCCCCCCCCCCCCCCAAAAGTGCTTGACACCATAACTAACCAATCTGAACATCTTACTGCGAACTGCAACTCTGATCAATACTTGCATCAATTCTCTTTTTTCCATCTCCCGGCTGGGATGCCAAGTAACCCTGCTATTAAGTTTTCAAATGAGTGAGAAATCTCGAAAGATTAGCTTTAACAATAAGAGCCCCTGGACATAACAGGCAATCATTAGAGCTGGTGATTACTATATAAGTCCATATGGACTGAAGTCTGCATTGGTTGTCAAGGTTGAAACCTTAGAAAAATGAAACCTCCCAAAATACCTGGTTGCCAACCACACAGTGTAGATCGCCTGACTGATACTTAGAACTTCCATATTAGGAGGTGACTTGCCATCTTGAGTTCTTTGATATAAAAAATGGTTGAGTCATATAGTCTTCTAGGCTATCGGTGCGAGTTTGTGGACTCAGTCCTTGAAATCTTCTATTGCCAGAAGTGTTCCCTGGTGTCTAGGAGGCTGACCTTCACCAGCTGCTGTGGGGAGAGCTACTGCCATGCCTGCATAGCTGACATTCAGCAGCAAGACAAGCCTTGCCCAGCATGTGGACAGCAAAATTTCACCACTATGAATCCACTGAAATATCAGCGACAAATGGACTCTCTCAAAGTGTACTGCACCATGAAAGTGATGGGGTGTGGTTGGTCGGGGACGCTGGATCAGCTGGATGCTCACTTGGACCCTGATCAGAACAACTGCCAGTTTGTAGACGTCAAGTGTCCTCTCCATTGCCAGAAGACCATCCCCAGGAATGAGGTGAAGCAGCATTTGGCCAGTGACTGTTTCAAGAGAGACTATGCTTGTCAGCAACTGTGACTTCAAAGCCAGCTATGAGGTGGTAGTGAAGACACACTGGCCAGAGTGCATCTACTTTCCCTTACAGTGCCCCAATTTCTGTGGGGTGACTTGCGAGCGTGATGTCATGGGAGTTCACATGAGGACATGTCGTCTGGAGGAGGTGGTGTGCGAGTTCTGTGGCGTGGGATGTGATGGGGTGTTTAGACGAGAGGACCAGGAAGAACATGCCAAGAAGAACAACCAGAAACACCTCACCATGACATATACAGCTGCAGTGGAGATGAACCAGCAACTCCAACAAAAGTTACAAGAACAGAAGGTGAAGCTTCAGGAACAGGAGGAGAAGCAACAGGAACAGGAGGAGAAGCTACATGAACAGGAAGAGAAGCTAGAGGAACAGGAGGAGAAGCTACATGAACAGGAGGAGAAGCTGCAGGAACAGGAGGAGAAGCTTCAGGAACAGGAGGAGAAGCTAGAGGAACAGGAGGAGAAGCTACATGAACAGGAGGAGAAGCAACAGGAACAGAAGGAGAAGCTGCATGAACAGGAACAGGAACAGGAGGAGAAGTTCCAAAAACTACTAAAACTACTCCAAGATGGGGATAAGAAATTTATGAAGTTGCAAGATAAGTTAGAGCAGAATGAATTAACAGTGAAAGAGTTAACAAACTTTAGTTTAAGGCTTACGTTTGTTATGGAAAACTTCAGCAGGGTGAAAGCCAAGGACAAGTACAATAATTGGAAGAGCCCAGCCATGTACACACACGTGTGTGGATACAAGTTCTGCATAGGCATAGATGCTAATGGCTATGGTGAGTCACGTGCAAAGGCTATGGTAGTGGATCTATGTATCATGCAGGGAGAATATGATGACCAGTTGAAGTGGCCGGCACATGTAGACTTCACTATAGAGCTATCTAATCAGCATGGAGGAGTGAATATACAAGACACTATTTATGTCATATTTGAGAAACCTCAAGAAATATATGGTGCTTCGTACTCTTTTGGATGTATCGAATATGAATCATCCTGTGCTTTCCTTGAGCACTCCAAACTTGAAGACTTCATAGATAAAGACAGACTTTATTTTCATCTTAGCAACATCACTAGGCAGATGTGATAAGGCCTACATATGGTGCTCACTGGTGTAGTGAACTAACACATTGCTGGGTATGTCTCATTCCATGGTAGCTAGTTTGGTAAGACTAGTAATATATTGTTCATGTGCATAATACATAAATTATTATGCAATTGGTCCATTCTTTCGAAAGTAGGAAACTTATTGTTTATGTTGGTGATGAATGAATTTTATACTCTGGTTGGTTGAAAACATTTAAGACCTTACAGTACTGGACTTTGCATGAATAAGGTTTACCAGTTGCTTTTCCTCTAATCTAGGGGTTCACAACACTGGACGCGTGCCTACTGTGGGTTGCGAGGAGATCAGAAGTCACCTGTATGCTCCAGCTAGGATTTATAATTCTTTCTTCAGCATTTTACACGACATGTGGCAAGGACGTAAAGGTGGCTGTTGCTAAGGTTCTTACTGATAAGGTTCCACAGTTACCACTATCTCAATTATTTGATGACAGATGGAGCACCTTCTATGACTGGGAGGATCATGGTGATGTGACTCTCTTGAACACCTGTAAGATTCAAATACTGACCAGGACGTTCTTAACGTTCATTGTCTTATTCACCAAGAGAATCACCTTGTGCTAAGACTCTAAAGATGAATCATGTGATGGAAGTCGTGCTAAAATGTGTCAAAAAAAGAAATTTGTGCCAAGGGATGAAACATCGTCAATTTCAATCGTTTCTAGAAGAAACTGATGCACAATACAAAGATTTGACTACTGTGAGGTTCGCTGGTTGAGCTGAGGAAGAGTTTGGATCCTTCGTGTATCTCAAAGAAGTGATAATATTCCTGCGGGAAAAGAATTCAACATTGAAAAGCAAAAGGGCGCAATTGTCTTGGAGGCTCTGCCTGAAGATGCTTGGTTACTAGATCATGCCTTCTTGGTTGATATATATCACAAAACACCTCAACAACCTGTGTATCAAACTGCAATGAGAGCGTCACTGCAGTTTGATGCACAGGTTGTTGAGGTGCTTTGTTGCTGCTTCCAGACTCAGTCCATGCATTTCAAAGTAAATTGAACCTGTTCCAGAAGCAGTTGTCAACTGCCAATGTGATGTAGTTCAAAAGCATGTCTTCATTTGTGGAAAAACGAGGAATACACTTCATATATACCTGACTTTGCTAAATATGCAAAAATGTGAGTGAAAGTTTTTCAAACCACTTCAAAGATCTAAATGGAAGGGAGAAGCAGATGTTGTACCAGCGAAAATTCAGCATCAACGTGGAAGAAATCCCTGATACTGACACCAGCTTGAAGTCTTGGACTTGCAAGCAAACACTGTTTTGAAAGCCACATTCGAGAAGCACTGCCTTATTGACTGTTTGAAAGAAGATTTCCCGATGCTGCTCAAGAATGCAAGGTTCTGGACCTTTCAGTTTGGAAGTATCTACTGTTGTGAAGAGTCGTTCTCCGTTACGAAATTAAACAAGTCCAAGTTACGTACTCATTTGACTGATGGGAATTTAGATTCTCTGAAGAGAATTGGTGTTTCTCCCTTCAAAGCGAATTTGCCTGATCTAGTAAGAAAAGTCTAAAGCAGCACCTTTGAGCATGACAAATAAATATTTTCAAGTACATCAAGTAACTCATGATGTTGCAGCGAGAAAACCCCACATAATTTACATAATTTTACAGCTATATTTTGGCGTGAATAAAAATTTGTTAATTTTTAGGCTCACAGGCTGTGAACTGTGACCTCTTTTTCCTTGAACTGTAACCTCTTTTTCCTGCTGAACTGTGACCTTTCCCCCTGCTGAACTGTGATCTTTTCCTGCTGAACTGTAACCTCTTTCTCCTGCTGAACTGTGGCACTCAGCATCCTGGCAAGCAGGTATGGATGGCTAGCACTCCTGATTCTGCTCCTAAATCACTTCTTGAAAGACTGACACTGAACAGCTCCTCTCTGTTGCCCGTAGGCTTCCTTCTTTCAGTTTACTCACTTGTGCCACTTCTTACCTTCCTCTCTCACAAATGATCTGCAGTACACCTCACCCACTGTGTTCCTAGCCATCCTAAAAGCCTGTGCTTTCTGTATTACCCTGCATTATTCCACACCTTACCTTACATTACTCTCCAGCAATAGCACTTTATCCTTGAGGTCTTTTTGCATCACACCCCTCCATTTCCTCCTAGAACCGCACCTCGGGGCATGGTTGAGGCAGCAGGACTGAGCATCCTGTGGTCAGGCATCCTTGTGTGGTGTGGTGCGCTTCAAGCATGTGTGGTGTCGTGCTTCAAGCATGCAAGGGTCCCAAGACTCTTTGTCTTGACTTTCTCAGTGGCTGTTCATCATCACCCCTCCTCCCCCTCTACCATGGTGATGAGCTCAGACCACTGCTGCCTGTTGGAGATATCTAGGTTGATCCTAACAAACTTGTGGCAGAATGTATTCAACTTCCTTGCATGTTTCCTAAGAGGAGTCCAGCACTCTGTGCCATAAAGCAGACCACACACAGGCATCTTAAAACTTCCTCTTGGTGACTAAGCTTGGTTCTTGTCCAAGAGGACAGCTTTCCTCAATGCTCCAAAAGCCCTTGATGCCTGTGCCAATGCACTAATGAATTCACCTTGAAGGGGAGTGATCTTTCTATCTCTTCCACCTGTCTTCCTGTCACCATGGCTTTGACTTGGAGATGTTCACTGGTGAGCAAAATTTACCACTTCCCTGCTGATACTCCAGTGTCTTCCCTTTCTGCACCCGATCTTGTTGAAGCCGCAAGCAAGGCCCCATCACCTGCAAACTTGCATTCTATAACTTTCTTGTCACCCAGCTTTCCCAAATTTCATCACCTCCTTTGGCAGAGAGTCATAGTATTTCTACAAGTCAGAGAAGACGAAGAAAGATCTAGACTTTTGCTCCCACGATTTCACCACCATCTGTCTTACAGTGAAGCAGAGCTCAGTGACTCAAGGAGCACATCCTCAGCTAGTTTCTGCAATCTTCCACGGATAACTCTGACACAGCTTTCCAAGCTACACGAGGCGTCTCTCCAATTATTACAGTTGCTGAGTTCTGGGCACCAATGCAGCATCATGCCAGTTGCCTGGGACCAAACACTCTCTCCAAACATCACTCTGCACCAACTCCATCAGTTTGCTTAGAAATTTATCTTCACTAAAGGAACTTTCACCATCTCTGGGAGTACACCAGAAACACCACCAGCCTTCCCATTCCTGCATTCAACACCTCCTCCTCTGGTAGTAACTTTGCCATTTCAGGCCTTAATGGTCTTTGCCTGGTGGACATGCAGCACCCTGGTAAAATGCCTCCTCCATCTCTTCTGCCTTGACTCAGGGGTGGTGCATAAACTTCCATCTTCACTAGAACCAACCCTCTGCCCATGTTGGATATCTCTGATAAGGCCATCCATCTCTTGATGTTTTTCTCTTTACCTCCAGGGCTTTGTGCTGCTATCAGGCCTCCTTGGTTATTCTCCTGCCCTTCTGCCACCCCTGTGAGCAGTAGCATGCTTCTTCATATCTCGGTCCATCCCAGTGCGCAAGCCCACAGAGCATGTAGCCTCTTTCTTTCCTTAAATATGTGTTTGAGCTCAAGTTATCTTGAACCAATCTGGCTACCACCTATCTAAAAGGGCCTGAACATCATCACACAAAGCAGACTTGAGAGCATCCCACTTCTCCTCCACACTGCCTTCCTCACCCCAAGACTCATTTAACTTCTCTCCCACACAGTTCAGATACATACCTCTCCTCATCTTCCATCCACATATCCCCCTCACAATTTGTCTACATCACACATCTTCACACTGGCATAATCCATTCTGAAGAACCTCTTCGAGTTGATGTGCCACTGCATACAAAAGTTCTTGTCAGCTTCGGCTTCCCTTAGAATTCCTGCATAAATCACTTGCTGATGACCTCACTTTTAGTGTAGCATTTTCTATCTTCAAGGGTAGCAAGTACTCTCAAATTGCTCTCAAAGCCATATCTCCACATGCACATTTTTGTTCCAGAATCTGCCATCCCATTATGTTGCAGGGCATCAGGTTCTTCAATGTTCAGTTCAGAATACATTACACTTATCCATAACACAATCCACAACATCATGATGACAACAATGATGTAAAGATCGGTGCTGTTTTAGGCCTAAGGCTATATAGGACAATGGTTAGAGCAATGGAATTTACACTATTCTGAAACAAGTTCTCAGTTTACAAATATAACGACTTTCTCCGTAATTATTGAGAAAGTCTTATAATAATTATTTTTCTTTGTCTCTCTCCCAATCAACCTTTGCTTGCCACTTGCTCTCCACTTGCCTAATTCATTACTACTAGTAATTGACAAATGCTCTCCATTTAATGCATGCACTCATTACTACTAGTAATTAATAAATGCTCTCCACTTTAATGCCTGCACTCATTATTAATAAATCTCCACTTAATGCCTGCATTCATTACTACTAGTAATTAATAAATGCTCTCCACTAATGCTTGCACTCATTATTAATAAATGCTCTCCACTTAATGCCTGCTACTAGTACTTAATAAATGATCTCCACTTAATGCCTGCATTCATTACTGCTAGAAATTAATAAATGCTCTCCCTGCATTCATTACTATTAAAAACACGTAAATTTATCTACATCTCCCAGTGATGTCAGAAGGCATGATTGGGTTACCGTTAGGAGGACCCCACATGCAAGCGTTTCCATTCCAGAGCTGTGGAAGAGGCGTGTTATGGAGTCAGCAGTCTCTGCCCTTAAAGATGCTGTGGATCAGATTATTGCTCATTGGATGAATGTGTACCATTCTGAAAAAAAGAGTTTCCATGAAGAGTAAGTGCTCACTTCACTTGACAATAAACTATATAGGCAATGTTGAGACAATGGGTGCCAAGCAAAGTCTGTGACAATGCATTGAACGAAGCTAGTGTATTGCTCTGTGCAATGTACGTATGCACGCATGCCTGAAGCAAAACGTTTCTCACAGCAATGTATAGTATATAGCAGCATGTGATCTCCATCATATTACACTTACTTGTGTTTCTATGGAGCACAGATATTTACAAGGCAGAGGTACTGCAGCTATTAGACAAGTGATGCAGTTCCTTATATTACACAATGTTCTTTCTCCAAACCGTGTCTCTTTAATTAGCTTCTTCTTCTCAAATAATTTATGTCAACCATGCTACTTCATCTTCCTCAGACTAAATTGATTTGGTTGAAATGCTGATGAAAACTCACACACTATAACCTGCTAATAAGAGAGAAATCTAGCATTTTATGTTGTCAGGTGATAGTCACATGATAATGCCCTTGCTGTTGCAGCAAACAATGTTAATTACACAAGACAATGATAAATTGTGGAAACTATAATCATGTTCAGGTAGCCGCCATTGAGAACAAGAGCTTAACTCTAGTCCCACTTTGGAAGAGACAGGAGGTAGAATAGGTGGGAACTTCGACGCTGGTGAAACACCACTACTTTTATCATTTCTTTACTTATTCGCCGGGGCCTTGCTGCTCACCTTTAGTGCTTTAAGGTTCTCTTTGATGGCCAATCCGAGTCGAAGACAGGTAGTAAGTTTACTTTCTTGCCCCTTCATTAAGTTAGAAGGTAAGGAGGTGTGTAGTAAGTAACAACTCATCACACTCGTGGCAGATCCCAGGTCAGCTGTTGAGTGTTCTATTAACACAATCTATGATTTCATGGAGCCAAAGGTTGTTCTACACAACACACCAGGCCTGTTTTAACTTTGTATTTCGCTATTATACATTACAGGGAGACTTGGTCCTACATTATTTATGCAGAAAATATTCAATAATCCATAAACGGTGGTTCGGGTTACATAGCCCGTAGGTTGGTCCAATAGAAGAGGTTGAATTGTTCTAATATGGCAGGTAGGTTTAATTTTACATGCAGATATTGTAAAATGTGTAACTAGAAGTAATTATAACTAGAGCATTTACAAGCCACAAATCTTCCCCACGTCCTATGCTCTCCAATAGTTGCAGCTAGCGTGTCAGTACGAGATATATTCTATCGCCCTCTTCTCTTCACTTGGCGCACGCACTCCATGACACTTAATGTATTTGGCTGTTCACTTCAACAACTCTTCCCCCTACCAGCATTGTGCCTTATTTGGTATTGATTAATGTCCCAGGAATTTTTTTTGTTTGAGTCAGTTCTCAAAAAAATTTCAATAGGAAAGTATTTTTCTGTGGGTGTGCGTGATTTAGCAAGCACCTGTTCTCATTTAATTAAGCGCCCATTTTCGTGCAGGTTGGGGTCAGAAGAGAGGCACTAAGCAACCAGTTTATGGTCACGTAGAGTTAACATATTCTGGTTTGTACTTCTTAACCAGGCCTTCGCGGAGGTGACAGGGGAGAAAGTAAGCAGACGAGCAAACTATGCAGTGGGCTAGGAACCAATAGCTATATAGAAGCACCATCAAATAGCCAACAGAGCATTTGGCAATGTACGGATGGTGTAACTAGATAGTAACAGCAAGGGATTGACAGAGGAGGGGGTTAAAATAGAACTGGAGTGGAAAGATCACCTCCAACTTCACTTGGGGAACTTCTTACTGCCTGTACTGCACTACTGAGCATTCTCAGTGCACTTGCTGTTCATGTGAGTGAAGTCAGAGTGATCAACATTAGTCAAGTATTCACACTCCATCCCCCGTTTCTTTAGAGTATCAAAATTAATGTTGCTAGACCTGTGATGTCCTGCAGAGAGCATGCTCACCACACATTATACAGCATGCACATATTTCTAGACCAGTGATGCTCCTGCAGCGAGCATGCTCACTGCACATTATACAGCATGCACATACTTCTAGACCTGTGACTGTCCTGACAGTGAGCATGCTCACCACATTATACAGCCATGCACATACTTCTAGACCTGTGACTGTCCTGACAGTGAGCATGCTTATCACACATTATACAGCATGCACATACTTCTAGACCTGTGACTGTCCTGCAGCGAGAATGTTCACTACACATTATACAGCATGCACATACTTATAGACCTGTGACTGTCCTGCAGCGAGCATGTTCACTACACATTATACAGCATGCACATACTTCTAAACCTGTGACTGTCCGGCAACGAGCATGTTCACCACACATTATACAGCATGCACATATTTCTAGACCTGTGACTGTCCTGGCAGCGAACATGTTCACTACACATTATACAGCATGCACATACTTCTAGACCTGTTACTGTCCTGACAGCGAGCATGCTCACTACACATTATACAGCATGCACATACTTCTAGACCTGTGACTGTCCTGACAGCGAGCATGTTCACTACACATTATACTGCATGCACATACTTCTAGACGTGTGACTGTCCTGACAGCGAGCATGCTCACCACACATTATACAGCATGCACATACTTCTAGACCTGTGACTGTCCTGCAGCGAGCATGTTCACTACACATTATACAGCATGCACATACTTCTAAACCTGTGACTGTCCTGCAGCGAGCATGTTCACCACACATTATACAGCATGCACATACTTCTAGACCTGTGACTGTCCTGCAGCGAGCATGCTCATCACACATTATACAGCATGCACATACTTCTAGACCTGTGACTGTCCTGACAGCGAGCATGCTCACTACACATTATACAGCATGCACATACTTGTATAAGCAACAATAACCACAACAACAAATTTGCATACGAAGAACAAGTGCATAGTTAAAAATTGGCATATATATTATGTATATATATATATAGTATTCAGGTCAGGTAATGTAGGCAGATGTAGCAAGTGGCTGTTGGTCGTAGAGGTCATTTTCTCATTGCGTCATATTCCACACACTTGGATGGGTTTGCCACGAACTTATACTGGCAGAAAGTCATCAACCGCTTCACTCCCTACAGAGAATGAATGCCAGCAGACAAAATTCTACAACACCAAATGCTAAGTAATGAGTCATAAGTATCTTATTCATAATTATCCCCCCCCCCTCCCCCCCCAAAAAAGATAGAACCCTGTATAATTGTATACATGAGAAGACCCTATCTGAAGTGTATCTGTAAGTTTCCCCCTCAAAAATTCCATAATTAAACCCTAACTTTTTTCCTAGGAGGAGCAAACCACGTGGGTAGAAGTGGGCAGCCACCCCATTCAAACATTTAATTAAATCCAAGTCCATGGTATATAATGACCTTGAGATACAACTTTAGCTAATAATAACATGCCTGAGGCTACTTTTATCCATCCACCTACCCACCCTCCCCTATATAATTAAAAAATTCCAGATCTGTCTCTGGACAGCATTCAGGTCAGGCAGTGCACAAGATTGTGTTGGTGGTTAACTGAACAAGCACTTCATCCTGGCTAGGGCTAGGTTTCTAGGTACTAAAATAATTTTCATAGGTATAACTATAGGCAAGTTACTAGACCTAAAGTGGAGGGACCTCAAAACCTGATTGCCTGAAATCTCACATAAATATCTCCAGATTGCAAAGTGCTAAAGATTTGAAATTAGCACCAGTGGCTAGAGGAAGCTCTACTCTATGCAACGACTGTTTTCATTAGGCGTTAAAATGTAAGTACATGGTCAAGCGTGGGTGGAAAATGAATGTTAACAAAACTCGAAACAATTTCTGTTTAGGGGACCGTCCCCTAACAGGAAAATAATGACGTTTTCACTCCCACTAAAACTAAGAAATTACCTCATACCAAGTTAGAGTACAACTTTGCTGGGGACAACCTTAGGATGAGAGTTGTTGCTCACATAATCCCAGCCTTAACACACTCACCCACACACACACCACACACATACCACACGCACACACCACACACACACTGTGATGGTAGTCATGTTGAAACAAGAGGTCCATGTACGTGTATGAGAGCACACACACGACATCTTGATCCTCTCCTAAGCTCTGGACCCACTCACCTGTATGTACTTCCTCTGAGTCTCGTCATTGAGGACATGAGCTATTTCCTGTGAGAAGATCTTCTCTCGTCCTGTACGAGCGTGAATACCTACCATGGTGACCCCGATAGGCCAGGGGGCATTACCAATGGCCATGGACAAATATGCTCCAGTAGCCTGCAACGAGAGATATTGTAAATTCTGGCTAGCAAGACAGTCAACAGATAATTTTCTAGCTAGCACTCCTTATATTAGTTTGAACCATTTTTTAATACCCTCTGGCTAAACCCCCCCCCCCCCCAGTTTTTTTTTAAATAATAAAATAATAATAATATAAATTAAATTAATTTTTCCCCTTCAAATTATAATTATGGGCAAGCGAAGCAAGCACTTGGTGGGAGTTGGAAGGAGAATTGCCGTGCATGGTGTACGTATGTTTCTATCTATCTATCTATGTATCTATCTATGCATCTATCTATGTATCTATCTATGCATCTATCTATGTATCTATCTATCTATCTACCTACTTATCTATCATCGTACATTCACTCGTAACAGGACACATGCCTTAATAAGTAATGTGGGCCTACGTAGTTCGGGGTTGTCACAGTGCAGAGAACGATCGAGAGAATGCTGGGCAGCATATTGGAAGCAAGACTGGCATGTCTGCGCAGTGCAAGTGAGAACAGGTTGTACGTTATTACGGCAGAAAGCAAGCAAGTGGTACAAACAGCAACCAAGCCCCCAGCAAGCGCTCCAGAACCACACCCTCCCCTGAGGCCTCATATTTATATATATATTGAATATATTTTTATTTTTAATGCCAGGTGAGAATGGGCTGCATGGCTGCCAGGAAGCATGATGGACCTAGTTATTCGGTTCATCACATGCTTAGCTTTTTTCTTTGCTCACCACTCAATGCCTAACACTCATTACTAGTGATGGTAATTGGAGATCATCTGCGAGGATCTGTCCACAAGAGAAGTCATTTTGAACAGTGCCACCTTGTTAGGTTCTCTATTGGTGATGTGGTTGACATTTCAGTCCTTATCCAGGATAACATCAGTAAATTAAGGATGTTGAGGGATAGAGTTGAGCTATCCAGGATTACATTAGTAAATTAGGGATGTTGAGGGATATAGTTGAGCTATCCAGGATAACATTAGTAAATTAAGGATGTTGAGGGACAGACTCGAGCTATCCAGGATAACATCAGTAAATTAAGGATGTTGAGGGATAGAGTTGAGCTATCCAGGATAACATTAGTAAATTAAGGATGTTGAGGGACAGACTCGAGCTATCCAGGATAACATCAGTAAATTAAGGATGTTGAGGGATAGAGTTGAGCTATCCAGGATAACATTAGTAAATTATGGATATTGAGGGGCCAACATCAGTAAATTAAGGATGTTGACAGACTTGAGCTACTCAGTAAATTAAGGATGTTGAGGGACAGACTCGAGCTTCCCTCTAACCATGAGGTTCTACTTCTTCTAAGACACTCCCTCTCCATCCCAAAGCTCCACCATGCCCGGAAATGCTCCCTGCGCTCTCTCACCTACTCTCAAAGAATATGACAAGTTGTTAAGATCAGTAGTGAGTAGCGTTACAAAGATCCTCTTTATGGAGGAGGAGCAAGTGGACGGAGACGACCCTTCCTGTGAAGGGAGGAGGGCTGGGTACCAGAGGAGCAGTGCAACTTGCTCTTTCGATACTTACAAAAGTCATCAGCGACTGCCTGCTCGGCCTTACCTAGCACATCATATCCTTTTAGTACAATATTCTTCTTATACTAATGAAGCTCACCAATCATCTGATGGTCATTCCCTCGTCTCTGATGCAGGCCCTCCAACAGGCCCAGTGTCACACCGACAGAAGGCCTGGGATGAGCAGCTCGGGGAAGAAATTGCTGGGCAGTGCATCAGGTGCCTTCATCAGGGCATGCTTACTGGCTGCATCACGGACAGAGTTTGGTTGGCTAGATATTCTCACCATTTCTTTGGCCTTTGCATTGGTGACAACCTGAGCATGTAGATGTGGGTCTTAGGTCAGGAGCACCCTTGTGCCAGCCACAGCTTTGCCAGTGTGTGTGATTTAACAGCGGTTACTATAGAAGACGCATCCAACAGCGGACATGCCTACCTATGGCATATTCAAACATGCACATGTATGCTTTTCGATTGGTGATGTTTCTACCTCTATAAAAAGCCCACCACAAGCTACTGAAGTTAGAAGATGGCAGTCTGGAGAAAGAGACATGCTGACATCATATCTACTAATCTGTCTCGTCACATTAAAGCTCTTATTTTGTTGTAAATGCTGTTTTTTTAAATCCATGTTTTGCATCAATAATGGAATGAAAAACTAATACTTGTACCATGCACTAATCATGATGTAATAATCATATCATGATGTAATGATCATGATGTAATAATCATGATGTAATAATCACGATGTAATAATCTTGTTGTAATGATCACGATGTAATGATCACAATGTACTAACCATGATTATTACTATGATGTACTAATCATGATGTACTAATCATGATGCACTAACCATGATTACTGATGATGTACTAACCATGATTACTTACTAATCATAATGTACTAATCATGATGCACTAATCATGATGCACTAACTATGATTACTGATGATGTACTAACCAAGATTACTTACTAATCATGATGTACTAATCATGATGCACTAATCATGATGCACTAATCATGATGCACTAATCATGATGCACAATCATGATGCACTAACTAACCATGATGCACTAACTAACCATGATGCACTAATCATGATTTACTAAACATGATGCACTAATGATGATGTACACTAATCATGATGTACTAATCATGATGCACTAATCATGGTGCACTAATCATGATGCACTAATCATGATGCACTAATCATGATGCACTAATCATGATGCACTAATCATGATGCACTAATCATGATGCACAATCATGATGCACTAATCATGATGCACTAATCATGATTTACTAATCATGATGCACTAATCATGATTTACTAAACATGATGTACTAATCATGATGTACTAATCATGATGTACTAATCATGATTATTGATATGTACTAACCATGATGTACTTACTAATCATGATGTACTAATCATGATGTAATAGTCATGATGTAATAATCATGATGCACTAACCATGATGCACTAATCATGATGGACTAATCATGATGCACTAATCATGCACTAAATAATCATGATGCACTAATCATGATGCACTAATCATGATGCACTAATCATGATGCACTAATCATGATGGACTAATCATGATGCACTAATCATGCACTAAATAATCATGATGCACTAATCATGATGCACTAATCATGATGCACTAATCATGATGCACTAATCATGATGCACTAATCATGATACACTAATCATGATGCAATAATCATGATGTAATAATCATGATGATGCAAAAATTATAAACAAGACTGGGTTTGTCTTGGCTTTCGAGCAAATTTGGACATCGAAAAATTTTCTGAGGCATATCACCACTTTATCCTCGAACGTAAGTTTTAGGAGCTAAGGTGGTCATTTTGGTGTCCGAAGAGAAAAATGGCTCTCTGCATACTCCTTCTCCACCATCGAGTATCCTTGATCTGGTATACATTACAGCCATCTCTTACTGCAGCAGGTCCTCAGGGAGGAGGGGGGAGGGGGAGGGTTTCTGTTTCTTTGCCTCCCTCAGACACAACCTTCTTCGACTTCCCAGGCAATAATTTAAGCTGAGCCAGCCAAAAATCCGCCATGTTTTAGGTTCACTTCACAATGCATGTGGCAACGACCTTCTCAATATCAACTTGAGATTCACTCTCTTGATATTTTGACTAGATGCTCTAACCTTCATCAGGAATAATGATACACTAAGATTCATGTGCGCTTGATATATATATATATATACACATAAACATAGCTATCCATGTTGGTGTTCACCAAACAAGTTTTTGTTGTACCTGAATATGCAAGGAAACAGCAAAATCAAACATTTCATTAAATTTTTTTTTTTAATAAATCAATTTAAAAAAAAAGCTGTACACATACACATACCCAAAACTGAACTGTTTTTGGAGAGAAAAAAAAGAAGAAAAAAGAAAAAAAGAAGTAAACTTAGTGTAACTCAGTGAGTTTTTAATTTTTGTTCCCTTACCACACGTTACATCACATTAGTTTTCAACTCTAATGATCCCTTACCACATGTGAACATGATAGCATTTTCTAATCTAATGATCCCTTACCACACACCTGAACATACTCCCTGTCGGCAAGGTGACAGAAAATCTTTGCCATGAAAGAAAGAATATCTAATGGAGTTTTCTGCAGGACAGCAATAACAACACAATAAAAAAATTATTAGTAAGGACCGGAGCTAATGCATTACCTCCTATACTTATTAGTAAGGACCAGAGCTAATGCATTACCTCCTATACTTATTAGTAAGGACCAGAGCTAATGCATTACCTCCTATACTTATTAGTAAGGACCAGAGCTAATGCATTACCTCCTATACTTATTAGTAAGGACCAGAGCTAATGCATTACCTCCTATACTTATTGGTAAGGACCAGAGCTAATGCATTACCTCCTATCCTTATTAGTAAGGACCAGAGCTAATGCATTACCTCCTATACTTATTGGTAAGGACCAGAGCTAATGCATTACCTCCTATACTTATTAGTAAGGACCAGAGCTAATGCATTACCTCCTATACTTATTGGTAAGGACCAGAGCTAATGCATTACCTCCTATACATATTAGTAAGGACCAGAGCTAATACATTACCTCCTATACTTATTGGTAAGGACCAGAGCTAATGCATTACCTCCTATACTTATTAGTAAGGACCAGAGCTAATGCATTACCTCCTATACTTATTGGTAAGGACCAGAGCTAATGCATTACCTCCTATACTTATTAGTAAGGACCAGAGCTAATGCATTACCTCCTATACTTATTGGTAAGGACTAGAGCTAATGCATTACCTCCTATACTTATTGGTAAGGACCAGAGCTAATGCATTACCTCCTATACTTATTGGTAAGGACCAGAGCTAATGCAGTACCTCCTATACTTATTAGTAAGGACCAGAGCTAATGCATTACCTCCTATACTTATTGGTAAGGACCAGAGCTAATGCATTACCTCCTATACTTATTAGTAAGGACCAGAGCTAATGCATTACCTCCTATACTTATTAGTAAGGACCAGAGCTAATGCATTACCTCCTATACTTATTAGTAAGGACCAGAGCTAATGCATTACCTCCTATACTTATTGGTAAGGACCAGAGCTAATGCATTACCTCCTATACTTATTGGTAAGGACCAGAGCTAATGTATTACCTCCTATACTTATTGGTAAGGACCAGATCTAATGCATTACCTCCTATACATATTAGTAAGGACCAGAGCTAATGCATTACCTCCTATACTTATTAGTAAGGACCAGAGCTAATGGATTACCTCCTATACTTATTAGTAAGGACCAGAGCCAATGCATTACCTCCTATACTTATTGGTAAGGACCAGAGCTAGTGCATTACCTCCAATACTTATTAGTAAGGACCATAGCTAATGGATTACCTCCTATACTTATTAGTAAGGACCAGAGCCAATGCATTACCTCCTATACTTATTGGTAAGGACCAGAGCTAATGCATTACCTAAGGACCAGAGCTAATGCATTACCTCCTATCCTTATTAGTAAGGACCAGAGCTAATGCATTACCTCCTATACTTATTAGTAAGGACCAGAGCTAATGCATTACCTCCTATACTTATTAGTAAGGACCGGAGCTAATGCATTACCTCCTATACTTATTAGTAAGGACCAGAGCTAATGCATTACCTCCTATACTTATTAGTAAGGACCAGAGCTAATGCATTACCTCCTATACTTATTAGTAAGGACCAGAGCTAATGCATTACCTCCTATACTTATTAGTAAGGACCAGAGCTAATGCATTACCTCCTATACTTATTGGTAAGGACCAGAGCTAATGCATTACCTCCTATCCTTATTAGTAAGGACCAGAGCTAATGCATTACCTCCTATACTTATTGGTAAGGACCAGAGCTAATGCATTACCTCCTATACTTATTAGTAAGGACCAGAGCTAATGCATTACCTCCTATACTTATTGGTAAGGACCAGAGCTAATGCATTACCTCCTATACTTATTAGTAAGGACCAGAGCTAATGCATTACCTCCTATACTTATTAGTAAGGACCAGAGCTAATGCATTACCTCCTATACTTATTGGTAAGGACCAGAGCTAATGCATTACCTCCTATACTTATTAGTAAGGGCCAGAGCTAATGCATTACCTCCTATACTTATTAGTAAGGACCAGAGCTAATGCATTACCTCCTATCCCTATTGGTAAGGACCAGAGCTAATTCATTACCTCCTATACTTATTAGTAAGGACCAGAGTTAATTCATTACCTCCTATACTTATTGGTAAGGACCAGAGCTAATGCATTACCTCCTATACTTATTGGTAAGGACCAGAGCTAATGCATTACCTCCTATACTTATTAGTAAGGACCAGAGCTAATGCATTACCTCCTATACTTATTAGTAAGGACCAGAGCTAATGCATTACCTCCTATACTTATTGGTAAGGACCAGAGCTAATGCATTACCTCCTATACTTATTAGTAAGGGCCAGAGCTAATGCATTACCTCCTATACTTATTAGTAAGGACCAGAGCTAATGCATTACCTCCTATCCCTATTGGTAAGGACCAGAGCTAATTCATTACCTCCTATACTTATTAGTAAGGACCAGAGTTAATTCATTACCTCCTATACTTATTGGTAAGGACCAGAGCTAATGCATTACCTCCTATACTTATTGGTAAGGACCAGAGCTAATGCATTACCTCCTATACTTATTAGTAAGGACCAGAGCTAATGCATTACCTCCTATACTTATTAGTAAGGACCAGAGCTAATGCATTACCTCCTATACTTATTAGTAAGGACCAGAGCTAATGCATTACCTCCTATACTTATTAGTAAGGACCAGAGCTAATGCATTACCTCCTATACTTATTAGTAAGGACCAGAGCTAATTCATTACCTCCTATACTTATTGGTAAGGACCAGATCTAATGCATTACCTCCTATACTTATTAGTAAGGACCAGAGCTAATGCATTACCTCCTATACTTATTAGTAAGGACCAGAGCTAATGCATTACCTCCTATACTTATTAGTAAGGACCAGAGCTAATGCATAACTCCTATACTTATTGGTAAGGACCAGAGCTAATGCATTACCTCCTATACTTATTGGTAAGGACCAGAGCTAATGCATTACCTCCTATACTTATTAGTAAGGACCAGAGCTAATGCATTACCTCCTATACTTATTAGTAAGGACCAGAGCTAATGCATTACCTCCTATACTTATTAGTAAGGACCAGAGCTAATGCATTACCTCCTATACTTATTGGTAAGGACCAGAGCTAATGCATTACCTCCTATACTTATTGGTAAGGACCAGAGCTAATGCATTACCTCCTATACTTATTGGTAAGGACCAGATCTAATGCATTACCTCCTATACATATTAGTAAGGACCAGAGCTAATGCATTACCTCCTATACTTATTAGTAAGGACCAGAGCTAATGCATTACCTCCTATACTTATTAGTAAGGACCAGAGCTAATGGATTACCTCCTATACTTATTAGTAAGGACCAGAGCCAATGCATTACCTCCTATACTTATTGGTAAGGACCAGAGCTAGTGCATTACCTCCAATACTTATTAGTAAGGACCATAGCTAATGGATTACCTCCTATACTTATTAGTAAGGACCAGAGCCAATGCATTACCTCCTATACTTATTGGTAAGGACCAGAGCTAATGCATTACCTAAGGACCAGAGCTAATGCATTACCTCCTATCCTTATTAGTAAGGACCAGAGCTAATGCATTACCTCCTATACTTATTAGTAAGGACCAGAGCTAATGCATTACCTCCTATACTTATTAGTAAGGACCAGAGCTAATGCATTACCTCCTATACTTATTAGTAAGGACCAGAGCTAATGCATTACCTCCTATACTTATTAGTAAGGACCAGAGCTAATGCATTACCTCCTATACTTATTGGTAAGGACCAGAGCTAATGCATTACCTCCTATCCTTATTAGTAAGGACCAGAGCTAATGCATTACCTCCTATACTTATTGGTAAGGACCAGAGCTAATGCATTACCTCCTATACTTATTAGTAAGGACCAGAGCTAATGCATTACCTCCTATACTTATTAGTAAGGACCAGAGCTAATGCATTACCTCCTATACTTATTAGTAAGGACCAGAGCTAATGCATTACCTCCTATACTTATTGGTAAGGACCAGAGCTAATGCATTACCTCCTATACTTATTGGTAAGGACCAGAGCTAATGCATTACCTCCTATACTTATTAGTAAGGACCAGAGCTAATGCATTACCTCCTATACTTATTAGTAAGGACCAGAGCTAATGCATTACCTCCTATACTTATTAGTAAGGACCAGAGCTAATGCATTACCTCCTATACTTATTAGTAAGGACCAGAGCTAATGCATTACCTCCTATACTTATTAGTAAGGACCAGAGCTAATGCATTACCTCCTATACTTATTAGTAAGGACCAGAGCTAATGCATTACCTCCTATACTTATTAGTAAGGACCAGAGCTAATGCATTACCTCCTATACTTATTAGTAAGGACCAGAGATAATACATTACCTCCTATACTTATTAGTAAGGACCAGAGCTAATGCATTACCTCCTATACTTATTAGTAAGGACCAGAGCTAATGCATTACCTCCTATACTTATTAGTAAGGACCAGAGCTAATACATTACCTCCTATACTTATTAGTAAGGACCAGAGATAATACATTACCTCCTATACTTATTGGTAAGGACCAGAGCTAATGCATTACCTCCTATACTTATTGGTAAGGACCAGAGCTAATGCATTACCTCCTATACTTATTAGTAAGGACCAGAGCTAATGCATTACCTCCTATACTTATTAGTAAGGACCAGAGCTAATGCATTACCTCCTATCCCTATTGGTAAGGACCAGAGCTAATTCATTACCTCCTATACTTATTAGTAAGGACCAGAGTTAATTCATTACCTCCTATACTTATTGGTAAGGACCAGAGCTAATGCATTACCTCCTATACTTATTGGTAAGGACCAGAGCTAATGCATTACCTCCTATACTTATTAGTAAGGACCAGAGCTAATGCATTACCTCCTATACTTATTAGTAAGGACCAGAGCTAATGCATTACCTCCTATACTTATTGGTAAGGACCAGAGCTAATGCATTACCTCCTATACTTATTAGTAAGGGCCAGAGCTAATGCATTACCTCCTATACTTATTAGTAAGGACCAGAGCTAATGCATTACCTCCTATCCCTATTGGTAAGGACCAGAGCTAATTCATTACCTCCTATACTTATTAGTAAGGACCAGAGTTAATTCATTACCTCCTATACTTATTGGTAAGGACCAGAGCTAATGCATTACCTCCTATACTTATTGGTAAGGACCAGAGCTAATGCATTACCTCCTATACTTATTAGTAAGGACCAGAGCTAATGCATTACCTCCTATACTTATTAGTAAGGACCAGAGCTAATGCATTACCTCCTATACTTATTAGTAAGGACCAGAGCTAATGCATTACCTCCTATACTTATTAGTAAGGACCAGAGCTAATGCATTACCTCCTATACTTATTAGTAAGGACCAGAGCTAATTCATTACCTCCTATACTTATTGGTAAGGACCAGATCTAATGCATTACCTCCTATACTTATTAGTAAGGACCAGAGCTAATGCATTACCTCCTATACTTATTAGTAAGGACCAGAGCTAATGCATTACCTCCTATACTTATTAGTAAGGACCAGAGCTAATGCATAACTCCTATACTTATTGGTAAGGACCAGAGCTAATGCATTACCTCCTATACTTATTGGTAAGGACCAGAGCTAATGCATTACCTCCTATACTTATTAGTAAGGACCAGAGCTAATGCATTACCTCCTATACTTATTAGTAAGGACCAGAGCTAATGCATTACCTCCTATACTTATTGGTAAGGACCAGAGCTAATGCATTACCTCCTATACTTATTGGTAAGGACCAGATCTAATGCATTACCTCCTATACATATTAGTAAGGACCAGAGCTAATGCATTACCTCCTATACTTATTAGTAAGGACCAGAGCTAATGCATTACCTCCTATACTTATTAGTAAGGACCAGAGCTAATGGATTACCTCCTATACTTATTAGTAAGGACCAGAGCCAATGCATTACCTCCTATACTTATTGGTAAGGACCAGAGCTAGTGCATTACCTGCAATACTTATTAGTAAGGACCATAGCTAATGGATTACCTCCTATACTTATTAGTAAGGACCAGAGCCAATGCATTACCTCCTATACTTATTGGTAAGGACCAGAGCTAATGCATTACCTAAGGACCAGAGCTAATGCATTACCTCCTATCCTTATTAGTAAGGACCAGAGCTAATGCATTACCTCCTATACTTATTAGTAAGGACCAGAGCTAATGCATTACCTCCTATCCTTATTAGTAAGGACCAGAGCTAATGCATTACCTCCTATACTTATTAGTAAGGACCAGAGCTAATGCATTACCTCCTATACTTATTAGTAAGGACCAGAGCTAATGCATTACCTCCTATACTTATTAGTAAGGACCAGAGCTAATGCATTACCTCCTATACTTATTAGTAAGGACCAGAGCTAATGCATTACCTCCTATACTTATTGGTAAGGACCAGAGCTAATGCATTACCTCCTATCCTTATTAGTAAGGACCAGAGCTAATGCATTACCTCCTATACTTATTGGTAAGGACCAGAGCTAATGCATTACCTCCTATACTTATTAGTAAGGACCAGAGCTAATGCATTACCTCCTATACTTATTGGTAAGGACCAGAGCTAATGCATTACCTCCTATACTTATTAGTAAGGACCAGAGCTAATGCATTACCTCCTATACTTATTAGTAAGGACCAGAGCTAATGCATTACCTCCTATACTTATTGGTAAGGACCAGAGCTAATGCATTACCTCCTATACTTATTAGTAAGGACCAGAGCTAATGCATTACCTCCTATACTTATTAGTAAGGACCAGAGCTAATGCATTACCTCCTATACTTATTAGTAAGGACCAGAGCTAATGCATTACCTCCTATACTTATTGGTAAGGACCAGAGCTAATGCATTACCTCCTATACTTATTGGTAAGGACCAGAGCTAATGCATTACCTCCTATACTTATTAGTAAGGACCAGAGCTAATGCATTACCTCCTATACTTATTAGTAAGGACCAGAGCTAATGCATTACCTCCTATACTTATTAGTAAGGACCAGAGCTAATGCATTACCTCCTATACTTATTAGTAAGGACCAGAGCTAATGCATTACCTCCTATACTTATTAGTAAGGACCAGAGCTAATGCATTACCTCCTATACTTATTAGTAAGGACCAGAGCTAATGCATTACCTCCTATACTTATTAGTAAGGACCAGAGCTAATGCATTACCTCCTATACTTATTAGTAAGGACCAGAGATAATACATTACCTCCTATACTTATTAGTAAGGACCAGAGCTAATGCATTACCTCCTATACTTATTAGTAAGGACCAGAGCTAATGCATTACCTCCTATACTTATTAGTAAGGACCAGAGCTAATACATTACCTCCTATACTTATTAGTAAGGACCAGAGATAATACATTACCTCCTATACTTATTGGTAAGGACCAGAGCTAATGCATTACCTCCTATACTTATTGGTAAGGACCAGAGCTAATGCATTACCTCCTATACTTATTAGTAAGGACCAGAGCTAATGCATTACCTCCTATACTTATTAGTAAGGACCATAGCTAATGCATTACCTCCTATACTTATTAGTAAGGACCAGAGCTAATTCATTACCTCCTATACTTATTAGTAAGGACCAGAGCTAATTCATTACCTCCTATACTTATTAGTAAGGACCAGAGCTAATGCATTACCTCCTATACTTATTAGTAAGGACCAGAGATAATGCATTACCTCCTATACTTATTAGTAAGGGCCAGAGCTAATGCATAACCTCCTATACTTATTAGTAAGGACCAGAACTAATGCATTACCTCCTATACTTATTAGTAAGGACCAGAGCTAATGCATTACCTCCTATACTTATTAGTAAGGACCAGAGATAATATATTACCTCCTATACTTATTAGTAAGGACCAGAGCTAATGCATTACCTCCTGTTCTTATTAGTAAGGACCAGAGCTAATGCATTACCTCCTATACTTATTGGTAAGGACCAGAGCTAATGCAGTACCTCCTATACTTATTAGTAAGGAACAGAGCTAATGCAGTACCTCCTATACTTATTAGTAAGGACCAGAGCTAATGCATTACCTCCTATACTTATTAGTAAGGACCAGAGCTAATACATTACCTCCTATACTTATTAGTAGGGACCAGAGCTAATGCATTACCTCCTATACTTATTAGTAAGGACCAGAGCTAATGCATTACCTCCTATACTTATTAGTAAGGACCAGAGCTAATGCATTACCTCCTATACTTATTAGTAAGGACCAGAGCTAATGCATTACCTCCTATACTTATTAGTAAGGGCCAGAGCTAATGCATTACCTCCTATACTTATTAGTAAGGACCAGAGCTAATGCATTACCTCCTATACTTATTAGTAAGGACCAGAGCTAATGCATTACCTCCTATACTTATTAGTAAGGACCAGAGCTAATGCATTACCTCCTATACTTATTAGTAAGGACCAGAGCTAATGCATTACCTCCTATACTTATTAGTAAGGACCAGAGCTAATGCATTACCTCCTATACTTATTAGTAAGGACCAGAGCTAATGCATTACCTCCTATACTTATTAGTAAGGACCAGAGCTAATGCATTACCTCCTATACTTATTAGTAAGGACCAGAGATAATGCATTACCTCCTATACTTATTAGTAAGGACCAGAGCTAATGCATTACCTCCTATACTTATTAGTAAGGACCAGAGCTAATGCATTACCTCCTATACTTATTAGTAAGGACCAGAGATAATACATTACCTCCTATACTTATTGGTAAGGACCAGAGCTAATGCATTACCTCCTATACTTATTGGTAAGGACCAGAGCTAATGCATTACCTCCTATACTTATTAGTAAGGACCAGAGCTAATGCATTACCTCCTATACTTATTAGTAAGGACCAGAGCTAATGCATTACCTCCTATCCCTATTGGTAAGGACCAGAGCTAATTCATTACCTCCTATACTTATTAGTAAGGACCAGAGTTAATTCATTACCTCCTATACTTATTGGTAAGGACCAGAGCTAATGCATTACCTCCTATACTTATTGGTAAGGACCAGAGCTAATGCATTACCTCCTATACTTATTAGTAAGGACCAGAGCTAATGCATTACCTCCTATACTTATTAGTAAGGACCAGAGCTAATGCATTACCTCCTATACTTATTGGTAAGGACCAGAGCTAATGCATTACCTCCTATACTTATTAGTAAGGGCCAGAGCTAATGCATTACCTCCTATACTTATTAGTAAGGACCAGAGCTAATGCATTACCTCCTATCCCTATTGGTAAGGACCAGAGCTAATTCATTACCTCCTATACTTATTAGTAAGGACCAGAGTTAATTCATTACTTCCTATACTTATTGGTAAGGACCAGAGCTAATGCATTACCTCCTATACTTATTGGTAAGGACCAGAGCTAATGCATTACCTCCTATACTTATTAGTAAGGACCAGAGCTAATGCATTACCTCCTATACTTATTAGTAAGGACCAGAGCTAATGCATTACCTCCTATACTTATTAGTAAGGACCAGAGCTAATGCATTACCTCCTATACTTATTAGTAAGGACCAGAGCTAATGCATTACCTCCTATACTTATTAGTAAGGACCAGAGCTAATTCATTACCTCCTATACTTATTGGTAAGGACCAGATCTAATGCATTACCTCCTATACTTATTAGTAAGGACCAGAGCTAATGCATTACCTCCTATACTTATTAGTAAGGACCAGAGCTAATGCATTACCTCCTATACTTATTAGTAAGGACCAGAGCTAATGCATAACTCCTATACTTATTGGTAAGGACCAGAGCTAATGCATTACCTCCTATACTTATTGGTAAGGACCAGAGCTAATGCATTACCTCCTATACTTATTAGTAAGGACCAGAGCTAATGCATTACCTCCTATACTTATTAGTAAGGACCAGAGCTAATGCATTACCTCCTATACTTATTGGTAAGGACCAGAGCTAATGCATTACCTCCTATACTTATTGGTAAGGACCAGATCTAATGCATTACCTCCTATACATATTAGTAAGGACCAGAGCTAATGCATTACCTCCTATACTTATTAGTAAGGACCAGAGCTAATGCATTACCTCCTATACTTATTAGTAAGGACCAGAGCTAATGGATTACCTCCTATACTTATTAGTAAGGACCAGAGCCAATGCATTACCTCCTATACTTATTGGTAAGGACCAGAGCTAGTGCATTACCTGCAATACTTATTAGTAAGGACCATAGCTAATGGATTACCTCCTATACTTATTAGTAAGGACCAGAGCCAATGCATTACCTCCTATACTTATTGGTAAGGACCAGAGCTAATGCATTACCTCCTTTACTTATTAGTAAGGACCAGAGCTAATGCATTACCTCCTATACTTATTGGTAAGGACCAGAGCTAATGCATTACCTCCTATCCTTATTAGTAAGGACCAGAGCTAATGCATTACCTCCTATACTTATTAGTAAGGACCAGAGCTAATGCATTACCTCCTATACTTATTGGTAAGGACCAGAGCTAATGCATTACCTCCTATACTTATTAGTAAGGACCAGAGCTAATGCATTACCTCCTATACTTATTGGTAAGGACCAGAGCTAATGCATTACCTCCTATACTTATTAGTAAGGACCAGAGCTAATGCATTACCTCCTATACTTATTAGTAAGGACCAGAGCTAATGCATTACCTCCTATACTTATTGGTAAGGACCAGAGCTAATGCATTACCTCCTATACTTATTAGTAAGGACCAGAGCTAATGCATTACCTCCTATACTTATTAGTAAGGACCAGAGCTAATGCATTACCTCCTATACTTATTAGTAAGGACCAGAGCTAATGCATTACCTCCTATACTTATTGGTAAGGACCAGAGCTAATGCATTACCTCCTATACTTATTGGTAAGGACCAGAGCTAATGCATTACCTCCTATACTTATTAGTAAGGACCAGAGCTAATGCATTACCTCCTATACTTATTGGTAAGGACCAGAGCTAATGCATTACCTCCTATACTTATTAGTAAGGACCAGAGTTAATGCATTACCTCCTATACTTATTAGTAAGGACCAGAGCTAATGCATTACCTCCTATACTTATTAGTAAGGACCAGAGCTAATGCATTACCTCCTATACTTATTAGTAAGGACCAGAGCTAATGCATTACCTCCTATACTTATTAGTAAGGACCAGAGCTAATGCATTACCTCCTATACTTATTAGTAAGGACCAGAGATAATACATTACCTCCTATACTTATTAGTAAGGACCAGAGCTAATGCATTACCTCCTATACTTATTAGTAAGGACCAGAGCTAATGCATTACCTCCTATACTTATTAGTAAGGACCAGAGCTAATACATTACCTCCTATACTTATTAGTAAGGACCAGAGATAATACATTACCTCCTATACTTATTGGTAAGGACCAGAGCTAATGCATTACCTCCTATACTTATTGGTAAGGACCAGAGCTAATGCATTACCTCCTATACTTATTAGTAAGGACCAGAGCTAATGCATTACCTCCTATACTTATTAGTAAGGACCATAGCTAATGCATTACCTCCTATACTTATTAGTAAGGACCAGAGCTAATTCATTACCTCCTATACTTATTAGTAAGGACCAGAGCTAATTCATTACCTCCTATACTTATTAGTAAGGACCAGAGCTAATTCATTACCTCCTATACTTATTAGTAAGGACCAGAGCTAATTCATTACCTCCTATACTTATTAGTAAGGACCAGAGCTAATGCATTACCTCCTATACTTATTAGTAAGGACCAGAGATAATACATTACCTCCTATACTTATTAGTAAGGGCCAGAGCTAATGCATTACCTCCTATACTTATTAGTAAGGACCAGAGCTAATGCATTACCTCCTATACTTATTAGTAAGGACCAGAGCTAATGCATTACCTCCTATACTTATTAGTAAGGACCAGAGATAATATATTACCTCCTATACTTATTAGTAAGGACCAGAGCTAATGCATTACCTCCTATACTTATTAGTAAGGACCAGAGCTAATGCATTACCTCCTATACTTATTGGTAAGGACCAGAGCTAATGCAGTACCTCCTATACTTATTAGTAAGGAACAGAGCTAATGCAGTACCTCCTATACTTATTAGTAAGGACCAGAGCTAATGCATTACCTCCTATACTTATTAGTAAGGACCAGAGCTAATACATTACCTCCTATACTTATTAGTAGGGACCAGAGCTAATGCATTACCTCCTATACTTATTAGTAAGGACCAGAGCTAATGCATTACCTCCTATACTTATTAGTAAGGACCAGAGCTAATGCATTACCTCCTATACTTATTAGTAAGGACCAGAGCTAATGCATTACCTCCTATACTTATTAGTAAGGGCCAGAGCTAATGCATTACCTCCTATACTTATTAGTAAGGACCAGAGCTAATGCATTACCTCCTATACTTATTAGTAAGGACCAGAGCTAATGCATTACCTCCTATACTTATTAGTAAGGACCAGAGATAATATATTACCTCCTATACTTATTAGTAAGGACCAGAGCTAATGCATTACCTCCTATACTTATTAGTAAGGACCAGAGCTAATGCATTACCTCCTATACTTATTGGTAAGGACCAGAGCTAATGCAGTACCTCCTATACTTATTAGTAAGGACCAGAGCTAATACATTACCTCCTATACTTATTAGTAAGGACCAGAGCTAATACATTACCTCCTATACTTATTAGTAAGGACCAGAGCTAATGCAGTACCTCCTATACTTATTAGTAAGGACCAGAGCTAATGCATTACCTCCTATACTTATTAGTAAGGACCAGAGCTAATGCAGTACCTCCTATACTTATTAGTAAGGACCAGAGCTAATGCATTACCTCCTATACTTATTAGTAAGGACCAGAGCTAATGCATTACCTCCTATACTTATTAGTAGGGACCAGAGCTAATGCATTACCTCCTATACTTATTAGTAAGGACCAGAGCTAATACATTACCTCCTATACTTATTAGTAGGGACCAGAGCTAATGCATTACCTCCTATACTTATTAGTAAGGACCAGAGCTAATGCATTACCTCCTATACTTATTAGTAAGGACCAGAGCTAATGCATTACCTCCTATACTTATTAGTAAGGACCAGAGCTAATGCATTACCTCCTATACTTATTAGTAAGGACCAGAGCTAATGCATTACCTCCTATACTTATTAGTAAGGACCAGAGCTAATGCATTACCTCCTATACTTATTGGTAAGGACCAGAGCTAATGCATTACCTCCTATACTTATTAGTAAGGACCAGAGCTAATGCATTACCTCCTATACTTATTAGTAAGGACCAGAGCTAATGCATTACCTCCTATACTTATTAGTAAGGACCAGAGCTAATGCATTACCTCCTATCCTTATTAGTAAGGGCCAGAGCTAATGCATTACCTCCTATACTTATTGGTAAGGACCAGAGCTAATGCATTACCTCCTATACTTATTAGTAAGGACCAGAGCTAATGCATTACCTCCTATACTTATTGGTAAGGACCAGAGCTAATGCATTACCTCCTATACTTATTAGTAAGGACCAGAGCTAATGCATTACCTCCTATACTTATTGGTAAGGACCAGAGCTAATGCATTACCTCCTATACTTATTAGTAAGGACCAGAGCTAATGCATTACCTCCTATACTTATTGGTAAGGACCAGAGCTAATGCATTACCTCCTATACTTATTAGTAAGGACCAGAGCTAATGCATTACCTCCTATACTTATTAGTAAGGACCAGAGCTAATGCATTACCTCCTATACTTATTAGTAAGGACCAGAGCTAATGCATTACCTCCTATACTTATTAGTAAGGACCAGAGCTAATGCATTACCTCCTATACTTATTGGTAAGGACCAGAGCTAATGCATTACCTCCTATACTTATTAGTAAGGACCAGAGCTAATGCATTACCTCCTATACTTATTAGTAAGGACCAGAGCTAATGCATTACCTCCTATACTTATTGGTAAGGACCAGAGCTAATGCATTACCTCCTATACTTATTAGTAAGGACCAGAGCTAATGCATTACCTCCTATACTTATTAGTAAGGACCATAGCTAATGCATTACCTCCTATACTTATTAGTAAGGACCAGAGCTAATGCATTACCTCCTATACTTATTAGTAAGGACCAGAGCTAATGCATTACCTCCTATACTTATTAGTAAGGACCAGAGCTAATGCATTACCTCCTATACTTATTAGTAAGGACCAGAGCTAATGCATTACCTCCTATACTTATTAGTAAGGACCAGAGCTAATGCATTACCTCCTATACTTATTAGTAAGGACCAGAGATAATACATTACCTCCTATACTTATTAGTAAGGACCAGAGCTAATGCATTACCTCCTATACTTATTAGTAAGGACCAGAGCTAATGCATTACCTCCTATACTTATTAGTAAGGACCAGAGCTAATACATTATCTCCTATACTTATTAGTAAGGACCAGAGATAATACATTACCTCCTATACTTATTGGTAAGGACCAGAGCTAATGCATTACCTCCTATACTTATTGGTAAGGACCAGAGCTAATGCATTACCTCCTATACTTATTAGTAAGGACCAGAGCTAATGCATTACCTCCTATACTTATTAGTAAGGACCATAGCTAATGCATTACCTCCTATACTTATTAGTAAGGACCAGAGCTAATTCATTACCTCCTATACTTATTAGTAAGGACCAGAGCTAATGCATTACCTCCTATACTTATTAGTAAGGACCAGAGATAATACATTACCTCCTATACTTATTAGTAAGGGCCAGAGCTAATGCATTACCTCCTATACTTATTAGTAAGGACCAGAGCTAATGCATTACCTCCTATACTTATTAGTAAGGACCAGAGCTAATGCATTACCTCCTATACTTATTAGTAAGGACCAGAGATAATATATTACCTCCTATACTTATTAGTAAGGACCAGAGCTAATGCATTACCTCCTATACTTATTAGTAAGGACCAGAGCTAATGCATTACCTCCTATACTTATTAGTAAGGACCAGAGATAATATATTACCTCCTATACTTATTAGTAAGGACCAGAGCTAATGCATTACCTCCTATACTTATTAGTAAGGACCAGAGCTAATGCATTACCTCCTATACTTATTGGTAAGGACCAGAGCTAATGCAGTACCTCCTATACTTATTAGTAAGGACCAGAGCTAATACATTACCTCCTATACTTATTAGTAAGGACCAGAGCTAATGCAGTACCTCCTATACTTATTAGTAAGGACCAGAGCTAATGCATTACCTCCTATACTTATTAGTAAGGACCAGAGCTAATGCAGTACCTCCTATACTTATTAGTAAGGACCAGAGCTAATGCATTACCTCCTATACTTATTAGTAAGGACCAGAGCTAATGCATTACCTCCTATACTTATTAGTAGGGACCAGAGCTAATGCATTACCTCCTATACTTATTAGTAAGGACCAGAGCTAATACATTACCTCCTATACTTATTAGTAGGGACCAGAGCTAATGCATTACCTCCTATACTTATTAGTAAGGACCAGAGCTAATGCATTACCTCCTATACTTATTAGTAAGGACCAGAGCTAATGCATTACCTCCTATACTTATTAGTAAGGACCAGAGCTAATGCATTACCTCCTATACTTATTGGTAAGGACCAGAGCTAATGCATTACCTCCTATACTTATTAGTAAGGACCAGAGCTAATGCATTACCTCCTATACTTATTAGTAAGGACCAGAGCTAATGCATTACCTCCTATCCTTATTAGTAAGGGCCAGAGCTAATGCATTACCTCCTATACTTATTGGTAAGGACCAGAGCTAATGCATTACCTCCTATCCTTATTAGTAAGGACCAGAGCTAATGCATTACCTCCTATACTTATTAGTAAGGACCAGAGCTAATGCATTACCTCCTATACTTATTAGTAAGGACCAGAGCTAATGCATTACCTCCTATACTTATTAGTAAGGACCAGAGCTAATGCATTACCTCCTATACATATTAGTAAGGACCAGAGCTAATACATTACCTCCTATACTTATTAGTAAGGACCAGAGCTAATGCATTACCTCCTATACTTATTAGTAAGGACCAGAGCTAATGCATTACCTCCTATACTTATTAGTAAGGACCAGAGCTAATGCATTACCTCCTATACTTATTAGTAAGGACCAGAGCTAATGCATTACCTCCTATACTTATTAGTAAGGACCAGAGCTAATGCATTACCTCCTATACTTATTAGTAAGGACCAGAGCTAATGCATTACCTCCTATACTTATTAGTAAGGACCAGAGCTAATGCATTACCTCCTATACTTATTAGTAAGGACCAGAGATAATACATTACCTCCTATACTTATTAGTAAGGACCAGAGCTAATGCATTACCTCCTATACTTATTAGTAAGGACCAGAGCTAATGCATTACCTCCTATACTTATTAGTAAGGACCAGAGCTAATACATTATCTCCTATACTTATTAGTAAGGACCAGAGATAATACATTACCTCCTATACTTATTGGTAAGGACCAGAGCTAATGCATTACCTCCTATACTTATTGGTAAGGACCAGAGCTAATGCATTACCTCCTATACTTATTAGTAAGGACCAGAGCTAATGCATTACCTCCTATACTTATTAGTAAGGACCATAGCTAATGCATTACCTCCTATACTTATTAGTAAGGACCAGAGCTAATTCATTACCTCCTATACTTATTAGTAAGGACCAGAGCTAATGCATTACCTCCTATACTTATTAGTAAGGACCAGAGATAATACATTACCTCCTATACTTATTAGTAAGGGCCAGAGCTAATGCATTACCTCCTATACTTATTAGTAAGGACCAGAGCTAATGCATTACCTCCTATACTTATTAGTAAGGACCAGAGCTAATGCATTACCTCCTATACTTATTAGTAAGGACCAGAGATAATATATTACCTCCTATACTTATTAGTAAGGACCAGAGCTAATGCATTACCTCCTATACTTATTAGTAAGGACCAGAGCTAATGCATTACCTCCTATACTTATTAGTAAGGACCAGAGATAATATATTACCTCCTATACTTATTAGTAAGGACCAGAGCTAATGCATTACCTCCTATACTTATTAGTAAGGACCAGAGCTAATGCATTACCTCCTATAATTATTGGTAAGGACCAGAGCTAATGCAGTACCTCCTATACTTATTAGTAAGGACCAGAGCTAATACATTACCTCCTATACTTATTAGTAAGGACCAGAGCTAATGCAGTACCTTCTATACTTATTAGTAAGGACCAGAGCTAATGCATTACCTCCTATACTTATTAGTAAGGACCAGAGCTAATGCAGTACCTCCTATACTTATTAGTAAGGACCAGAGCTAATGCATTACCTCCTATACTTATTAGTAAGGACCAGAGCTAATGCATTACCTCCTATACTTATTAGTAGGGACCAGAGCTAATGCATTACCTCCTATACTTATTAGTAAGGACCAGAGCTAATACATTACCTCCTATACTTATTAGTAGGGACCAGAGCTAATGCATTACCTCCTATACTTATTAGTAAGGACCAGAGCTAATGCATTACCTCCTATACTTATTAGTAAGGACCAGAGCTAATGCATTACCTCCTATACTTATTAGTAAGGACCAGAGCTAATGCATTACCTCCTATACTTATTAGTAAGGACCAGAGCTAATGCATTACCTCCTATACTTATTAGTAAGGACCAGAGCTAATGCATTACCTCCTATACTTATTGGTAAGGACCAGAGCTAATGCATTACCTCCTATACTTATTAGTAAGGACCAGAGCTAATGCATTACCTCCTATACTTATTAGTAAGGACCAGAGCTAATGCATTACCTCCTATCCTTATTAGTAAGGGCCAGAGCTAATGCATTACCTCCTATACTTATTGGTAAGGACCAGAGCTAATGCATTACCTCCTATCCTTATTAGTAAGGACCAGAGCTAATGCATTACCTCCTATACTTATTGGTAAGGACCAGAGCTAATGCATTACCTCCTATACTTATTAGTAAGGACCAGAGCTAATGCATTACCTCCTATACTTATTAGTAAGGACCAGAGCTAATGCATTACCTCCTATACTTATTAGTAAGGACCAGAGCTAATGCATTACCTCCTATACATATTAGTAAGGACCAGAGCTAATACATTACCTCCTATACTTATTAGTAAGGACCAGAGCTAATGCATTACCTCCTATACTTATTAGTAAGGACCAGAGCTAATGCATTACCTCCTATACTTATTAGTAAGGACCAGAGCTAATGCATTACCTCCTATACTTATTAGTAAGGACCAGAGCTAATGCATTACCTCCTATACTTATTAGTAAGGACCAGAGCTAATGCATTACCTCCTATCCTTATTAGTAAGGACCAGAGCTAATGCATTACCTCCTATACTTATTGGTAAGGACCAGAGCTAATGCATTACCTCCTATACTTATTAGTAATGACCAGAGCTAATACATTACCTCCTATACTTATTGGTAAGGACCAGAGCTAATGCATTACCTCCTATACTTATTAGTAAGGACCAGAGCTAATGCATTACCTCCTATACTTATTGGTAAGGACCAGAGCTAATGCATTACCTCCTATACTTATTAGTAAGGACCAGAGCTAATGCATTACCTCCTATACTTATTAGTAAGGGCCAGAGCTAATGCATTCCCTCCTATACTTATTGGTAAGGACCAGAGCTAATGCATTACCTCCTATACTTATTGGTAAGGACCAGAGCTAATGCATTACCTCCTATACCTATTGGTAAGGACCAGAGCTAATGCATTACCTCCTATACTTATTAGTAAGGACCAGAGCTAATGCATTACCTCCTATACTTATTAGTAAGGACCAGAGCTAATGCATTACCTCCTATACTTATTAGTAAGGACCAGAGCTAATGCATTACCTCCTATACTTATTGGTAAGGACCAGAGCTAATACATTACCTCCTATACTTATTGGTAAGGACCAGAGCTAATGCATTACCTCCTATACTTATTAGTAAGGACCAGAGCTAATGCATTACCTCCTATACTTATTGGTAAGGACCAGAGCTAATGCATTACCTCCTATACTTATTAGTAAGGACCAGAGCTAATGCATTACCTCCTATACTTATTGGTAAGGACCAGAGCTAATGCAGTACCTCCTATACTTATTAGTAAGGACCAGAGCTAATGCATTACCTCCTATACTTATTAGTAAGGACCAGAGCTAATGCATTACCTCCTATACTTATTAGTAAGGACCAGAGATAATATATTACCTCCTATACTTATTAGTAAGGACCAGAGCTAATGCATTACCTCCTATACTTATTAGTAAGGACCAGAGCTAATGCATTACCTCCTATACTTATTGGTAAGGACCAGAGCTAATGCAGTACCTCCTATACTTATTAGTAAGGACCAGAGCTAATGCATTACCTCCTATACTTATTAGTAAGGACCAGAGCTAATGCATTACCTCCTATACTTATTGGTAAGGACCAGAGCTAATGCATTACCTCCTATACTTATTAGTAAGGACCAGAGCTAATGCATTACCTCCTATACTTATTGGTAAGGACCAGAGCTAATGCATTACCTCCTATACTTATTAGTAAGGACCAGAGCTAATGCATTACCTCCTATACTTATTGGTAAGGACCAGAGCTAATGCATTACCTCCTATACTTATTAGTAAGGACCAGAGCTAATGCATTACCTCCTATACTTATTAGTAAGGACCAGAGCTAATGCATTACCTCCTATACTTATTAGTAAGGACCAGAGCTAATGCATTACCTCCTATACTTATTAGTAAGGACCAGAGCTAATGCATTACCTCCTATACTTATTAGTAAGGACCAGAGCTAATGCATTACCTCCTATCCTTATTGGTAAGGACCAGAGCTAATGCATTACCTCCTATACTTATTGGTAAGGACCAGAGCTAATGCATTACCTCCTATACTTATTAGTAAGGACCAGAGCTAATACATTACCTCCTATACTTATTGGTAAGGACCAGAGCTAATGCATTACCTCCTATACTTATTAGTAAGGACCAGAGCTAATGCATTACCTCCTATACTTATTGGTAAGGACCAGAGCTAATGCATTACCTCCTATACTTATTAGTAAGGACCAGAGCTAATGCATTACCTCCTATACTTATTAGTAAGGGCCAGAGCTAATGCATTACCACCTATACTTATTGGTAAGGACCAGAGCTAATACATTACCTCCTATACTTATTGGTAAGGACCAGAGCTAATGCATTACCTCCTATACTTATTGGTAAGGACTAGAGCTAATGCATTACCTCCTATACTTATTAGTAACGACCAGAGCTAATGCATTACCTCCAGGACCAGAGCTAATGCATTACCTCCTATACTTATTGGTAAGGACCAGAGCTAATGCATTACCTCCTATACTTATTAGTAAGGGCCAGAGCTAATGTATTACCTCCTATACTTATTAGTAAGGACCAGAGCTAATGCATTACCTCCTATCCCTATTGGTAAGGACCAGAGCTAATTCATTACCTCCTATACTTATTAGTAAGGACCAGAGTTAATTCATTACCTCCTATACTTATTGGTAAGGACCAGAGCTAATGCATTACCTCCTATACTTATTGGTAAGGACCAGAGCTAATGCATTACCTCCTATACTTATTAGTAAGGACCAGAGCTAATGCATTACCTCCTGTACTTATTAGTAAGGACCAGAGCTAATGCATTACCTCCTATACTTATTAGTAAGGACCAGAGCTAATGCATTACCTCCTATACTTATTAGTAAGGACCAGAGCTAATGCATTACCTCCTATACTTATTAGTTAGGACCAGAGCTAATTCATTACCTCCTATACTTATTGGTAAGGACCAGATCTAATGAATTACCTCCTATACTTATTAGTAAGGACCAGAGCTAATGCATTACCTCCTATACTTATTAGTAAGGACCAGAGCTAATGCATTACCTCCTATACTTATTAGTAAGGACCAGAGCTAATGCATTACCTCCTATACTTATTGGTAAGGACCAGAGCTAATGCATTACCTCCTATACTTATTGGTAAGGACCAGAGCTAATGCAGTACCTCCTATACTTATTAGTAAGGACCAGAGCTAATGCATTACCTCCTATACTTATTGGTAAGGACCAGAGCTAATGCATTACCTCCTATACTTATTAGTAAGGACCAGAGCTAATGCATTACCTCCTATACTTATTAGTAAGGACCAGAGCTAATGCATTACCTCCTATACTTATTAGTAAGGACCAGAGCTAATGCATTACCTCCTATACTTATTGGTAAGGACCAGAGCTAATGCATTACCTCCTATACTTATTGGTAAGGACCAGAGCTAATGTATTACCTCCTATACTTATTGGTAAGGACCAGATCTAATGCATTACCTCCTATACATATTAGTAAGGACCAGAGCTAATGCATTACCTCCTATACTTATTAGTAAGGACCAGAGCTAATGCATTACCTCCTATACTTATTAGTAAGGACCAGAGCTAATACATTACCTCCTATACTTATTAGTAAGGACCAGAGCCAATGCATTACCTCCTATACTTATTGGTAAGGACCAGAGCTAGTGCATTACCTCCAATACTTATTAGTAAGGACCATAGCTAATGGATTACCTCCTATACTTATTAGTAAGGACCAGAGCCAATGCATTACCTCCTATACTTATTGGTAAGGACCAGAGCTAATGCATTACCTAAGGACCAGAGCTAATGCATTACCTCCTATCCTTATTAGTAAGGACCAGAGCTAATGCATTACCTCCTATACTTATTAGTAAGGACCAGAGCTAATGCATTACCTCCTATACTTATTAGTAAGGACCAGAGCTAATGCATTACCTCCTATACTTATTAGTAAGGACCAGAGCTAATGCATTACCTCCTATACTTATTAGTAAGGACCAGAGCTAATGCATTACCTCCTATACTTATTGGTAAGGACCAGAGCTAATGCATTACCTCCTATCCTTATTAGTAAGGACCAGAGCTAATGCATTACCTCCTATACTTATTGGTAAGGACCAGAGCTAATGCATTACCTCCTATACTTATTAGTAAGGACCAGAGCTAATGCATTACCTCCTATACTTATTGGTAAGGACCAGAGCTAATGCATTACCTCCTATACTTATTAGTAAGGACCAGAGCTAATGCATTACCTCCTATACTTATTAGTAAGGACCAGAGCTAATGCATTACCTCCTATACTTATTGGTAAGGACCAGAGCTAATGCATTACCTCCTATACTTATTAGTAAGGGCCAGAGCTAATGCATTACCTCCTATACTTATTAGTAAGGACCAGAGCTAATGCATTACCTCCTATCCCTATTGGTAAGGACCAGAGCTAATTCATTACCTCCTATACTTATTAGTAAGGACCAGAGTTAATTCATTACCTCCTATACTTATTGGTAAGGACCAGAGCTAATGCATTACCTCCTATACTTATTGGTAAGGACCAGAGCTAATGCATTACCTCCTATACTTATTAGTAAGGACCAGAGCTAATGCATTACCTCCTATACTTATTAGTAAGGACCAGAGCTAATGCATTACCTCCTATACTTATTGGTAAGGACCAGAGCTAATGCATTACCTCCTATACTTATTAGTAAGGGCCAGAGCTAATGCATTACCTCCTATACTTATTAGTAAGGACCAGAGCTAATGCATTACCTCCTATCCCTATTGGTAAGGACCAGAGCTAATTCATTACCTCCTATACTTATTAGTAAGGACCAGAGTTAATTCATTACCTCCTATACTTATTGGTAAGGACCAGAGCTAATGCATTACCTCCTATACTTATTGGTAAGGACCAGAGCTAATGCATTACCTCCTATACTTATTAGTAAGGACCAGAGCTAATGCATTACCTCCTATACTTATTAGTAAGGACCATAGCTAATGCATTACCTCCTATACTTATTAGTAAGGACCAGAGCTAATTCATTACCTCCTATACTTATTAGTAAGGACCAGAGCTAATTCATTACCTCCTATACTTATTAGTAAGGACCAGAGCTAATGCATTACCTCCTATACTTATTAGTAAGGACCAGAGATAATACATTACCTCCTATACTTATTAGTAAGGACCAGAGCTAATGCATTACCTCCTGTACTTATTAGTAAGGACCAGAGCTAATGCATTACCTCCTATACTTATTAGTAAGGACCAGAGCTAATGCATTACCTCCTATACTTATTAGTAAGGACCAGAGCTAATGCATTACCTCCTATACTTATTAGTTAGGACCAGAGCTAATTCATTACCTCCTATACTTATTGGTAAGGACCAGATCTAATGAATTACCTCCTATACTTATTAGTAAGGACCAGAGCTAATGCATTACCTCCTATACTTATTAGTAAGGACCAGAGCTAATGCATTACCTCCTATACTTATTAGTAAGGACCAGAGCTAATGCATTACCTCCTATACTTATTGGTAAGGACCAGAGCTAATGCATTACCTCCTATACTTATTGGTAAGGACCAGAGCTAATGCAGTACCTCCTATACTTATTAGTAAGGACCAGAGCTAATGCATTACCTCCTATACTTATTGGTAAGGACCAGAGCTAATGCATTACCTCCTATACTTATTAGTAAGGACCAGAGCTAATGCATTACCTCCTATACTTATTAGTAAGGACCAGAGCTAATGCATTACCTCCTATACTTATTAGTAAGGACCAGAGCTAATGCATTACCTCCTATACTTATTGGTAAGGACCAGAGCTAATGCATTACCTCCTATACTTATTGGTAAGGACCAGAGCTAATGTATTACCTCCTATACTTATTGGTAAGGACCAGATCTAATGCATTACCTCCTATACATATTAGTAAGGACCAGAGCTAATGCATTACCTCCTATACTTATTAGTAAGGACCAGAGCTAATGCATTACCTCCTATACTTATTAGTAAGGACCAGAGCTAATACATTACCTCCTATACTTATTAGTAAGGACCAGAGCCAATGCATTACCTCCTATACTTATTGGTAAGGACCAGAGCTAGTGCATTACCTCCAATACTTATTAGTAAGGACCATAGCTAATGGATTACCTCCTATACTTATTAGTAAGGACCAGAGCCAATGCATTACCTCCTATACTTATTGGTAAGGACCAGAGCTAATGCATTACCTAAGGACCAGAGCTAATGCATTACCTCCTATCCTTATTAGTAAGGACCAGAGCTAATGCATTACCTCCTATACTTATTAGTAAGGACCAGAGCTAATGCATTACCTCCTATACTTATTAGTAAGGACCAGAGCTAATGCATTACCTCCTATACTTATTAGTAAGGACCAGAGCTAATGCATTACCTCCTATACTTATTAGTAAGGACCAGAGCTAATGCATTACCTCCTATACTTATTGGTAAGGACCAGAGCTAATGCATTACCTCCTATCCTTATTAGTAAGGACCAGAGCTAATGCATTACCTCCTATACTTATTGGTAAGGACCAGAGCTAATGCATTACCTCCTATACTTATTAGTAAGGACCAGAGCTAATGCATTACCTCCTATACTTATTGGTAAGGACCAGAGCTAATGCATTACCTCCTATACTTATTAGTAAGGACCAGAGCTAATGCATTACCTCCTATACTTATTAGTAAGGACCAGAGCTAATGCATTACCTCCTATACTTATTGGTAAGGACCAGAGCTAATGCATTACCTCCTATACTTATTAGTAAGGGCCAGAGCTAATGCATTACCTCCTATACTTATTAGTAAGGACCAGAGCTAATGCATTACCTCCTATCCCTATTGGTAAGGACCAGAGCTAATTCATTACCTCCTATACTTATTAGTAAGGACCAGAGTTAATTCATTACCTCCTATACTTATTGGTAAGGACCAGAGCTAATGCATTACCTCCTATACTTATTGGTAAGGACCAGAGCTAATGCATTACCTCCTATACTTATTAGTAAGGACCAGAGCTAATGCATTACCTCCTATACTTATTAGTAAGGACCAGAGCTAATGCATTACCTCCTATACTTATTGGTAAGGACCAGAGCTAATGCATTACCTCCTATACTTATTAGTAAGGGCCAGAGCTAATGCATTACCTCCTATACTTATTAGTAAGGACCAGAGCTAATGCATTACCTCCTATCCCTATTGGTAAGGACCAGAGCTAATTCATTACCTCCTATACTTATTAGTAAGGACCAGAGTTAATTCATTACCTCCTATACTTATTGGTAAGGACCAGAGCTAATGCATTACCTCCTATACTTATTGGTAAGGACCAGAGCTAATGCATTACCTCCTATACTTATTAGTAAGGACCAGAGCTAATGCATTACCTCCTATACTTATTAGTAAGGACCATAGCTAATGCATTACCTCCTATACTTATTAGTAAGGACCAGAGCTAATTCATTACCTCCTATACTTATTAGTAAGGACCAGAGCTAATTCATTACCTCCTATACTTATTAGTAAGGACCAGAGCTAATGCATTACCTCCTATACTTATTAGTAAGGACCAGAGATAATACATTACCTCCTATACTTATTAGTAAGGGCCAGAGCTAATGCATTACCTCCTATACTTATTAGTAAGGACCAGAGCTAATGCATTACCTCCTATACTTATTAGTAAGGACCAGAGCTAATGCATTACCTCCTATACTTATTAGTAAGGACCAGAGATAATATATTACCTCCTATACTTATTAGTAAGGACCAGAGCTAATGCATTACCTCCTATACTTATTAGTAAGGACCAGAGCTAATGCATTACCTCCTATACTTATTGGTAAGGACCAGAGCTAATGCAGTACCTCCTATACTTATTAGTAAGGAACAGAGCTAATGCAGTACCTCCTATACTTATTAGTAAGGACCAGAGCTAATGCATTACCTCCTATACTTATTAGTAAGGACCAGAGCTAATACATTACCTCCTATACTTATTAGTAGGGACCAGAGCTAATGCATTACCTCCTATACTTATTGGTAAGGACCAGAGCTAATGTATTACCTCCTATACTTATTAGTAAGGACCAGAGCTAATGCATTACCTCCTATACTTATTAGTAAGGACCAGAGCTAATGCATTACCTCCTATACTTATTAGTAAGGACCAGAGCTAATGCATTACCTCCTATACTTATTAGTAAGGACCAGAGCTAATGCATTACCTCCTATACTTATTAGTAAGGGCCAGAGCTAATGCATTACCTCCTATACTTATTAGTAAGGACCAGAGCTAATGCATTACCTCCTATACTTATTAGTAAGGACCAGAGCTAATGCATTACCTCCTATACTTATTAGTAAGGACCAGAGATAATATATTACCTCCTATACTTATTAGTAAGGACCAGAGCTAATGCATTACCTCCTATACTTATTAGTAAGGACCAGAGCTAATGCATTACCTCCTATACTTATTGGTAAGGACCAGAGCTAATGCAGTACCTCCTATACTTATTAGTAAGGACCAGAGCTAATACATTACCTCCTATACTTATTAGTAAGGACCAGAGCTAATACATTACCTCCTATACTTATTAGTAAGGACCAGAGCTAATGCAGTACCTCCTATACTTATTAGTAAGGACCAGAGCTAATGCATTACCTCCTATACTTATTAGTAAGGACCAGAGCTAATGCAGTACCTCCTATACTTATTAGTAAGGACCAGAGCTAATGCATTACCTCCTATACTTATTAGTAAGGACCAGAGCTAATGCATTACCTCCTATACTTATTAGTAGGGACCAGAGCTAATGCATTACCTCCTATACTTATTAGTAAGGACCAGAGCTAATGCATTACCTCCTATACTTATTAGTAGGGACCAGAGCTAATGCATTACCTCCTATACTTATTAGTAAGGACCAGAGCTAATGCATTACCTCCTATACTTATTAGTAAGGACCAGAGCTAATGCATTACCTCCTATACTTATTAGTAAGGACCAGAGCTAATGCATTACCTCCTATACTTATTAGTAAGGACCAGAGCTAATGCATTACCTCCTATACTTATTAGTAAGGACCAGAGCTAATGCATTACCTCCTATACTTATTGGTAAGGACCAGAGCTAATGCATTACCTCCTATACTTATTAGTAAGGACCAGAGCTAATGCATTACCTCCTATACTTATTAGTAAGGACCAGAGCTAATGCATTACCTCCTATACTTATTAGTAAGGACCAGAGCTAATGCATTACCTCCTATCCTTATTAGTAAGGGCCAGAGCTAATGCATTACCTCCTATACTTATTGGTAAGGACCAGAGCTAATGCATTACCTCCTATACTTATTAGTAAGGACCAGAGCTAATGCATTACCTCCTATACTTATTGGTAAGGACCAGAGCTAATGCATTACCTCCTATACTTATTAGTAAGGACCAGAGCTAATGCATTACCTCCTATACTTATTGGTAAGGACCAGAGCTAATGCATTACCTCCTATACTTATTAGTAAGGACCAGAGCTAATGCATTACCTCCTATACTTATTGGTAAGGACCAGAGCTAATGCATTACCTCCTATACTTATTAGTAAGGACCAGAGCTAATGCATTACCTCCTATACTTATTAGTAAGGACCAGAGCTAATGCATTACCTCCTATACTTATTAGTAAGGACCAGAGCTAATGCATTACCTCCTATACTTATTAGTAAGGACCAGAGCTAATGCATTACCTCCTATACTTATTGGTAAGGACCAGAGCTAATGCATTACCTCCTATACTTATTATTAAGGACCAGAGCTAATGCATTACCTCCTATACTTATTAGTAAGGACCAGAGCTAATGCATTACCTCCTATACTTATTGGTAAGGACCAGAGCTAATGCATTACCTCCTATACTTATTAGTAAGGACCAGAGCTAATGCATTACCTCCTATACTTATTAGTAAGGACCATAGCTAATGCATTACCTCCTATACTTATTAGTAAGGACCAGAGCTAATGCATTACCTCCTATACTTATTAGTAAGGACCAGAGCTAATGCATTACCTCCTATACTTATTAGTAAGGACCAGAGCTAATGCATTACCTCCTATACTTATTAGTAAGGACCAGAGCTAATGCATTACCTCCTATACTTATTAGTAAGGACCAGAGCTAATGCATTACCTCCTATACTTATTAGTAAGGACCAGAGATAATACATTACCTCCTATACTTATTAGTAAGGACCAGAGCTAATGCATTACCTCCTATACTTATTAGTAAGGACCAGAGCTAATGCATTACCTCCTATACTTATTAGTAAGGACCAGAGCTAATACATTACCTCCTATACTTATTAGTAAGGACCAGAGATAATACATTACCTCCTATACTTATTGGTAAGGACCAGAGCTAATGCATTACCTCCTATACTTATTGGTAAGGACCAGAGCTAATGCATTACCTCCTATACTTATTAGTAAGGACCAGAGCTAATGCATTACCTCCTATACTTATTAGTAAGGACCATAGCTAATGCATTACCTCCTATACTTATTAGTAAGGACCAGAGCTAATTCATTACCTCCTATACTTATTAGTAAGGACCAGAGCTAATGCATTACCTCCTATACTTATTAGTAAGGACCAGAGATAATACATTACCTCCTATACTTATTAGTAAGGGCCAGAGCTAATGCATTACCTCCTATACTTATTAGTAAGGACCAGAGCTAATGCATTACCTCCTATACTTATTAGTAAGGACCAGAGCTAATGCATTACCTCCTATACTTATTAGTAAGGACCAGAGATAATATATTACCTCCTATACTTATTAGTAAGGACCAGAGCTAATGCATTACCTCCTATACTTATTAGTAAGGACCAGAGCTAATGCATTACCTCCTATACTTATTAGTAAGGACCAGAGATAATATATTACCTCCTATACTTATTAGTAAGGACCAGAGCTAATGCATTACCTCCTATACTTATTAGTAAGGACCAGAGCTAATGCATTACCTCCTATACTTATTGGTAAGGACCAGAGCTAATGCAGTACCTCCTATACTTATTAGTAAGGACCAGAGCTAATACATTACCTCCTATACTTATTAGTAAGGACCAGAGCTAATGCAGTACCTCCTATACTTATTAGTAAGGACCAGAGCTAATGCATTACCTCCTATACTTATTAGTAAGGACCAGAGCTAATGCAGTACCTCCTATACTTATTAGTAAGGACCAGAGCTAATGCATTACCTCCTATACTTATTAGTAAGGACCAGAGCTAATGCATTACCTCCTATACTTATTAGTAGGGACCAGAGCTAATGCATTACCTCCTATACTTGTGCAATGCTGACTAAGCAATATCTGTTTATGGGTGTGGTGACTTTTAGATCAGGTGTGCTCTATTTCATATGTAAAGAGTTCAAGGATGGATGGCATTAGTTGAACTCTGCCAACATATCATTGGACGAGCCATAAGGTCTTCACTACCATACTAGGAGGAGTAGGCTGTGTTATCTAGCAGTAGCACGAGCACCTGAGAACAACTACCTGGGTGTTTAAGGTTGCCATTAATGAACATTTACAATATAAAACCAATGGACTCATGCATGTCAGGAGCTGCCATCTCTACCCAGGGAGACTCATGCCTGTCAGGAGCTGCCATCTCTACCCAGGGAGACTCATGCCTGTCAGGAGCTGCCATCTCTACCCAGGGAGACTCATGCATGTCAGGAGCTGCCATCTCTACCCAGAGAGACTCATGAATGTCAGGAGCTGCCATCTTTACCCAGGGAGACTCATGCATGTCAGGAGCTGCCATCTCTACCCAGGGAGACTCATGCATGTCAGGAGCTGCCATCTCTACCCAGGGAGACTCATGCATGTCAGGAGCTACCATCTCTACCGAGGGAGACTCATGCATGTCAGGCCATCTCTACCCAGGGAGACTCATGCATGTCAGGAGCTACCATCCCTACCCAAGGAGACTCATGCATGTCAGGCCATCTCTACCCAGGGAGACTCATGCATGTCAGGGGCTGCCATCTCTACCCAGGGAGACTCATACATGTCAGGAGCTGCCATCTCTTCCCAAGGAGACTCATGCATGTCAGGAGCTGCCATCTCTTCCCAGGGAGACTCATGCATGTCAGGAGCTGCCTCTGTACCCAGGGAGACTCATGCATGTCAGGAGCTACCATCTCTATCCAGGGAGACACATGCATGTCAGGAGCTGCCATCTCTACCCAGGGAGACTCATGCATGTCAGGAGCTACCATCTCTACCCAGGGAGACTCATGCATGTCAGGAGCTTCCCAGGGAGACTCATGCATGTCAGGAGCTGCCATCTCTACCCAGGGAGATACATGCATGTCAGGAGCTACCATCTCTACCCAGGGAGACTCATGCATGTCAGGAGCTGCCTCTGAACCCAGTACACTCTTCAACCTTGTGCTGCATCAAAGATACCTAAAAAACATTTTCGAATAGAAATCAACTTAAAAAATAAAATAATAATAATAGGCCTAATCCCAAATTGTCAGAGTGCTTATAACAATAAGTAACACAGAATAGGTAAGTGCTTATGTAATGCCACACCCTACAGTATACATGTAACAAGTATTAGTCTCCTCCCAAGACAACTGGCCCACCTTCAGAGAGTATACTTGTCAGAAAAAGAGCAATGGTTGTGTGATTATTGACTAAATGATAAACTTGAGAGAGAGTTGAGTGAGTCAGAGTGAGAGAGGGAGGGGCTGGCGGAAGATAAGGAGGTGTGGTCACTACCAACCACACTGTACACTTGTTTATTTATAGTCTGTAGCTCACTCGAGACTTCATTTGTCTCATGAGGGGAGCGAGGTACGATTCTGTCTGCCTGTAGGTGGCCAAGTCCATTTTGTTCTGGAAGGCAAACACATAGCACAGGTAAGCAAATGTCACCACCTCACACACACCACCACAAACACCACCACAAACACTGTCACCACCTCACACACCACCACAAATACTGTCACCACCTCACACACACTACCACAAACACTGTCACCACCTCACACACCAGCACAAACACTGCCATCACCTCACACACACCACCACAAACACTGTCATCACCTCACACACCAGCACAAACACAGTCACCACCTCACACACACCACCAGAACTACTACCACCCCCCACACACCACTACCACACAGTCACCGCCTCACACACACCACCACAAACACTGTCAACACCTCACACACACCACCACAAACACTGTCATCACCTCACACACCAGCACAAACACAGTCACCACCTCACACACACCACCAGAACCACTGCCACCCCACACACACCACTACCACACAGTCATCACCTCACACACACCACCACAAACACTGTCACCACCTCACACATGCCACCACAAACACTGTCACCACCTCACACACACCACCACAAACACTGCCATCACCTCACACACACCACCACAAACACTGTCACCACCTCACAAACACCACCACAATCACTGCCACAGTTATTCTCTTGCAAACACACACTCACACAAATCTCCAGAATCAGTGTGTGCATGTGTGTGCATGTGTACCTGGTGGTAACTCTTCTTGTGCTCCAAATTTTTTCTGTTCAGATCCTTCGCCCACTCATTCAGTAGAAACTGAAAATAAAATAGCCAACAACAACAAAATGGGGAACGTCCATGGGGTTGGGGGTGGGTGTAAGGGGGGGCTGGGGCTGGGGGTGGGGGTAAGGGGTAAGACTGCATGTTAATGACAGCTAGTGGATGGTCTATGAGGCTTCACATGTTCTGAAGTCCATGTTGACCTGTATGCTTGCAATGACACACAAATCCTTGTACACACTCACCCCCCCCCCCCCCCCCCCCCCCAGAATAAACCACATTAGCCAGTGTTTTATATAGAGGAGAAACTCCGACCCACACACTGTATATGTCTTCATCAGTTTTGGCCGGTGATGGTGACGTTTTAAATCTGACCGAGTGATTTCTCTACAGAGGCCGTCCCTTCTGGCAACGTAACCATGACGACACAAGAAGTTCTTTAAACCCTCATCCTAGTGCATGAATATCATTATGTCATAAGATGTGAAGAAACGTGATGGTGATAATAATTACAGCTTTTCCAGGGGTGTGCTTCATATCTAGCTTATGGTGATGGTAATTACAGCTTTATTAATTGGTTGGCTGTGACTTGAATAAGGTTGATATGCCTTGGGGCTACAGGGCTCCTTTTGAAAAATACAGCAGTAGCTATACTTTTCTTGAGTGTCTTCACGGGCTAGTAATACAGGCAAGGCCAGCTAGTAATACAGGCAAGGCCAACTAGTAATAAAGGCAAGGCAACTAGTAATACAGGCAAGGCCAACTAGTAATACAGGCAAGGCCAACTAGTAATACAGGCAAGGCCAACTAGTAATACAGCAAGGCAACTAGTAATACAGGCAAGGCCAACTAGTAATACAGGCAAGGCCAACTAGTAATACAGGCAAGGCAACTAGTAATACAGGCAAGGCCAACTAGTAATACAGGCAAGGCAACTAGTAATACAGGCAAGACAACTAGTAATACAGGCAAGGCAACCAGTAATACAGGCAAGGCAACTAGTAACACAGGCAAGGCAACTAGTAATACAGGCAAGGCAACTAGTAATACAGGCAAGGCAACTAGTAATACAGGCAAGGCAACTAGTAATACAGGCAAGGACAACTAGTAATACAGGCAAGGCCAACTAGTATTACAGGCAAGGCAACTAGTAATACAGGTAAGGCCAACTAGTAATATGGGTAAGGCAACTAGTAATACAGGTAAGGCCAACTAGTAATACAGGCAAGGCAACTAGTAATACAGGCAAGGCCAACTAGTAATATTGGTAAGGCAAACTAGTAATACAGGTAAGGCAAACTAGTAATACAGGCAAGGCAAACTAGTAATACAGGCAAGGCAACTAGTAATACAGGCAAGGCAAACTAGTAATACAGACAAGGCAACTAGTAATACAGGCAAGGCCAACTAGTAATACAGGTAAGGCAAACTAGTAATACAGGCAAGGCATTGAACGGTGAGAGAAAGTGCGATGGGAAAAGGGGAAAGAAAAGAAAGTCTGTAACCCGATGCCCTCCGTGGCCTTTTGGAGGAAACTTGAAATCCTATCGTTGCATTGCTCTAGCCATTGTCCTAGCCCTAGCATAGCTGAAGGCCTAATACAGTACTGACCTATACATTATCTTAGCTTGAAATCCTAGTATTGTTAGATTGCATTGCTCTAGCCATTGTCCTAGCCCTAGCATAGTTGAAGGCCTAATACAGGACTGACCCATACATTATCTTAGCTAGTATTGTTAGATTACATTGCTCTAGCCATTATCCTAGCCCTAGCATAGCTGAAGGCCTAATACAGGACTGACCCATACATTATCTTAGCTTGAAATCCTAGTATTGTTAGATTGCATTGCTCTAGCCATTGTCCTAGTCCTAGCATAGCTGTCAAAGGCCTAATACAGTACTGACCTGTACATTATCTTAGTAGTATTGTTAGATTGCATTGCTCTAGCCATTGTCCTAGTCCTAGCCTAGCTGAAGGCCTAATACAGTACTGACCTGTACATTATCTTGGCTTGAAATCCTAGCTCTGTTAGATTGCATTGCTCTAGCCATTGTCCTAGTCCTAGTATAGCTGAAGGCCTAATACAGTACTGACCTGTACATTATCTTAGCTTGAAATCCTAGTATTGTTAGATTGCATTGCTCTAGCAATTGTCCTAGCCCTAGCATAGCTGAAGGCAGTACAGACCTGTACACTACTACTGGTGCCATCACATTGCAATGCTTGGGCTGTTGTAGAAGAGAAGTAGCTAATATTATATATATATAGTTAGCCTTACAGATTCTGAGTTCGTGCAAAGTTGAGGTGAAAAACAGGCTAAGATATTCTCCAGATTCACTGAGAAACATTTCCAGTCTAGAAAACCAGTTACCGGTATCTTACCTCTAGCTGGAACATGCAGTGAACTGAGTAGCTACAAGTCAGAATGGAACTCCGCATCTATTCATGTCAGCCATTAACTACCTACCACTTCTCAATTATTGAGCAGTGAATTTCCTTTCCTGTACCTTCGAATCTACTGCCATTTTATCGACCATTCTCTTCATTGCAATGACTAGTCCCGGTTTACATACATGTAAGCCCACATTATTTAAGTGAGCAATCCATTCATACTTAAGTGTTGGTGAAGTATACATAGATAGATAGATAGATAGATATGTACACCATAGATAGGTATAGCCAGATAGATACTTACATAGATATGTACACCATAGATAGGTATAGCCAGATATATACATACATAGATATGTACACCATAGATAGGTATAGCCAGATAGATACTTACATAGATATGTACACCATAGATAGGTATAGCCAGATAGATACTTACATACATATGTACACCATAGATAGGTATAGCCAGATAGATACTTACATAGATATGTACACCATAGATAGGTATAGCCAGATAGATACTTACATAGATATGTACACCATAGATAGGTATAGCCAGATAGATACTTACATAGATATGTACACCATAGATAGGTATAGCCAGATAGATACATACATAGATATGTACACCATAGATAGGTATAGCCAGATAGATACTTACATAGATATGTACACCATAGATAGGTATAGCCAGATAGATACTTACATAGATATGACCACCATAGATAGGTATAGCCAGATAGATACTTACATAGATATGTACACCATAGATAGATGTTTCCTCTCGAGCTCTATGTATATGATAATTACTTCAGATAGACATTATTATATACATCAGGGCTGCATTTAGGATTGAGTTGAAGGGGTGGGTGGGGGGGGGGGGGGGGGGGGGGTGGAATTAGTATTTTGGAAACGGGGGGCTAGGGCACACATATCTATCCTCCCTAAATGTGGCCCTGTGTGTAACATGTTAACTGAACTTCTTGGCCAGGATGAGCCAGCCCTAGTCTCCCTGATCCCACCCTCCCTGGGTCTGTGTTGGAGCAAACAAGCACAGCCAGAGAGAGATATTAGTATAGGTGGTATGTGTATTACTAAATAAATACCAACCCTCGTAGCTATGACAACCATCTGCCAACATTGAAACTAATTATATGCTCTAATTATGTGTGGGCATGTGGGAAGCTCTTGTTCAAATGAGAAGCTTCTCCAGCTTAGAGGTCCTATATACTATGTACAGTGCCAATGGTTCTGGTGAGCACTCGAGAATCTAAGCAAGAACAATTCCAGCCATCCAGTCCTCACTACAAGGAACCAAGACCAGGAATAGTCTGAATGTCTTGCTTCCTTCAGGCAATAATTAGAAAGGACAATAAAAGAAGAAAAAAACATATTTAATTTGTACTTAAAATGGTTAAGAATGCAATTAAAATTTCACCATCTACAGCAAGTTCGATATATGAGGTCACAAAAGGTTAGTATCACAATGGGTGGAGGCAGGTTGAAGAAGGTTGACAATAGCTCTATGGGGGCACACACTGGACCAACACCACACTGGGTGGAGGCAGGTTGAAGAAGGTTGACAATAGCTCTATGGGGGCACACACTGGACCAACACCACACTGGGTGGAGGCAGGTTGAAGTAGGTTGACAATAGCTCTATGGGGGCACACACTGGACCAACACCACACTGGGTGGAGGCAGGTTGAAGAAGGTTGACAATAGCTCTATGAGGGCACACACTGGACCAACACCACACTGGGTGGAGGCAGGTTGAAGAAGGTTGACAATAGCTCTATGGGGGCACACACTGGACCAACACCACACTGGGTGGAGGCAGGTTGAAGAAGGTTGACAATAGCTCTATGGGGGCACACACTGGACCAACACCACACTGGGTGGAGGCAGGTTGAAGTAGGTTGACAATAGCTCTATGGGGGCACACACTGGACCAACACCACACTGGGTAGAGGCAGGTTGAAGAAGGTTGACAATAGCTCTATGGGGGCACACACTGGACCAACACCACACTGGGTGGAGGCAGGTTGAAGAAGGTTGACAATAGCTCTATGGGGGCACACACTGGACCAACACTACACTGGGTGGAGGCAGGTTGAAGTAGGTTGACAATAGCTCTATGGGGGCACACATTGGACTAACACACACTGGGTGGAGGGAGGTTGAAGTAGGTTGACACTCTATGGGGGCACACACTGGACCAACACCACACTGGGTGGAGGCAGGTTGAGGTAGGTTGACAATAGCTCTATGGGGGCACACACTGAACAACACCACACTGGGTGGAGGCAGGTTGAGTAGGTTGACAATAGCTCTATGGGGGCACACACTGGACTAACACCACACTGGGTGGAGGCTGGTTGAAGTAGACAATAGCTCTATGGGGGCACACACTGGACCAACACCACACTGGGTTGAACATCTATCTACATATCTCTATAGTATTCACCTTCTCGCCAGGATTTTATGGGCAAGGGACATGTTATTGGTGAAGTGTGGAACTATGTAATTCCCTACGTTGGTCAAGATGTATTTGGTCTTATGTACATTCCAAATTACGTTTACAGGTGCACTGGACTAAATATAATATTGTGACATGTAAAAGAGCTGGGAATCAGCACAGCATCATGCAATGAGTAATTGTACAATACAATATATAGCCATATATACTGTTTGAAGCCTGAAAGCACCTTAATTAGGAACATATTCTCAGAAATATTTATAGAGTCCTAATTAAGGTGCTTTCAGGCTTCAGAACAATATCAATAACCTTCTCGATAATCAACTTGAAATTTTACTCTCTTGACATTTCGATGAGATGCTCTAGCCTTCATCGGGAATAGTGAGATGCTAAGACTCTGATGCTCTAGCCTTCATCAGGAATAATGAGATACTAAGACTCTGATGCTCTAGCCATCATCAGGAATAATGAGATACTAAGACTCTGATGCTCTAGCCTTCATCAGGAATAATGAGATGCTAAGACTCTGATGCTCTAGCCTTCATCAGGAATAATGAGATGCTAAGACTCTGATGCTCTAGCCATCATCAGGAATAATGAGATACTAAGACTCTGATGCTCTAGCCTTCATCGGGAATAATGAGGTGCTAAGACTCTGATGCTCTAGCCTTCATCAGGAATAGTGAGATGCTAAGACTCTGATGCTCTAGCCTTCATCAGGAATAATGAGATGCTAAGACTCTGATGCTCTAGCCTTCATCAGGAATATTGAGATGCTAAGACTCTGATGCTCTAGCCTTCATCGGGAATAATGAGATACTAAGACTCTGATGCTCTAGCCTTCATCAGGAATAATGAGATGCTAAGACTCTGATGCTCTAGCCTTCATCGGGAATAGTGAGATGCTAAGACTCTGATGCTCTAACCTTCATCGGGAATAGTGAGATGCTAAGACTCTGATGCTCTAGCCTTCATCAGGAATAATGAGATGCTAAGACTCTGATGCTCTAACCTTCATCAGGAATAATGAGATGCTAAGACTCTGATGCTCCAGAAGTAATGAGATGCTAAGACTCTGATGCTCTAGCCTTCATCAGGAATAATGAGATGCTAAGACTCTGATGCTCTAGTCTTCATCAGGAATAATGAGATGCTAAGACTCTGATGCTCTAGCCTTCATCGGGAATAATGAGATGCTAAGACTCTGATGTTCTAGCCTTCATCGGGAATAGTGAGATGCTAAGACTCTGATGCTCTAACCTTCATCGGGAATAGTGAGATGCTAAGACTCTGATGCTCTAGCCTTCATCAGGAATAATGAGATGCTAAGACTCTGATGCTCTAACCTTCATCAGGAATAATGAGATGCTAAGACTCTGATGCTCCAGGAATAATGAGATGCTAAGACTCTGATGCTCTAGCCTTCATCGGGAATAGTGAGATGCTAAGACTCTGATGCTCTAGTCTTCATCAGGAATAATGAGATGCTAAGACTCTGATGCTCTAGCCTTCATCAGGTATAATGAGATACTAAGACTCTGATGCTCTAGCCTTCATCAGGAATAATGAGATGCTAAGACTCTGATGCTCTAGCCTTCATCAGCAATAATGAGATACTAAGACTCTGATGCTCTAGCCTTCATCGGGAATAATGAGATGCTAAGACTCTGATGCTCTAGCCTTCATCAGGAATAATGAGATACTAAGACTCTGATGCTCTAGCCTTTATCTGGAATAGTGAGATGCTAAGACTCTGATGCTCTAGCCTTCATCAGGAATAATGAGATGCTAAGACTCTGATGCTCTAGCCTTCATCAGGAATAATGAGATGCTAAGGCTCTGATGCTCTAGCCTTCATCGGGAATAGTGAGATGCTAAGACTCTGATGCTCTAGCCTTCATCGGGAATAATGAGATACTAAGACTCTGATGCTCTAGCCTTCATCAGGAATAATGAGATGCTAAGACTCTGATGCTCTAGCCTTCATCGGGAATAGTGAGATGCTAAGACTCTGATGCTCTAACCTTCATCGGGAATAGTGAGATGCTAAGACTCTGATGCTCTAGCCTTCATCAGGAATAATGAGATGCTAAGACTCTGATGCTCTAACCTTCATCAGGAATAATGAGATGCTAAGACTCTGATGCTCCAGAAGTAATGAGATGCTAAGACTCTGATGCTCTAGCCTTCATCAGGAATAATGAGATGCTAAGACTCTGATGCTCTAGCCTTCATCAGGTATAATGAGATACTAAGACTCTGATGCTCTAGCCTTCATCAGGAATAGTGAGATGCTAAGACTCTGATGCTCTAGTCTTCATCAGGAATAATGAGATGCTAAGACTCTGATGCTCTAGCCTTCATCGGGAATAATGAGATGCTAAGACTCTGATGCTCTAGCCTTCATCGGGAATAGTGAGATGCTAAGACTCTGATGCTCTAACCTTCATCGGGAATAGTGAGATGCTAAGACTCTGATGCTCTAGCCTTCATCAGGAATAATGAGATGCTAAGACTCTGATGCTCTAACCTTCATCAGGAATATTGAGATGCTAAGACTCTGATGCTCCAGGAATAATGAGATGCTAAGACTCTGATGCTCTAGCCTTCATCGGGAATAGTGAGATGCTAAGACTCTGATGCTCTAGTCTTCATCAGGAATAATGAGATGCTAAGACTCTGATGCTCTAGCCTTCATCAGGTATAATGAGATACTAAGACTCTGATGCTCTATCCTTCATCAGGAATAATGAGATGCTAAGACTCTGATGCTCTAGCCTTCATCAGCAATAATGAGATACTAAGACTCTGATGCTCTAGCCTTCATCGGGAATAATGAGATGCTAAGACTCTGATGCTCTAGCCTTCATCAGGAATAATGAGATACTAAGACTCTGATGCTCTAGCCTTTATCTGGAATAGTGAGATGCTAAGACTCTGATGCTCTAGCCTTCATCAGGAATAATGAGATGCTAAGACTCTGATGCTCTAGCCTTCATCAGGAATAATGAGATGCTAAGGCTCTGATGCTCTAGCCTTCATCGGGAATAGTGAGATGCTAAGACTCTGATGCTCTAGCCTTCATCAGGAATAATGAGATGCTAAGACTCTGATGCTCCAGGAATAATGATATGCTAAGACTCTGATGCTCCAGGAATAATGAGATGCTAAGACTCTGATGCTCTAGCCTTCATCGGGAATAGTGAGATGCTAAGACTCTGATGCTCTAGTCTTCATCAGGAATAATGAGATGCTAAGACTCTGATGCTCTAGCCTTCATCAGTTATAATGAGATGCTAAGACTCTGATGCTCTAGCCTTCATCAGGTATAATGAGATACTAAGACTCTGATGCTCTAGCCTTCATCAGGAATAATGAGATGCTAAGACTCTGATGCTCTAGCCTTCATCAGGTATAATGAGATACTAAGACTCTGATGCTCTAGCCTTCATCAGGTATAATGAGATGCTAAGACTCTGATGCTCTAGCATTCATCAGGAATAATGAGATGCTAAGACTGTGATGCTCTAGCCTTCATTGGGAATAGTGAGATGCGAAGACTCTGATGCTCTAGCCTTCAACAGGAATAATGAGATGCTAAGACTCTGATGCTCTAGCCTTCATTGGGAATAGTGAGATGCTAAGACTCTGATGCTCTAGCCTTCATCAGGAATAATGAGATGCTAAGACTCTGATGCTCTAGCCTTCATCAGGAATAATGAGATGCTAAGACTCTGATGCTCTAGCCTTCATCAGGAATAATGAGATGCTAAGACTCTGATGCTCTAGCCTTCATCGGGAATAATGAGATGCTAAGACTCTGATGCTCTAGCCTTCATCAGGAATAATGAGATGCTAAGACTCTGATGCTCTAGCCTTCATCAGGAATAATGAGATGCTAAGACTCTGATGCTCTAGCCTTCATCGGGAATAATGAGATGCTAAGACTCTGATGCTCTAGCCTTCATCAGGAATAATGAGATGCTAAGACTTTGATGCTCTAGCCTTCATCAGGAATAATGAGATGCTAAGACTAGATGCTCTAGCCTTCATCAGGAATAATGAGATGCTAAGACTAGATGCTCTAGCCTTCATCAGGAATAATGAGATGCTAAGACTCTGATGCTCTAGCCTTCATCGGGAATAGTGAGATGCTAAGACTCTGATGCTCTTGCCTTCATCAGGAATAATGAGATGCTAAGACTCTGATGCTCTAGCCTTCATCAGGAATAATGAGATGCTAAGACTCTGATGCTCTAGTCTTCATCAGGAATAATGAGATGCTAAGACTCTGATGCTCTAGCCTTCATCGGGAATAATGAGATGCTAAGACTCTGATGCTCTAGCCTTCATCGGGAATAGTGAGATGCTAAGACTCTGATGCTCTAACCTTCATCGGGAATAGTGAGATGCTAAGACTCTGATGCTCTAGCCTTCATCAGGAATAATGAGATGCTAAGACTCTGATGCTCTAACCTTCATCAGGAATAATGAGATGCTAAGACTCTGATGCTCCAGGAATAATGAGATGCTAAGACTCTGATGCTCTAGCCTTCATCGGGAATAGTGAGATGCTAAGACTCTGATGCTCTAGTCTTCATCAGGAATAATGAGATGCTAAGACTCTGATGCTCTAGCCTTCATCAGGTATAATGAGATACTAAGACTCTGATGCTCTATCCTTCATCAGGAATAATGAGATGCTAAGACTCTGATGCTCTAGCCTTCATCAGCAATAATGAGATACTAAGACTCTGATGCTCTAGCCTTCATCGGGAATAATGAGATGCTAAGACTCTGATGCTCTAGCCTTCATCAGGAATAATGAGATACTAAGACTCTGATGCTCTAGCCTTTATCTGGAATAGTGAGATGCTAAGACTCTGATGCTCTAGCCTTCATCAGGAATAATGAGATGCTAAGACTCTGATGCTCTAGCCTTCATCAGGAATAATGAGATGCTAAGGCTCTGATGCTCTAGCCTTCATCGGGAATAGTGAGATGCTAAGACTCTGATGCTCTAGCCTTCATCAGGAATAATGAGATGCTAAGACTCTGATGCTCCAGGAATAATGATATGCTAAGACTCTGATGCTCCAGGAATAATGAGATGCTAAGACTCTGATGCTCTAGCCTTCATCGGGAATAGTGAGATGCTAAGACTCTGATGCTCTAGTCTTCATCAGGAATAATGAGATGCTAAGACTCTGATGCTCTAGCCTTCATCAGTTATAATGAGATGCTAAGACTCTGATGCTCTAGCCTTCATCAGGTATAATGAGATACTAAGACTCTGATGCTCTAGCCTTCATCAGGAATAATGAGATGCTAAGACTCTGATGCTCTAGCCTTCATCAGGTATAATGAGATACTAAGACTCTGATGCTCTAGCCTTCATCAGGTATAATGAGATGCTAAGACTCTGATGCTCTAGCATTCATCAGGAATAATGAGATGCTAAGACTGTGATGCTCTAGCCTTCATTGGGAATAGTGAGATGCGAAGACTCTGATGCTCTAGCCTTCAACAGGAATAATGAGATGCTAAGACTCTGATGCTCTAGCCTTCATTGGGAATAGTGAGATGCTAAGACTCTGATGCTCTAGCCTTCATCAGGAATAATGAGATGCTAAGACTCTGATGCTCTAGCCTTCATCAGGAATAATGAGATGCTAAGACTCTGATGCTCTAGCCTTCATCAGGAATAATGAGATGCTAAGACTCTGATGCTCTAGCCTTCATCGGGAATAATGAGATGCTAAGACTCTGATGCTCTAGCCTTCATCAGGAATAATGAGATGCTAAGACTCTGATGCTCTAGCCTTCATCAGGAATAATGAGATGCTAAGACTCTGATGCTCTAGCCTTCATCGGGAATAATGAGATGCTAAGACTCTGATGCTCTAGCCTTCATCAGGAATAATGAGATGCTAAGACTTTGATGCTCTAGCCTTCATCAGGAATAATGAGATGCTAAGACTAGATGCTCTAGCCTTCATCAGGAATAATGAGATGCTAAGACTAGATGCTCTAGCCTTCATCAGGAATAATGAGATGCTAAGACTCTGATGCTCTAGCCTTCATCGGGAATAGTGAGATGCTAAGACTCTGATGCTCTTGCCTTCATCAGGAATAATGAGATGCTAAGACTCTGATGCTCTAGCCTTCATCAGGAATAATGAGATGCTAAGACTCTGATGCTCTAGTCTTCATCAGGAATAATGAGATGCTAAGACTCTGATGCTCTAGCCTTCATCGGGAATAATGAGATGCTAAGACTCTGATGCTCTAGCCTTCATCGGGAATAGTGAGATGCTAAGACTCTGATGCTCTAACCTTCATCGGGAATAGTGAGATGCTAAGACTCTGATGCTCTAGCCTTCATCAGGAATAATGAGATGCTAAGACTCTGATGCTCTAACCTTCATCAGGAATAATGAGATGCTAAGACTCTGATGCTCCAGGAATAATGAGATGCTAAGACTCTGATGCTCTAGCCTTCATCGGGAATAGTGAGATGCTAAGACTCTGATGCTCTAGTCTTCATCAGGAATAATGAGATGCTAAGACTCTGATGCTCTATCCTTCATCAGGAATAATGAGATGCTAAGACTCTGATGCTCTAGCCTTCATCAGCAATAATGAGATACTAAGACTCTGATGCTCTAGCCTTCATCGGGAATAATGAGATGCTAAGACTCTGATGCTCTAGCCTTCATCAGGAATAATGAGATACTAAGACTCTGATGCTCTAGCCTTTATCTGGAATAGTGAGATGCTAAGACTCTGATGCTCTAGCCTTCATCAGGAATAATGAGATGCTAAGACTCTGATGCTCTAGCCTTCATCAGGAATAATGAGATGCTAAGGCTCTGATGCTCTAGCCTTCATCGGGAATAGTGAGATGCTAAGACTCTGATGCTCTAGCCTTCATCAGGAATAATGAGATGCTAAGACTCTGATGCTCCAGGAATAATGATATGCTAAGACTCTGATGCTCCAGGAATAATGAGATGCTAAGACTCTGATGCTCTAGCCTTCATCGGGAATAGTGAGATGCTAAGACTCTGATGCTCTAGTCTTCATCAGGAATAATGAGATGCTAAGACTCTGATGCTCTAGCCTTCATCAGGTATAATGAGATGCTAAGACTCTGATGCTCTAGCCTTCATCAGGTATAATGAGATACTAAGACTCTGATGCTCTAGCCTTCATCAGGAATAATGAGATGCTAAGACTCTGATGCTCTAGCCTTCATCAGGTATAATGAGATACTAAGACTCTGATGCTCTAGCCTTCATCAGGTATAATGAGATGCTAAGACTCTGATGCTCTAGCATTCATCAGGAATAATGAGATGCTAAGACTGTGATGCTCTAGCCTTCATTGGGAATAGTGAGATGCGAAGACTCTGATGCTCTAGCCTTCAACAGGAATAATGAGATGCTAAGACTCTGATGCTCTAGCCTTCATTGGGAATAGTGAGATGCTAAGACTCTGATGCTCTAGCCTTCATCAGGAATAATGAGATGCTAAGACTCTGATGCTCTAGCCTTCATCAGGAATAATGAGATGCTAAGACTCTGATGCTCTAGCCTTCATCAGGAATAATGAGATGCTAAGACTCTGATGCTCTAGCCTTCATCGGGAATAATGAGATGCTAAGACTCTGATGCTCTAGCCTTCATCAGGAATAATGAGATGCTAAGACTCTGATGCTCTAGCCTTCATCAGGAATAATGAGATGCTAAGACTCTGATGCTCTAGCCTTCATCAGGAATAATGAGATGCTAAGACTCTGATGCTCTAGCCTTCATCGGGAATAATGAGATGCTAAGACTCTGATGCTCTAGCCTTCATCAGGAATAATGAGATGCTAAGACTCTGATGCTCTAGCCTTCATCAGGAATAATGAGATACTAAGACTCTGATGCTCTAGCCTTCATCGGGAATAATGAGATGCTAAGACTCTGATGCTCTAGCCTTCATCAGGAATAATGAGATGCTAAGACTTTGATGCTCTAGCCTTCATCAGGAATAATGAGATGCTAAGACTAGATGCTCTAGCCTTCATCAGGAATAATGAGATGCTAAGACTAGATGCTCTAGCCTTCATCAGGAATAATGAGATGCTAAGACTCTGATGCTCTAGCCTTCATCGGGAATAGTGAGATGCTAAGACTCTGATGCTCTTGCCTTCATCAGGAATAATGAGATGCTAAGACTCTGATGCTCTAGCCTTCATCAGGAATAATGAGATGCTAAGACTCTGATGCTCTAGCCTTCATCAGGAATAATGAGATGCTAAGACTCTGATGCTCTAGTCTTCATCAGGAATAATGAGATGCTAAGACTCTGATGCTCTAGCCTACATCGGGAATAGTGAGATACTAAGACTCTGATACTCTAGCCTTCATCAGGAATAATGAGATGCTAAGACTCTGATGCTCTAGCTTTCATCGGGAATAGTGAGATGCTAAGGCTCATTGCAATGTTATTATGTCAACTGAGAGTTCATTGAGAATGATTATTATATGTATGGCAGTATTCTGGTAGAAATAGTTTATCAACACAGAGAGCAAAAATGGGAGACACATGGAGGTGAAATGCGATGGGCTAGGCTGCAGTCTCTCCTATAGGCACATCCCTCTCAGAGGGGGGAGGGGGGATCAGGGGGTTGAACCCCCCCACCCCCTACTCAGGATATCCCCCCTACTAATTTTCACTGATACCATAGTTGAAGAAATGCAAGTGGACTGTGTAGAACTTCTATTTTCTGCCATGGACATCAACAGTGTCAGGGCGACATCTGCTTAACACTAAGTAGTGTGAATTATCAAGGACTAGTAGTGCAGCATTATTGTAACTAGTTGCATTTAAAATTATAGAGAAGACAAATGGTTGGTTACACATGATGTTTACAGCAACACAGCAACAACAGTTATTGTTAATTCAACTTTTCAGTTCAGCACAATGAAGTGCATTTCTTCACTCGGATAGCAAATTACCTTCAACATACATTGATAAAATACCATATTGAATGGGCTACATATTGTTATATGAATCAGGACCACAGCATACATTTCATAATAAAACCACGAGGTCAGACCCTTTCACATCATCCAATCAAGTCAGTACTGGCATAATCCCTCCCACCCCAATCGTATAATGTGGGTGGCTGCACAGTAGCACTGCCTAATCTATCTGCATTCTGTCCTGTTGAAGCCCCCCTACGCCCCCCCCCCCCTCCCCCCAGTTGAAAATTCCTGATGAAACCTTAACTGCATATTGTGCACTTCCACCTGCCGGTTCAAGTCTGGCAAGGAAGGTGCTCCTGGTTACTTATCTAGTTCTACAAGAGGCCCAAAGTAGGTTTGTGCTAACTCCCTGTGTGCTGAGAGGTAACACACATCAGTGTTCCACAAAGACCTTTCTCTGAGCTAAAACAACTCCTTGGCTATGCCAGTGTTCCTTGCACAGGAGCTCACATCAGCATCCATCCTAATGCCTGTTATATGAGACCAGTCCTTGAATGTGTGACCAAGCCCTTTCTAGTTGAGCTCTTGCTTCACTCTTCCAGCACAGCAAGTCTCCACATCCGATGCAAGACTGGCTCGGTAGCACTTACTCATCCGATAAGATTGGCTCGGTAGCACATATTCATCCAATGACTGGCTTGGCTCAGTAGCACATACTCATCCGATGACTGGCTCGGTAGCACATACTCATCCGATGCAAGACTAGCTCAGTAGCACATACTCATCCGATGACTGGCTCAGTAGCACATACTCATCCGATGACTGGCTCGGTAGCACATACTCATCCGATGACTGGCCCGGTAGCACATACTCATCCGATGACTGGCTTGGTAGCACATACTCATCCGATCAAGACTGGCTCAGTAGCACATACTCATCCGATGACTAGCTCATTAGCACATACTCATCCGATGACTGGCTTGGTAGCACATACTCATCCGATGACTGGCTCGGTAGCACATACTCATCCAATGACTGGGGCTCAGTAGCACATATTCATCCGATGATCTGGCTCAGTAGGACATAGTCATCCAATGACTGGCTCAGTAGCACATACTCATCCGATGACTGGCTCAGTAGCACATACTCATCCGATGCAAGACTGGCTCAGTAGCACATATTCATCCGATGACAGGCTTGGTAGCACATACTCATCCGATGACTGGCTTGGTAGCACATACTCATCCGATGACTGGCTCGGTAGCACATACTCATCCAATGACTGGCTCAGTAGCACATACTCATCCTATGACTGGCTCAGTAGCACATACTCATCCGATGCAAGACTGGCTCAGTAGCACATATTCATCCGATGACTGGCTTGGTAGCACATACTCATCCAATGACTGGCTTGGTAGCACATACTCATCCAATGACTGGCTTGGTAGCACATACTCATCCGATGACTGGCTCTGTAGCACATACTCATCCAATGACTGGCTCAGTAGCACATACTCATCCGATGCCACGACTGGCTCGGTAGAGCAGGGTGAGCGAACCATGGCTATCTTGCAGGAGCTCATTCTCTACCAGGTTGTACAAAGGACTGAACTCACCATGGAGCATTGCAAATAAATAAAAATCTTTTAAACTTGACCGAAACTTCACTTTTCCGAAAAGAAAGTTGTTGGCCCCAAGGAAAGGTCTTGGCAAGCAAGGTTGCTCATACTCTTGTTCACTTCACTACAATGTGATGAGTGAAGCTTTCTTTATTGTCCCCGTCAAGCGAGCCAACAGAGCAACTGATTGCGCAATCCAAGTGCGGCTATGGTGTGCTGACTTGCTATGGCAGTGGTCCTAGGACACTGACTACATATGCAACATAGACACTCACCAAATGTTGGCCATCTTTCCACTCACACCAAGCATCTTCTTTCCACTTTAGGCTAATTCCAGTCCTTCTGTGCTTGTCACGAGCTGCTACAGCCTTCGTCAGCTGAACGTCCGTCTCGATCATCCTGCGCTGCCGACTATAGCTATCATTTCATCAACCACACCCACAACACACAGCTTTGTATTGCATCACGGACCGTAAATACAGAACACAACTTTGAACTACTGAAATAACCCAATAGTAGCCCGCCACCTTGGACACATGCAAACGTTGAACGTCAGCATAATTGGATTGCACAATCTTTTCTTTTCATTCTCAAGCGTTGTTCGTCAGGCGTAATAAAAAACGTCATCCATCACGTTGTAGTGCAGACAGTCTTCGAGCAGCTATATGGTCTAGGAAAGACAGTTCCCTGGTGCTTAACTTTATTTTTGGTAAAGGGAATTTTCAGTCTGAGAAATTGCAATGTTACTCTTAAATACCCCAGAGAGAACTCTGCTATTCTGCACGCTTCACCCAGGCCAGCTTCACCCAGGCCAGCTTCACCCAGGCCAGCTTCATCCAGGCCAGCTTCACCCAGGCCAGCTTCACCCAGGCCAGCTTCATCACCCAGGCCAGATTCACCCAGGCCAGCTTCACCCAGGCCAGCTTCACCCAGGCCAGGGCCAGCTTCATCACCCAGGCCAGCTTCACCCAGGCCAGCTTCACCCAGGCCAGCTTCACCCAGGCCAGCTTCACCCACACCAACTATCTCGTAAATACGAGGACACATGTGTGGTAGGTGTGCAATGTGAAACCACACCTACCTTTAAGGTCTTGTGACACATATCTTGTCTTTTATTGTCGTCTTCGCTGCTTAGCTCACTGAACCCTCTCTAGGTACAATGAGCGTTGACATACACAACAACCACGACACAAACAACAACAATGTAAACAATGACGTAATCACAATGACGTAATCAAAACAATGATGTAAACAATGATATAACCAAAAACGATGATGTAAACAATTATGTAAACAGTGATGTAACCAAAACAATGACAGATGTAAACAACAGTGCAAATATTGCAACCAATGACATCATCACGAACAAAACAGGGCAAGCAACACGCCCACACACACAATGGGATAAATCATGGCAACTTTAAGCTGTGGTCACTTTATAGCTTCATCCAACCTCCACTGACAACTGGCCTAGCCACTATCTGAGAAAGCCTCAGAAGCAAGTTATTACGAGGAAGTGTCCTACTAATCAGAGACAAACCGTCACCTAGCAACTAAGTCCTTGCAAACATGCTGCCTTTGTTATCGTCGATTATTAAAACTCTACATAGTGCCCAGCAGCAGACACTTGAGGCTTGAGGACAATGAAATGATAGGACAGGACAGTCCAGAGTGTCCGACGCCCACGTGATCACCACATCTCATGCCATTGTTTGGCAGGAAATGCTCAGGGGAAGGGGGTTCCTCTTCCACATTAGGAATAGTGAATATGGGTAGTCAATCCTCCCTCCGTGTATCAACCGTGATGGGAACAAAAGAGCATCACTCACATCAGCTCCCTTCACCTGCACACTCCCTCAGTCACATCAGCTCCCTTCACCTGCACACTCCCTCACTCACATCAGCTCCCTTCACCTGCACACTCCCTCACTCACATCAGCTCCCTTCACTGCACACTCCCTCACTCACATCAGCTCCCTTCACTGCACACTCCCTCACTCACATCAGCTCCCTTCACCTGCACACTCCCTCACTCACATCAGCTCCCTTCACTGCACACTCCCTCACTCACATCAGCTCCCTTCACATGCACACTCCCTCACTCACATCAGCTCCCTTCACCCGCACACTCCCTCACTCACATCAGCTCCCTTCACCTGCACACTCCCTCACTCACATCAGCTCCTTCACCTGCACACTCCCTCACTCACATCAGCTCCCTTCACCTGCACACTCCCTCACTCACATCAGCTCCCTTCACCTGCACACTCCCTCACTCACATCAGCTCCCTTCACTGCACACTCCCTCACTCACATCAGCTCCCTTCACATGCACACTCCCTCACTCACATCAGATCCCACTCCCTCACTCACATCAGCTCCCTTCACTGCACACTCCCTCACTCACATCAGCTACCTTCACCTGCACAGTCCCTCACTCACATCAGCTCCCTTCACCTGCACACTCCCTCACTCATTCACATCAGCTCCCTTCACTGCACACTCCCTCACTCACATCAGCTCCCTTCACATGCACACTCCCTCACTCACATCAGCTCCCTTCACCTGCACACTCCCTCACTCACATCAGCTCCCTTCACCTGCACACTCCCTCACTCACATCAGCTCCCTTCACCTGCACACTCCCTAACTCACATCAGCTCCCTTCACCTGCACACTCCCTCACTCACATCAGCTCCCACTCCCTCACTCACATCAGCTCCCACTCCCTCACTCACATCAGCTCCCTTCACCCACACACTCACTCACTCACATCAGCTCCCTTCACCTGCACACTCCCTCACTCACATCAGCTCCCTTCACCCACACACTCACTCACTCACATCAGCTCCCTTCACCTGCACACTCCCTCACTCACATCAGCTCCCTTCACCTCCACACTCCCTCACTCACATCAGCTCCCTTCACCTGCACACTCCCTAACTCACATCAGCTCCCTTCACCTGCACACTCCCTCACTCACATCAGCTCCCTTCACCTCCACACTCCCTCACTCACATCAGCTCCCACTCCCTCACTCACATCAGCTCCCTTCACCCACACACTCACTCACTCACATCAGCTCCCTTTACCTGCACACTCCCTCACTCACATCAGCTCCCTTCACCCACACACTCACTCACTCACATCAGCTCCCTTCACCTGCACACTCCCTCACTCATATCAGCTCCCTTCACCTCCACACTCCCTCACTCACATCAGCTCCCACTCCCTCACTCACATCAGCTCCCTTCACCCACACACTCACTCACTCACATCAGCTCCCTTCACCTGCACACTCCCTCACTCACATCAGCTCCCTTCACCCACACACTCACTCACTCACATCAGCTCCCTTCACCTGCACACTCCCTCACTCACATCAGCTCCCTTCACACGCACTTTATCCACTTTGAGGCAGTGAATTTCTCCATCTTCAGACCCGTCCTCCTTCACAGTGATGCCACAGTCTTAGCATATCATTATTCCTGATGAAGGCTAGAGCATCAGAGTCTTAGCATCTCATTATTCCTGATGAAGGCTAGAGCTCAGAGTCTTAGCATCTCATTATTCCTGATGAAGGCTAGAGCATCAGAGTCTTAGTATCACATTATTCCTGATGAAGGCTAGAGCATCAGAGTCTTAGCATCTCATTATTCCTGATGAAGGCTAGAGCATCAGAGTCTTAGCATCTCATTATTCCTGATGAAGGCTAGAGCATCAGAGTCTTAGCATCCTGATGAAGGCTAGAGCTCAGAGTCTTAGCATCTCATTATTCCTGATGAAGGCTAGAGCATCAGAGTCTTAGCATCTCATTATTCCTGATGAAAGCTAGAGCATCAGAGTCTTAGCATCTCATTATTCCTGATGAAGGCTAGAGCTCATTTACGTTTATTCAGCCACATTGGTCTCAACAAAACGAAGCACAGAAACAGACTAGGAATTTCTACATTAAATTCACTTTTAACAGTGCAATTCAATGTTCCTCAAAAATGCTATGAATTTAAACCAAACACTGAACTATTAAAGACATGTGTAAATGCTATGAACACACTTTAGTATGTTATTTCTCATGAAATTTTTGTTCTGGATTTTTTGTTGCCAATTTTTTTTTATAACACAGGCGAGTAATTTGGAAATTACCAAAAAAATTATGGCAACACTGCACTCATCACATTCAGGCTACCTGCCTAGTCCTGGAAGACGATGGCGTCAGACCTGTTCTCACTCTCAGATGTTAAAACTACATCCTTTTATCGACTGTTACTCAAGATATCCAGAGGTCAACAAACTTTCAAATATGACATCATCAAGCATTGTATAACCCTAAGACAGTGTTTCTTAAGACATAGATTGCAGAAATGGACAATGGCCCCCAATACTCGTCCCATGAATTCACAGAGAAAATTCCTGTGGTGCATGCCACATCACCAGTAACCACACACATTTCCCCCAGAGTAACAGACAAGCGGAGCGAGGGTTACAGAAAGTGAAAAAGCTATTGACAGCATCAGAAGACCCATATATGGCCGCTACACATATATGGCACTACCCATATATGGCGTTACCCATATATGGCACTATGCATGTATCGTTCAACACCCTTTCCTTCATGTGACCTCTCACCTGCATAACTTTAATGGGAAGAAAATTATCCCTCAACTGCCAGATCAATTGATCCCAAAATGGACTATCTTGAACAGTTTACTTTCCAGAACAACATGAGTTCAATATTAAACTACTTTGATGGTTGACACAGAGTTCAAGAACTACCACAGCCACCAGAAGATCCCCCAAGTATGTATTAGCAGAGATGGCCAGACAAGAGACAAGGACAAGTTGTCTCTCATGCTGACACCCCTGGGGCATACCTTGTCAACACCTCCACGGGACTAGTCAGAAGGAATCACAGACACCCAAATGAGGTACCGGAGAGACCTAGCAACAGGGAAAAAGCCAATCCCACAACAACCTCCCACCAAATAATGACTATATCAAGTACGGGTAGCATCACCAAGCCCCCTGACAGACTTTGCTGAGTGTCCTGGGGGGAGAAAGGGAGATGTGGCATATACCATTGTTACCTACATGTTTGCTTATGACTTAAAATGTTACTAGAAAGTGTTTCTATATATTGAATGCATTGTTTGATGTACTGGAATGTATCTGGGTGGGTTCTTATTGGAATTGTAAATGTTACACAATACCAGTTAGCATTTCATAACACATTTAATAACCACAACCATCAACAACATAGTCAACATTTCACAGCAGAAATAAGCATACTTCGTAGCCACAACCATCAACAACACAGTCAACATTTCATAGCAGAAATAGGCTCACTTCATAACCACAACCATCAACAACACAGTCAACATTTCACAGCAGAAATAAGCTCAGTTCATAGCCACAACCATCAACAACACAGTCAACATTTCATAGCAGAAATAAGCTCAGTTCATAGCCACAACCATCAACAACACAGTCAACATTTCATAACATTGATTTTGAAAGTGCAAGGTCCTAGAAGTTAACAAGCAACAACTTAAAATACTTGAACTCTATTGTTAAGAATATCACAGACATACACAAAACCACACAGACATACACAAAACCATCTTCTGCACACACTCCACGAGGTCCATACAAGTCTCCTTCTCACTACCTCTTTGACCAAATGATGTCACATACACCCCTTCAGTGGTGAAGACAGACACATTATGATGATGGGTATCTGTCACATACACATACTCACCAGCCACACACACTGAGTGAGGTCTGCTCAACTTCTTCACACCATTCACATCACAGCCAAAAGAGCGTAGGAAGTCTCCAGCACAACTGAAGACCTGGATACTTGAGTTATAATAGTCAGTAATGTACAGGTTGCCATGGAGGTCTGGAGATATGCCATAGAATTTACCCATATTTCTGCCGACTATTTGCCTAACATATTTGAGTTCCCTGTCATATACCATGACAGTGCCTTGGTTATGACACTCACAGACCATCACTTCCTGTCCGACTGCTGCAACACCACGATGTCCAGAAGCTCTGCTATTGCTTACTTTCTTTCCCTTAATAATGCCACTCTTCTTGAGCAGCTTGAAAACTGTATCATGTCATAAGCAACAAGGTAAGCGTTGTCTTTATCATCAAATGTCACGCCTGCTAAGCTACAAAATGGAATCTCAGCGAGTTGAATGCGCTGCTCAGTTTATTTCCCTCTCTATCAAATATGGCAATGCTTTCCTGACATTCAGCTATGATTATATATCTCCCCTGCTGAGTTCATAGCTATACCAGTGGGCCTGCCTATGCCTCCCCACACCCTGACAGGTTTGCCTAGCTGAGTAGGAGGGAGGGAGACAGACACAGCAAAGGGACTGCCAACTACTTGCTCTCCGTTCACTGTCACAGTTAGTTCATGGCGTCCACGGACCGTGGGTGTGTAATGGATGTGATATTCACCAGAGACTTTAAGTGCAGTCATACTAAAGCAACAGCTGTGTTGAAAGTTATTGTCCAGGATTGTTGGAAAACCATTTTCGCAGCAGTTAGAGAGACTAAATACTTCAGCCTTCAAACAAAGTGATGAGACAACTGATATTACCATTACATATTACCGTTACACAACAAGCTGCTATTATGCTTCGATTCTTCGATAACACCCAGGGACAGGTGAGATGTGTCTTCTTGGCCCTAGAGAGTGTAGAGAGGGCAACTGCAGAGCTGCTATTTAACGCAATTGATAAGCATTTTCAAGAATCCACTACCCTCCTTTATGATAATCTTGTCGGATTAGGTACAGATGGGGCCAATGTAATGTTGGGAGCACAAAATTCAGTGATGTCATGGTTACGAAGCAGCCAGCTTTAGTTGCTCTTCATTGTCATTTTCACATAGCAGCACTAATAGCCTGCAAAGTCTGCCTGATGAATTGGAAGATCTGACAAATGGTATTATTTCCAGACGAGGCTGCGACAGTTTGAAGAATTTCAGAGTTTTGTGGAATGCAAGCCACACAAGTTGTTAAAGATTTCTATTTATCGTGTCACCATGGGGTTGGATATTTGTTGAAGCTTGACAAATTTCTTTCAAGAGGTTTAGCCTGCAGACTGTTGTAATTTCTTCTTTGAGTACTTCAGATGCAGTGGTTCCTCTGTCTGCTCATTTCCTCACCTTTGTAGGTACATCTCTGTCAGGGAGTAGCTAGTTAGTCTATGTCTCAGCCCTCTGGTCAGGTGTCTAAAAGTGCTACTGTGCTTCATGATTCCTATGGAGAATACATTGAGGTGCGATGTAACACAACTGTAGGCAATTTGTATATTGATCAGCTGGGCAGTACAAGTAACTTGGGTGCCTCTAAGTGTGTATTGCACAATGATAGCTGGTGCACACCATCCGAGTTAGTGGGAAATCTAAAAACAGAAATTGGAAGAAGTCGCTTCGTCACAATGGCATGCTGTTGTCCACCATTTTAGAACACCTTGTTGACAAGCCTTGCACTTCTGTGTATGGCAAGTCTAAGTCTTGCACTCCCATTCTGCCTCTTGTTCAGATGCTTTATCTGGCTTCTTAATTAGTCCTGCCCTAGCATTTATTAAAGCTTATAGATTGAGGGGTGATGCTGCACATCTTAAAAACTTAATATCAAGCCATTTTGATCACACACAGTTGATCAGTGCTCTCAAATTGATGTGGGATTTTTGTCGTTCTGATATAGATACGATTGGTTTGAAATTTGTAAATCGCCGGTCCTCAGATAAATCTCAGTTATTTGAAGTCATTCCTTCTGATTTACTCAACATGGTCGACAAACTTGATCTTATAGGCAAGCTACCATTGGTGTTCTGTGAAGCCAATGATCTTTTGACTTTACCTTCTTTGGAAATGGACCCTGTTTCCAAACAACTTGACAGAAACACTAAATCCATGGATTTGTTAGCTGAGTCGGTAGAAAAGTTACCCAACTGTTGTGTCCTTTCTTGAGAAAACTTCAGCTTTGAATCTCTGAAATCACTGGTCGAGTCAGCTCAGCAACTCAAGGATCAACTCTCTACACTATGAAGTCTGTTGCTGACACTTCTTCTACTGTTGATGGTGCCTCTCAAAGTGGCACCACCAAGACAAAAAACAATCAGTCTTCTGGTGTGTTGAAGAATGTTGTGAAGGACTCTATTTCACATACTCATCGGCGGTTGAATATTGTCTTGTTTGGTGTACCTGAGAAGGATAATCTTAATGAGACTAAATCTATTGTTGATCATATCTTGTTCTATCTCGCTGGTCGATCAATTTCCTTCAATGATGCCTTTCGCTTGAGACGTTTTAATCCTAGCCTTGATTCTCCTCCACGTCCATTGTTGGTCAAGCTATACAGTTTCTGGGATAGGAGGATAGTCCTTGCTTCTAGGAGCAAACTGAAGAATTATGAGACACCAAGAATATTTGGATCTTTCTCCTGAATTGCGTATAGCTCAAGCCAACAAGCGTAAAGAACAAAAAATCTAGTAGTGATTCTTCTGCTAAGAATGCACTATTGTCACACGCTAATACATTAACTCTTCCACATCTTTAAGCTCTTCTTTCCAGCCACTCTCTACAGTTGTTTTTGATTCGGTGCCTGTTTTAGAATCTCCTATTTCCTCATGAATGATTCTGAGTTACGTGTTTTAAGTTATAACTGTAGAGGCTGGAAGTCTAATTCCACCTTCGTTAATTTAAATGTGACATTTATTTTGTACAAGAGCATTGGCTTTTCAGTGAGCAATGCTCTGATTTAGACATTAGTTCTAATTTTTGTTCATTGGGTGTAAGTGGCATGGACAGTAGTGAACTAATTGTTGGAAGGCCATATGGTGTGGTATTTTATATCGGAAATCTCTCATTCCTATTGTAACTAGACTTGATTCTAATTCCACACGTTTCTGTGCACTCGTTATTAAATCTAACTGTTATGTTACACTTTTTGTTTATTTATCAATCTAAGGATTCCTTTTTGGAAACTATTAGTGAACTTACAGGTTTCATTGATTCTCAAACTTTTATCATTGCTGGAAATTTTAATGTTGATTTTTCTCGTTCATCATATTTTCGTGATTCCTTCATGTCTGACTTTAATCTTGATGCTGTTGACCTCACACATAACTCCATTCAGTTTACTTACGAGAGGGATGATGGTTTGGTCAGATCGTGGCCTGATCATATTCTTACCACCTAGTCATCTTTCTAACCTTGTCAGTAAAATCAAGTGTGTTCATTCGGCCAACGATTTCTCTGATCATATTCCTCTGTGTTTTTGTTACAGGCTTGCTAGCAGTAACATATATGACAATAACCAGGATTTTGTCTGCAAAGGTTCTGACATTTAAAAAATATTGATTGGTATAAAATTACATCTGATATCATCAACTAATCTTCCTGAGTTGGTTCCAGAATTGATAGAATGTTCTTCTGTAGCTTGCGTCGATCACAGGCAACACATTGACAACTGCTGTGAAAAACTCTTGTCATGTCTCTCATTTTCTGGTAAAATTTCCTTACCACAGAAGTGTAAACATCCTAAAGTAGTTCCTGGTTGGAATGTTCATGTTAGCGAGTCTGCTACACTCTGGAATAGACTGTGGGTTGAAGCTGGTTGTCCCTCTGCTGGTGTTCTATTTGATATTAGGAAACGGACTAAGGCCAAGTACAAGTATATAGTTAGAAGAGGAAAAATAGCATTATTAGCAAGACGATTCAAACAGCCCTGTTTAACAAGAACACTTGCACATTTTGGAAGGAAGTAAAGAAAGTTAAGGCCTCATCTACCAGTCATAGACGTGCATGTCCAGTTGTTGATGGTCATTCCAATAATACTGACATAAGCAACAATTTTCGTGCAAAGCTTAGTTCTATCCTAAATAGCTCTGATACTTTGTCTAGGGATTTACTTCTATCTGGCCTTGACTCCTGTATCTCCTGTAATGACTTAACCAATGTTGTCCAAATGTCTGAAGAGTCTAGGTAGGGATAAATCTGATGGCACGTGCTTGTCTTACAATCATCTAATTCTTGCTTCACCTGTCCTCTGTAATTTTCTCTCTGACTTGTTTTCTGTCATACTTAGGCATGGTCTAGGGATTTACTTCTATCTGGCCTTGACTCCTCTATCTCCTGTAATGACTTAACCAATGTTGTCCAAATGTCTGAAGAGTCTAGGTAGGGATAAATCTGATGGCACGTGCTTGTCTTACAATCATCTAATTCTTGCTTCACCTGTCCTCTGTAATTTTCTCTCTGACTTGTTTTCTGTCATACTTAGGCTTGGTTATATGCCAACTGTCTTAAGAAACTGTATCATAGTACCCATACCTAAACCCATGAAGGATCCATCTCTATCAGACCTGTTGGCACCCAACGTTAGTAAGGTTCTGGAGAGATGCACTTTACATCAATATAGCTCTCATTTTCTTACTTCAGACCTTCAGTTTAGCTTCAAGCCAGGTTTTTCACTGACCTCTGTACTGGAGTTTTGAAGAATGTTGTCTCTTCATACATGCATAATGGTTCCAAAGTTTATGCTTGTTTTTTAGATGCAAGTAAAGCATTTGATAGAGTCAACCATGATCTTCTATTTAGAACTTTGTTGAAGAAAAAGCTTCCTGCTGCTATTTTTCGTTTCCTTTTTACATGGTATAAAGATCAATCTCTCTGTGTTCGATAGAACTCGATATTATCCTCTTCTTTTGGTGTTTCCAATGGTGTTTGGCAAGGTGGTGTTCTGTCCCGTATTCTGTTCACAGTGTATATAGATGAGTTACTCTCTAGACTATCTAAACTTGGCATTGGTTGTCAACTTCGGACACCATTTTGTTGGGTCATTATGTTGTGCTGATGACATTGTGCTCTTGGCTCCTCCATCTGGTCTTCGTTGTCTGTCAGAGTGTGAGAAGTTTGCAAGTGACTTTGGTCTACTATTTAATGCTAACAAGACTCAGCTTATCTGTTTTCGCTCACATCTAAATTTTACTCTACCTCATGATTCTTTCCACTTTCTAGGTAATACTTTAACTTTCTCTAATTACGTTGATCATCTTGGTCATATTCTTGAATGCACATTAAATGATACAAACGATATTAAGAGAGTTACTAATGCTATGCTAATTTTATTTTACATACTTTTTCATATTGTGATCCAGTTGTTAAAACAAATGATTTACATTGCCTTTCCCTCTATGGTGGGATTCTCTGGAACTTGAGTTGTAAGCAGTTAAAATCACTTGAAACTGCTTACAGCAATATTCTAAGAAGGATTTGGAGACTACCTAGAAAGTGCCACACCAGAATTCTTCACCTTACAGCTTGGTGTGCAGAGTATATATAACACGCTTATTAATTTATTTTCCTCTTTTATTTTTAGATCATGTTTCTCTGTCTGTCCCCTTATTAAATATATTTTTACAGCTTCATCTCAACTTGTGTGTACTTCTATCGGATTTGTAAATTTCAGTTTATTAAGATGTATCATGCTGATGACGATATTTGTGCTGATTTTGTCCGTAATGTAAGATTGAATAGGCTAAACTTAGATCTACCAACTACTGATAAACTTATTAACATTGTTTGTTGTGATGTGGAACTTGGTGTTTGAAATTAAGCTAGCCATGAAGATGATCAAACTTCTATGGGTACTTGGTTAAGGGGATACACTACCCCCCCCCCCCCCCCCCCCCCCCCCAATTTTTTTTTTGTTTCCCCCCCAAAATATGATGACAGTACATGCAAGATGCTGCCTTCCAAATTCAAGAAGATTTGGATGCTCCATTCTGGACTTATACTAACTTGAGTACTCCGATTTGCGAAGAAGACGCTTCACGTAATAGTGAGTTTCAATGGCCGCGGAGACCGACAAGGGAAGCAAACCAGTGATTCTAGTCATCCCCCTAGGAAGCGGCCTATATAGGACAGACCAAACTTCCCCTCCCTATTCTTGATTTTTCTAGTATGTATATGTATACCACTTTTGGTGTTTTTTTTTAAATGGTATGGTCAATTCAATACTATACTAGTCCTTAAAATGCCTGTCCCGAAAAAGTTTTTTTTTTTGGCCAAGGACGGTTCTCCCTCCTTCATATTTGGAGTAATCAGACAAAATTATATAGATTCTGTTTCCTCTCAATGAGAGCTACAAGATGACATTCTCTATTTTTAATTTTAAGCAAGTATGATGTCAACAGATACAAAAAACAATGAAAATGCAACCAAAAAATTGCAATAGTTTTAAAAATCCATGATCACACTATTTAAAAAAAACTCAATGTTATATCATGTTTCATACTTTGTAATTTCCCCTGTGGTAATTTGTGAAATCCCAAAGTAAACTAGTCCCCAAATATGACCGTCCTCGTGAAATCTTAAATGTTCACTAAGTCTGGATCAGTTGTAGCTGGGTAGTTGGCACAGCACCAGAAGGTAGATCTGTGTATAGTTACACATCATACAAGATTTCAAATAAAAATTCTGAAGCAGAGAGAAGTTGTGGGTTTTTGGGTTTTTTTGGGGGGGGGGGGGGGGGGGGGGGGGGTAGTGGACCCCCTTAAAGAAAAAGAAGTCCTCAGAGGAAAACTGTCAGACTTTTTATCCTAGATAATAATTTATCCCCAACTACTTATGCAACCTACTACAGTTTCCCCTCAAACTGAATCAGCCCAGTTGGATCCTGAACCTAGTTCATCAAGTGTGACATCCTCTCTTCCACTTCTTTCTCTCCCCCTCCTCCTGCCTATCTGGGTATTGGCATTTTGCTACTAAATTGGATCACCTATTACATGAAGAGATCATAGTCAATAGTGGAGATGGGTCGATATAGACCATTTCGACCAAGTTTGGAGTCATGGTGACAGCTATGAAGTGATCATGGTGACAGCAATGAAGTGATCATGGTGACAGCAATGAAGTGATCATGGTGACAGCAGTCAAGTGATCATGGTGACAGCAATGAAGTGATCGTGGACTATGAAGTGATCATGATGACAGCAATGAAGTGATCATGGTGACAGCAGTGAAGTGATCATGGTTACAGCAATGAAGTAATCGTGGTGACAGCAGATCATAGTCAATAGTTGGAGATGGCACATCAAATGCATTTCTGGGTCGATATACACCATTTCGACCAAGTTTGGAGTCATGGTTTGATCAAATTTGATTGACCTAAATGCATGACTTTGACCATTGAAGTTATCACCAAAGGAACGAACATCCTAGATACTTTTCTAGCTCAACATAATATGCAGATAGATGAATTTGGTCTGATTTTGGCCTGGTTTGATGAAAATTTGACACACTGCTTAACCTAATATGTGACGTTGACAAAAGTTATCACCCAATGAATTACAGCCTAATATTCCACATATTCTTCCTTGAAGCTCATGTGCCTTGTAATCCTCCAGTTTCCTGGCCATCTCAGAACTATTCCTGATGAAGGCTAGAGCATCAGAGTTAGCAACTCATTATTCCTGATGAAGACTAGAGCATCAGAGTCTCATTATTCCTGATGAAGGCTAGAGCATCAGAGTCTTAGCATCTCATTATTCCTGATGAACTCTAGAGCATCAGAGTCTTAGCATCTCATTATTCCTGATGAAGGCTAGAGCATCAGAGTCTTAGCATCTCATTATTCCTGATGAAGGCTAGAGCATCAGAGTCTTAGCATCTCATTATTCCTGATGATGGCTACAGCATCAGAGTCTTAGTATCTCATTATTCCTGATGAAGGCTAGAGCATCAGAGTCTTAGCATCTCATTATTCCTGATGATGGCTACAGCATCAGAGTCTTAGCATCTCATTATTCCTGATGAAGGCTAGACCATCAGAGTCCTAAGCATCTCACTATTCCTGATGAAGGCTAGAGCATCAGAGTCTTAGCATCTCATTCTTCCTGATGAAGGCTAGAGCATCAGAGTCTTAGCATCTCATTATTCCTGATGAAGGCTAGAGCATCAGAGTCTTAGCATCTCATTATTCCTGATGAAGGCTAGAGCATCAGAGTCTTAGCATCTCATTATTCCTGATGAAGGCTAGACCATCAGAGTCTTAGCATCTCATTATTCCTGATGAAGGCTAGAGCATCAGAGTCTTAGCATCTCATTATTCCTGATCAAGGCTAGACCATCAGAGTCTTAGCATCTAATTATTCCTGATGAAGGCTAGAGCATCAGAGTCTTAGCATCTCATTATTCCTGATGAAGGCTAGACCATCAGAGTCTTAGCATCTCATTAGTCCTGATGAAGGCTAGAGCATCAGAGTCTTAGGATCTCATTATTCCTGATGAAGGCTAGACCATCAGAGTCTTAGGATCTCATTATTCCTGATGAAGGCTAGACCATCAGAATCTTAGCATCTCATTATTCCTGATGAAGGCTAGAGCATCAGAGTCTTAGCATCTCATTATTCCTGATGAAGGCTAGACCATCAGAGTCTTAGCATCTAATTATTCCTGATGAAGGCTAGAGCATCAGAGTCTTAGCATCTCATTATTCCTGATGAAGGCTAGACCATCAGAGTCTTAGCATCTCATTATTGCTGATGAAGGCTAGAGCATCAGGGTCTTAGCATCTCATTATTCCTGATGAAGGCTAGAGCATCAGAGTCTTAGCATCTCATTATTCCTGATGAAGGCTAGAGCATCAGAGTCTTAGCATCTCATTATTCCTTATGAAGGCTAGAGCATCAGAGTCTTAGCATCTCATTATTCCTGATGAAGGCTAGAGCATCAGAGTCCTAAGCATCTCACTATTCCTGATGAAGGCTAGAGCATCAGAGTCTTAGCATCTCATTATTCCTGATGAAGGCTAGAGCATCAGAGTCTTAGCATCTCATTATTCCTGATGAAGGCTAGAGCATCAGAGTCTTAGCATCTCATTATTCCTGATGAAGGGTAGAGCATCAGAGTCTTAGCATCTCATTATTCCTGATGAAGGCTAGACCATCAGAGTCTTAGCATCTCATTATTCCTGATGAAGGCTAGAGCATCAGAGTCTTAGCATCTCATTATTCCTGATGAAGGCTAGACCATCAGAGTCTTAGCATCTCATTATTCCTGATGAAGGCTAGAGCATCAGAGTCTTAGCATCTCATTATTCCTGATGAAGGCTAGACCATCAGAGTCTTAGCATCTCATTATTCCTGATGAAGGCTAGAGCATCAGAGTCTTAGCATCTCATTATTCCTGATGAAGGCTAGAGCATCAGAGTCTTAGCATCTCATTATTCCTGATGAAGGCTAGACCATCAGAGTCTTAGCATCTAATTATTCCTGATGAAGGCTAGAGCATCAGAGTCTTAGCATCTCATTATTCCTGATGAAGGCTAGACCATCAGAGTCTTAGCATCTCATTATTCCTGATGAAGGCTAGAGCATCAGGGTCTTAGCATCTCATTATTCCTGATGAAGGCTAGAGCATCAGAGTCTTAGCATCTCATTATTCCTGATGAAGGCTAGAGCATCAGAGTCTTAGCATCTCATTATTCCTTATGAAGGCTAGAGCATCAGAGTCTTAGCATCTCATTATTCCTGATGAAGGCTAGAGCATCAGAGTCCTAAGCATCTCACTATTCCTGATGAAGGCTAGAGCATCAGAGTCTTAGCATCTCATTATTCCTGATGAAGGCTAGAGCATCAGAGTCTTAGCATCTCATTATTCCTGATGAAGGCTAGAGCATCAGAGTCTTAGCATCTCATTATTCCTGATGAAGGCTAGAGCATCAGAGTCTTAGCATCTCATTATTCCTGATGAAGGCTAGACCATCAGAGTCTTAGCATCTCATTATTCCTGATGAAGGCTAGAGCATCAGAGTCTTAGCATCTCATTATTCCTGATGAAGGCTAGACCATCAGAGTCTTAGCATCTCATTATTCCTGATGAAGGCTAGAGCATCAGAGTCTTAGCATCTCATTATTCCTGATGAAGGCTAGACCATCAGAGTCTTAGCATCTCATTATTCCTGATGAAGGCTAGAGCATCAGAGTCTTAGCATCTCATTATTCCGGATGAAGGCTAGACCATCAGAGTCTTAGCATCTCATTATTCCTGATGAAGGCTAGACCATCAGAGTCTTAGCATCTCATTATTCCTGATGAAGGCTAGAGCATCATAGTCTTAGCATCTCATTATTCCTGTTGAAGGCTAGAACATCAGAGTCTTAGCATCTCATTATTCCTGATGATGGCTAGACCATCAGAGTCTTAGCATCTCATTATTCCTGATGAAGGCTAGAGCATCAGAGTCTTAGCATCTCATTATTTCTGATGAAGGCTAGAGCATCAGAGTCTTAGCATCTCATTATTCCTGATGAAGGCTAGAGTATCAGAGTCTTAGCATCTCATTATTCCTGATGAAGGCTAGAGCATCAGAGTCTTAGCATCTCATTATTCCTGATGAAGGCTAGAGCATCAGTCTTAGCATCTCATTATTCCTGATGAAGACTAGAGCATCAGAGTCTCATTATTCCTGATGAAGGCTAGAGCATCAGAGTCTTAGCATCTCATTATTCCTGATGAAGGCTAGAGCATCAGTGTCTTAGCATCTCATTATTCTCCTGATGAAGGCTAGAGCATCTAGCCGAAATATCAAGAGAGTAAATTTGTTGATTAGTTAGTGAAATGACACCTCAAATTTGTTTCCATGCTAATTCTAAATTTAGTAAATCAATTTTTAATATTAGATACTGCGTAATGTTGGCAACCTTGGTAAAGACAAGGTTTTCCCATCCATGGTTTTTCAAGTGAAGATTTTTTGAAGTGCAATATATACAACCAATGAACCAATTTCAGGCGTGAAAGCTTTGTTAACATTCTTGTCCAACCTAACAAAGATTTGCTTCTTGGATCATACAGCCTACCTATCTATTGCACAGGATATTATTTGGGAAGGAGATGGGGGAGAGGGGGGGGGGGGGGAGGGGAAGGATGAAGGCAACTTTGTATATACTGGGTTAGCGCCCTAAGGATAGTTCTACAGTAATGTCATGTAGCAAATTTTGAAGTATCAACTTTGATCCTATACTGACCATGTTAGCTTACAACATGCAAACCAACCTAGCACATTTAATATGCTGTAGAAGAGAATAGGAAGTTCATTTAACCTTTGGACTCTGATGACAAGAATGTAATTAAGTTAAGTTACCGATGGTTGACTATCAATTACTAGCGACTCAGATCATGCTAATCAAGTCTTACTCAGTCTAAGAAGAAACACCTGTCAGTGTTATTTTAATCATCATCATGCGTGAACATTTACCCCTTTTGAACCGTGTAAAGGATATTTACTGTGTCTCAAATATGCATGATTCATAATGTGATGGAATAAAATGACTTTCTGTCCTCTTGCGATTGGGTTTTAGTTTAAATTTGTGCCACAGTGTGCACCTAAGTATTGATCAATAAAATCCACGATAGTATGTCATATATAATGAAAATATAAATTTGTGTAAAACTAAACACGATGAAACCTAAAATAACCAAACTGCCCACAAACTTATGGATTCCTTTCAGGCAAACAAACAAACAACATCTCGTTTTCATGATGTAAAACCTTTCAACACATTCTATGCAAACCTCTTGTTCAAACACTATCAGGTGGAAATACTTATAGGAACAGTATTGGATAGATATTGGCAGTTTCAACTGACTTTAACATTTTAGCTCCCAAGCATACTGAGCAATATATACCATAAAGTCTTAATCTGCATCATGAATAAATTATGGAACTTACATGAAACCTGTGGAAATGGTACTTGCACAGTGCTTCTATTTTCAGTGAACTCAAGAGCATTCATTCATAAGAAAGTTTGACTAGCATCGGTGCAGGTGGTACCCCCCTCCTCCATCAACTAACTAAGCCTACAAGAGTGAGCCACTCATATAAGTGTGTAACAAGCTAATTCTAAATTGCGGATTGAATTATTTTCAAAATGGTGCAAACAGCACCCTCAATTTACTGGGTCATCATTCATGTAGGTTAAATCTAAAGAGTATAGAAGTTTTTCAAAATAGAACAACCTCCCCCCCCCTCACCCCCCCCCCCCCCCAAAAAAAACTGTTATGCTCGACACCATAACTAATCAATCTGAACATCTTACTGCGAACTGCAACTCTGATCAATACTTGCATAAATTCTCTTTTTTCCATCTCCTGGCTGGGAAAATGCCAAGTAACCCTGCTATTAAGTTTTCAAATGGGTGAGAAATCTCGAAAGATTAGCTTTAACAATAAGAGCCCCTGGACATAACAGGCAATCATTAGAGCCCATATGGACTGAAGTCCACATTAGTTGTCAAGTGGTTGAAACCTTAGAAAAATGAAACCTCCCAAAATATGTGGTTGCCAACCACACAGTGTAGATCGCCTGACTGATACATAGAACTTCCATATTAGGAGGTGACTTGCCATCTTGATATAAAAAATGGCTGAATCATATAGTCTTCTAGGCTATCGGTGCGAGTTTGTGGACTCAGTCCTTGAAATCTTCTATTGCCAGAAGTGTTCCCTGGTGGCTAGGAGGTTGACCTTCACCAGCTGCTGTGGGGAGAGCTACTGCCAGGCCTGCATAGCTGACATTCAGCAGCAAGACAAGCCCTGCCCAGCATGTGGACAGCAAAATTTCGCCACTATGAATCCACTGAAATATCAGCGACAAATGGACTCTCTCAAAGTGTACTGCACCATGAAGGTGATGGGGTGTGGTTGGTCGGGGACGCTGGATCAGTTGGATGCTCACTTGGACCCTGATCAGAACAACTGCCAGTTTGTAGGCATCAAATGTCCTCTCCAATGCCAGAAGACCATCCCCAGGAATGAGGTGAAGCAGCATTTGGCCAGTGACTGTTTCAAGAGAGACTATGCTTGTCAGCACTGTGACTTCAAAGCCAGCTATGAGGTGGTAGTGAAGACACACTGGCCAGAGTGCATCTACTTTCCCTTACAGTGCCCAAATTTCTGTGGGGTGACTTGCGAGCGTGATGACATGGGAGTTCACATGAGGATATGTCATCTGGAAGAGGTGGTGTGCGAGTTCTGTGGCGTTGGATGTGATGGGATGTTTAGACGAGAGGACCAGGAAGAACATGCTAAGAAGAACAACCAGAAACACCTCACCATGACAGCCTTTAAGGCTACAGCTGCAGTGGAGATGAACCAGCAACTCCAACAAAAGTTACAAGAACAGAAGGAGAAGCTACAGGAACAGGAGGAGAAGCTGCAGGAACAGGAGGAGAAGCAGCAGGAACAGAAGGAGAAGCTACAGGAACAGGAGGAGAAGCTACAGGAACAGGAGGAGAAGCTACAGAAACAGGAGGAGAAGCTAGAGGAACAGGAGGAGAAGCAACAGGAACAGGAGGAGAAGTTCCAAAAACTACTAAAATTTCTCCAAGATGGGGATAAGAAATTTATGAAGTTGGAAGATAAGTTAGAGCAGAATGAATTAACCGTTAAAGTGTTAACAAACTTTAGCTTAAGGCGAACATTTGTTATGGAAAACTTCAGCAGGGAGAAAGCCATGGAAAACTTCAGCAGGGAGAAAGCCAAGTACAATAATTGGAAGAGCCCAGCCATGTACACACACGTGTGTGGATACAAGTTCTGCATAGGCATATATGCTAATGGCTTGGGTGAGGCACATGCAAAGGCTATGGTAGTTGTACTATGTATCATGCGGGGAGAATATGATGACCAGTTGAAGTGGCCGGCACTTGTAAACTTCACTATAGAGCTATCTAATCAGCATGGAGGAGCGAATATACAAGCCACTATTTATGTCGAATTTGAGAAACCTCAAGAAACATATGGTGGTATGTACTCTTTTGGCTATATCAAATATGGATCATCCTGTGCTTTCCTTGAGCACTCCAAACTTGAAGACTTCATAGATAAAGACAGACTTTATTTTCATCTTAGCAACATCACTAGGCAGATGTGATAAGGACTACATATGGTGCTCATTGGTGTAATGAACTAACACATTGCTGGGCATGCCTCATTCCATGGTATATAGCTAGTTTGTTAAGATTAGTAATATATTGTTCATGTGCATAATGCATAAATTATTATGCAATTGGTCCAGCAATTGGTCCATTCTTTCAAAAGTAGGAAATATATTGCTTATGGCAGAGCTTTCGGTGATGAATGACAATTTTATACTCGGGTTGAAAACATTTAAGACCTTACAGTACTGGACTTTGCATAAATAGGGTTTACCAGTTGCTTTTCCTCTAGTCTAGAGGTTCACAACACAGGGGACACATGCCTACTGTAGCCTGCGAGGAGATCAGAAGTCGCCTGTGTTCTCCAGCTAGGAATTATAATTTTTTCTTCACATTTCAGGCCTTTTACACGATGTGGCAAGGATATAAAGGTGGTTGTTGCTAAGGTTCTTACTGATAAGGTTCCACAGCTACCATATCCCGTTTGATGACAGATGGAGCACCTTCCATGACTGGGAAGGATCATGGTGATGTGACTCTCTTGAACACCTGTAAGATTCAAATACTGACCAGGACGTTCTTAACGTTCATTGTCTTATTCACCAAGAATCACTTTTTGCTATATAAGACTCTAAAGATGAATCATGTGATGGAAGTCGTGCTAAAATGTGTCAAAAAAGAAATTTGTGCCAAGGGGTTGAAACATCGATCGTTTCTAGAAGAGATTTGACCACTGTGCAGTTCACTGGTTGAGCTGAGGAAGAGTTTGGATCCTTCGTGAATCTCAAAGAAGTGATAATATTCCTGCGGGAAAAGAATTCAACATTGAAAAGCAAAAGGGCGCAATTGTCTTGGAGGCTCTGTCTGGAAGATGCTTGGTTACTAGATCTTGCCTGCTTGGCTGATATCACAAATCACCTGAACAACCTGCAATGAGAGCGTCACTGCAGTTTGTAGCACAGGTTGTTGAGGTGCTTTGTTGCTGCTTCCAGACTTGCTTGAAGCAGTCCATGCATTTCAAAGTAAATTGAACCTGTTCCAGTAGCAGATGTCAACTGCCAATGTGATGCAGTTCAAAAGGATGTCTTCATTTGTGGAAAAACGAGGAATTCACTTCATCCCTGACTTTGCTAAATATGCAAAAAATGTGTGATGAACTGAGTGAAAGTTTTTCAAACCGCTTCAAAGATCTAAATGGGAGGGAGTAGCAGATGTTGTACCAGCGAAAATTCAGCATCAACGTGGAAGAAATCCCTGATACTGACACCAGCTTGAAGTCTTGGACTTGCAAGCAAACACTGTTTTGAAAGGCACATTCGAGAAGCACTGCCTTATTGACTGTTTGAAAGAAGATTTCCCGATGCTGCTCAAGAATGCAAGGTTCTGGACCTTTCAGTTTGGAAGCATCTACTGTTGTGAAGAGTCGTTCTCCGTTACGAAATTAAACAAGTCCAAGTTACGTACTCATTTGACTGATGGGCATTTAGATTCTCTGAAGAGAACTGGTATTTCTCCCTTCAAAGCGAATTTGCTTGATCTAGTAAGAAAAGTCTAAAGCAGCACCTTTGAGCATGACAAATAAATATTTTCAAGTACATCAAGTAACTCGTGATGTTGCAGCGAGAAAAAACCCACATAATTTACATAATTTTACAGCTATATTTTGACGTGAATAAAAATTTGTTAATTTTTAGGCTCGCAGGCTGTGCACTGTGACCTCTTTTTCCTTGAACTGTAACCTCTTTTTCCTGCTGAACTATGACCTTTCCCCCTGCTGAACTGTGATCTTTTCCTGCTGAACTGTAACCTCTTTCTCCTGCTGAACTGTGGCACTCAGCATCCTGGCAAGCAGGTATGGATGGCTAGCACTCCTCTGCTTCTGCTCCTAAATCACTTCTTGAAAGACTGACACTGAACAGCTCCTCTCTGTTGCTCGTTGGCTTCCTTCTTTCAGTTTACTCACTTGTGCCACTTCTTACCTTCCTCTCTCACAAATGATCTGCAGTACACCTCACACACTGTGTTCCTAGCCATCCTAAAAGCCCGTGCTTTCTGTATTACCCTGCATTATTCCACACCTTACCTTACATTGCTCTCCAGCAATAGCTTGAGGTCTTTTTGCACCACACCCCTCCATTTCCTCCTAGAACCGCACCTCAGGGCATGGTTGAGGCAGCAGGACTGAGCATCCTGTGGTCAGGCATCCTTGTGTGGTGTCGTGCTTCAAGCATGCAAGGGGTCCCAAGACTCTTTTTCTTGACTTTCTCAGTGGCTGTTCATCATCACCTCTCCACCCCCTCTGCCATGGTGATGAGCTCAGACCACTGCTGCCTGTTGGAGATATCTAGGTTGATCCTAACAAACTTGTGGCAGAATGTATTCAACTTCCTTGCATGTTTCCTAAGAGGAGTCCAGCACTCTGTGCCATAAAGCAGACCACACACAGGCATCTTAAAACTTCCTCTTGGTGACTAAGCTCGGTTCTTGTCCAAGAGGACAGCTTTCCTCAATGCTCCAAAAGCCCTTGATGCCTGTGCCAATGCACTAATGAATTCACCTTGAAGGGGAGTGATCTTTCTATCTCTTCCACCTGTCTTCCTGTCACCACGGCTTTGACTTGGAGATGTTCACTGCTGAGCAAAATTTACCACTTCCCTGCTGATACTCCAGTGTCTTCCCTTTCTGCACCCGATCTTGTTGAAGCCGCAAGCAAGGCCCCATCACCTGCAAACTTGCATTCTATAACTTTCTTGTCGCCTAGCTTTCCCAAATTTCATCACCTCCTTTGGCAGAGAGCAATAGTATTTCTTCAAGTCAGAGAAGACGAAGAAAGATCTAGACTTTTGCTCCCACGATTTCACCACCATCTGTCTTACAGTGAAGCAGAGCTCAGTGACTCAAGGAGCACATCCTCAGCTAGTTTCTGCAATCTTTCATGGATAACTCTGACCACAGCTTTCCAAGCTACATGAGACGTCTCTCCAATTATCACAGTTGCTGAGTTCTGGGCACCAATGCAGCATTATGCCAGTTGCCTGGGACCAAACACTCTCTCCAAACATCACTCTGCACCAACTCCATCAATTTGCTTAGAAATTTATCTTCACTAAAGGAACTTTCACCATCTCTGGGAGTACACCAGAAACACCACCAGCCTTCCCATTCCAGATGCATTCAACACCTCCTCCTCTGGTAGTAACTTTGCTATTTAAGGCCTTAATGGTCTTTGCCTGGTGGACATTCAGCACCCTGGTAAAATGCCTCCTCTATCTCTTCTGCCTTGACTCACGGGTGGTGCATAAAATTCCATCTTCACTAGAACCAACCCTCTCTGCCCATGTTGGATATCTCTGATAAGGCCATCCATCTCTTGATGTTTTCCTCTTTACTTCCAGGGCTTTGTGCTGCTATCAGGCCTCCTTGGTTATTCTCCTGCCCTTCTGCCACCCCTATGAGCACCAGCATGCTTCTTCCTATCTCTGTCCATCCCAGTGGGCAAGTCCACAGAGCATGTAGCCTGTTTCTTTCCTTAAACATGTGTTTGAGCTCAACTTATCTTTAACCAATCTGACTACCACCTATCTAAAAGGGCCTGAACATCATCATACAAAGCAGACTTGAGAGCATCCCACTTCTCCTCCACACTGCCTTCCTCACCCCAAGACTCATTTAACTTCTCTCCCACACAGTTCAGATACATACCTCTGCTCATCTTCCATCCACATATCCACCTCACAATTTGTCTACATCACACATCTTCACACTGGCATAATCCATTCTGAAGAACCTCTTCGAGTTGATGTGCCACTGCATACAAAAGTTCTTGTCAGCTTCGGCTTCCCTTAGAATTCCTGCAGAAATCACTTGCTGGTGACCTCACTTTTAGTGTAGCGTTTTCTATCTTCAAGGGTAGCTGTTTCCAAGTACTCTAAAATTGCTCTCAAAGCCCTCCTATCTCCACATGAACATTTTTGTTCCCATCCCATTATGTTGCAGGGCATCAGGTTCTTCAATGTTCAGTTCAGAATACATTACACTTATCCATAACACAATCCACAACATCATGATGACAACAATGATGTAAAGATCGGTGCTGTGTTAGGCCTAAGGCTATATAGGACAATGGTTAGAGCAATGGAATTTACAATTCTAAAACTACAAGTTCTCAGTTGACAAATATAACGACTTTCTCCGTAATTATTGAGAAAGTCTTATAATTTTTCTTTGTCTCTCTCCCAATCAACCTTTGCTTGCCACTTAATAAATGCTCTCCACTATTACTACTATATAGTAGTTAATAAATGCTCTCCACTTAATGCCTGCATTCATTACACTACTAGTAATTAATATATGCTTTCCACTTTAATGCCTGCATTCATTACTATTAAAAACACGTAAATTGTTCTACATCTCCCAGTGATGTCAGGAGGCATGATTGGGTTAGGAGGACCCCACATGCAAGCGTTTCCATTCCAGAGCTGTGGAAGAGGCGTGTTATGGAGTCATCAGCAGTCTCTGTCCTTAAAGATGCTGTGGATCAGATTATTGCTCATTGGATGAATGTGTACCATTCTGACAAAAAAAGAGTTTCCATGAAGAGTAAGTGCTCACTTCGCTTGACAATAAACTAGGCAATGTTGAAACACTGGGTGTCAAGCAAAGTCCTGTGACAATGCATTGAACGAAGCTAGTGTATTGCTTTACACAATGTTCTTTCTGCAAACCGTGTCTCTTTAATTAGCTTCTTCTTCTCAAACATGTCAACCATGCTACTTCATCTTCCTCAGACGAAATTGATTTGTTTGAAATGCTGATGAAAACTCAAACTATAACCTGCTAATAAGAGAGAAGTCTAGCATTTTATGTTGTCAGGTGATAGTCACATGATAATGCCCTTGCTGTTGAATCAAACAATGTTAAATAATAGATTGTGGAAACCATGATCATGTTCAGGTAGCCACCATTGAGAACAAGAGCTTCGCTCTAGTCCCACTTTGGAAGAGACGAGATATATAAAATAGGTGTGAACTTCGGCACCTGTGAAATACCACTACTTTTATCGTTTCTTTACTTAAGGTTCTCTTTGATGGCCAATCTGAGTCGAAGACAGGTAGTAATATACTTTCTTACCCCTTCATTAAGTTAGAAGATTGGGAGGTGCGTAGTAAGTAACAACTCATCACACTCGTGGCAGATCCCAGGCCAGCTGTTGAGTGTTCTATTAACACAATCTATGATTTCATGGAGCCAAAGGTTGTTCTACACAACACACCAGGCCTGTTTTAACTTTGCATTTCGCTATTATACATTACAGGGAGACTTGGTCCTACATCATTTACGCAGGAAATATTCAATAATCCATAAACGGTGCATAGCCCGAGGTTGGTCCAATAGAAGAGGTTGAATTGGCAGGTAGGTTTAATTTTACATGCAGATATTGTAAAATGTGTAACTAGATGTAATTATAACTAAATCATTTACTAGCCACAAATCTTCCCCACGTCCTATGCTCCCCAATAGTTGCAGCTAGTATTATATCAGTACGAGATATATTCTATCGCCCTCTTCTCTTCACTTGGCGCACACGCTCCATGACACTTAATGTATTTGGCTGTTCCACTTCAACAACTCTTCCCCTACCAGCATTGTGCCTTATTTGGTGTTGATTAACTCATTACTTACCTGGGGGGGTCAAAAGTACCCTATTGCAACAAGAGTTTTTGAAAACGATGCTACTGGACCAGTTTTTATCATAGAGGTTTCACATATAATTAGATAGCTTACCGTCTAAAGTTCATTTTGATATTGAGTTTTGTCTATGATTAGTCTATAAGATTCTCGAGTGAAATGGCTAGGAATACTTTCATGGCTAAAGAAGTGATAGACTTCCTGGAGAGTGACGAGGAGTGGAGTGAATTTGAACAGAAAGAAAGCGTGGACGGAGATCGAGAAGTGCCAGAAAATATGAACTCTCTGGGAGTAGCAGAAGTTGCTTCTCACTCAGTATACTGGACTCTAGCTTTGTTCAAGAAGATGCTGAACCTGCTACTCAAGACTCCATGCTCCTTTCAAAATGTGGTCAAAGTTATGCGATATTTATCATTGCTATGGTAACTATAATGTAAGAAATGTAAAGTTTAGATCATGCAGTATCATATGATATACATATTGCCTATACTAATTCCCTTTGGTTTCAAAGATATATATAGTCATTTTTAAGGAAAGGGACAAATTTGTTGAAATTTTCTATATTTATAATGGTAGGTAATGAGTTAATGTCCCAGGAAAACATTTTGTTTGAGTCAGTTCTCCGAAAATTTTTCATAGAAAGTATTTTTCTGTGAGTGTGTGTTATTTAGAAAGTGTTTAGCAAGCGCCTGTTCTCATTTAAGCACACATTTTCGTGCAGGTTGGAGTCAGAAGAGAGGCACTAAGCAACCTGTTTATGGTCACGTCTAGTAACAATTATGGTATATTCTGGTTTGTACTTCTTAACCAGGCCTTCACGGAGGTGACAGGGGAGAAAGAAAGCAGACGAGCAAACTATGCAGTGGGCTAGGAACCAATAGCTATATAGAAGCACCATCAAATAGCTAACAGAGCATATGACAATGTACGGACGGTATAACTAGATAGTAACAGGAAGGGATTGACAGAGGAGGGGGTTAAAAATAGAACTAAAGTGGAAAGATCACGGAACTTCTTACTGCCTGTACTGCAGTAGTGAGCATTCTCAGTGCACTTGCTGTTCATGTGAGTGAAGTCAGAGTGATGTGATGAACATTAGTCAAGGATTCACACCACATTCCCCGTTTCTTTAGATGGCCACCTTGAATAACCCTATCAAAATTAATGTTGCTAGACCTGTGATTGTCCTGCAGTGAGCATGCTCACCACACATTACACAGCATGTACATACTTCTAGACCTGTGACTGTCCTGACAGCGAGCATGCTCACCACACATTATGCAGAATGCACATACTTCTAGACCTGTGACTGTCCTGACAGCGAGCATGCTCACCACACATTATACAGCATGCACATACTTCTAGACATGTCACTGTCCTGCAGCGAGCATGCTCACCATACATTATACAGCATGCACAAACTTCTAGAACAGTGACTGTCCTGCAGCGAGCATGCTCACTACACATTATACAGCATGCACATACTTCTAGACCAGTGACTGTCCTGCAGCGAGCATGTTCACCACACATTATACAGCATGCACATATTTATAGACCTGTGACTGTCCTGCAGCGAGCATGCTCAACACACATTATACAGCATGCACATACTTCTAGACATGTGACTGTCCTATAGTGAGCATGCTCACCATACATTATACAGCATGCACAAACTTCTAGAACAGTGACTGTCCTGCAGCGAGCATGCTCACCACATTATACAGCATGCACATACTTCTAGACCTGTGACTGTCCTGACAGCGAGCATGCTCACCACACATTATACAGCATGCACATACTTCTAGACCTGTGACTGTCCTGACAGCGAGGACCCATTATATAGCATGCACATACTTCTACACCTGTGATTGTCCTGCAGTGAGCATGTTAACAACACATTATACAGCATGCACATACTTCTAGGCCTGTGACTGTCCTGACAGCGAGCATGTTCACTACACATTATACAGCATGCACATACTTCTAGACATGTGACTCTCCTGCAGCGAGCATGCTCACTATACATTATACAGCATGCACATACTTGCATAAGCAACAATAACCACAACAGCAAATTTGCGAAAGAAGAACAGTTAGTTGAAAATTGGCATATATATTATGTATATATAATTATATAGTATTCAGGTCAGGCAGATATAGCAAGTGGCTGTTGGTCATAGAGGTCATTTTTTCATGGCGTCATATTCCACAACACACTTGGATGGGTTTGCCACGAACTTATACTGGCAGAAAGTCATCAACCGCTTCACTCCCTACAGAGAATGAATGCCAGAAGACAAAATTCTACAACACCAAATGTTAAGTAATAAGTCATAAGTATCTTATGCATAATTATCCTCCCCCCAAAAGATAGAACCCTGTATATTGTATACATGAGAAGACACCATCTGAAGTGTATCTGTAAGTTTCCCCTTCAGAAACACAAAAAGGCCATAATTAAACCCTAACTTTTTTCTAGGAAGCAAATCATGTGGGTAGAAGTGGGTGGAGCCAGCTGCACCATTCAAACATTTAATTAAATCCAAGTCCATGGTATAATGACCTTGAGATACTAATAATAACATGCCTGATGCTACTTTTATCCACCTATCCACCCACCCAGCCCCTATAAAATCTAAAATTCCAGATCTGTCTCTGGACAGCATTCGGTGCACAAGATTGTGTTGGTGGTTAACTGAACAAGCACTTCATCCTGGCTAGGGATAGGTCTCTAGGGAAAGCCTGTCTCCATGTTTATTTACAACTCAAGGTGTACTTGGCTGCACACACTATGTAGTATAATGATAGCCTAACTGTTTATTAAAAGGGCATTTTTTTATTTTGTTTTTTTAAACTTATGGTTACCACTTTAGAGCTCCGTAGATTCTGCAAACTTCATAGTATGGACTTGATAAATAGCTCTAAAGATAGGTCTCTCTGTGTGCTCTCTTTTGATACTAAGGTATAACTATAGGCAAGTTACTAGACCTAAAGTAGTGGAGGGACCTCAAAACCTGAATGCCTAAAATCTCACATAAATATCTCCAGATTCCAAAGTGCTAAAGATTTGAAATTAGCACCAGTGGCTAGAGGAAGCTCTACTCTATGCAACGACTGTTTTCATTAGGTGTTAAAATGTAAGTACATGGTCAAGCGCGTGGGTGGAAAATGAATGTTAACAAAACTCGAAACGATTTCTGTTTAGGGGACCATCCCCTAACAGGAAAATAATGACGTTTTCACTCTCACTAAGAAATTACCTCATGCCAAGTTAGAGTACAACTTTGCTGGGGACAACCTTAGGATGAGAGTTGTCGCTCACATAATCCCAGCCTTAACACCCTCACCCACACACACACCACACACACACTGTGATGGTAGTCATGTTGAAACAAGAGGTCCATGTACGTGTATGAGAGCACACACACGACATCTTGATCTTCTCCTAAGCTCTGGACCCACTCACCTGTATGTACTTCCTCTGAGTCTCGTCATTGAGGACATGAGCTATTTCCTGTGAGAAGATCTTCTCTCGTCCTGTACGAGCGTGAATGCCTACCATGGTGACTCCGATAGGCCAGGGGGCATTACCAATGGCCATGGACAAATATGCTCCAGTAGCCTGCAACGAGAGATATTGTAAATTCTGGCCAGTCAACAGATAATTTTCTAGCTAGCACTCCTTATATTAGTTTGAACCATTTTTAATACCCCTGGCTACCCCCCCCCCCCCCCCCCCCCCCAGTTTTTTTAAAAATAATAAAATAAAAATTAAATTAATTTTTTCCCTTCAAATTATAATTATGGGCAAGCGAAGCAAGCACTTGGTGGGAGTTGGAGGGAGAATTGACGTGCATGGTGTACGTATGTTTCTATCTATCTATCTATGCATCTATCTATGCATCTATCTATGTATCTATCTATGTATCTATCTATGCATCTATCTATGCATCTATCTATGTATCTATCTATGTATCTATCTATGCATCTATCTATGTATGTATCTATCTATCTACCTACTTATCTATCACCGTATGTTCACTCATAACAGGTCACATGCCTTAATAAGTAATGTGGGCCTACGTAGATCGGGGTTGTCACAGTGCAGAGAACGATCGAGAGAATGCCGGGCAGCATATTGGAAGCGATACTGGCATCTCTGTGCAGCGCAAGTGAGAACAGGTTGTACAGTTATTACGGCAGAAAGCAAACAAGTGGTACAAACAGCAACCAAGACCTCAGCAAGTGCCAGAACCACACCCTCCCCTGAGGCCCTCATATTTATATATATTATTATTTTTTAAATTTGCTGCAGTGACAGATGAGAATGGGCTGCATGGCTGCCAGGAAGCATGATGGACCTAGTTACTTGGTTCATCACATGCTTAGCTTTTTCCTTTTCTCACCACTCAATGCCTAACACTCATTACTAGTGATGGTAATCGGAGATCATCTGCGAGGATCTGTCCACAAGAGAAGTCATTTTGAACAGTGCCACCTTGTTAAGTTCTCTATTGGTGATGTGGTTGACATTTCAGTCCTTATCCAAGATAACATCAGTAAATTAAGGATGTTGAGGGATAGAGTTGAGCTATCCAGGATAACATTAGTAAATTAAGGATATTGAGGGGCCAACATCAGTAAATTAAGGATGTTGAAGGACAGACTCGAGCTATCCTCAGTAAATTAAGGATGTTGAGGGACAGACTCGAGCTATCCAGGCCACTCAGTAAATTAAGGATGTTGACAGACTTGAGCTACTCAGTAAATTAAGGATGTTGACAGACTTGAGCTACTCAGTAAATTAAGGATGTTGAGGGACAGACTTGAGCTACTCAGTAAATTAAGGATGTTGACAGACTTGAGCTACTCAGTAAATTAAGGATGTTGAGGGACAGACTTGAGCTACTCAGTAAATTAAGGATGTTGACAGACTTGAGCTACTCAGTAAATTAAGGATGTTGACAGACTTGACAGACTTGAGCTACTCAGTAAATTAAGGATGTTGAGGGACAGACTTGAGCTACTCAGTAAATTAAGGATGTTGACAAACTTGAGCTACTCAGTAAATTAAGAATGTTGAGGGACAGACTTGAGCTACTCAGTAAATTAAGGATGTTGACAGACTTGAGCTACTCAGTAAATTAAGGATGTTGACAGACTTGACAGACTTGAGCTACTCAGTAAATTAAGGATGTTGACAAACTTGAGCTACTCAGTAAATTAAGAATGTTGAGGGACAGACTTGAGCTACTCAGTAAATTAAGGATGTTGACAGACTTGAGCTACTCAGTAAATTAAGGATGTTGACAGACTTGACAGACTTGAGCTACTCAGTAAATTAAGGATGTTGAGGAACAGACTTGAGCTACTCAGTAAATTAAGGATGTTGACAGACTTGAGCTACTCAGTAAATTAAGAATGTTGAGGGACAGACTTGAGCTACTCAGTAAATTAAGGATGTTGACAGACTTGAGCTACTCAGTAAATTAAGGATGTTGACAGACTTCAGCTACTCAGTAAATTAAGGATGTTGAGGGACAGACTCGAGCTTCCCTCTGTCCATGAGGTTCTACTTCTTCCAAGACACTCCCTCTCCATCCCAAAGCTCCACCATGCCCGGAAGTGCTCCCTGCACTCTCTCACCTACTCTCAAAGAATACGACAAGTTGTTAAGATCAGTAGTGAGTAGCGTTACAAAGATCCTCTTTATGGAGGAGGAGCAAGTAGATGGAGGCGACCCTTCCCCTGAAGGGACGAGGGCCGGGTACCAGAGGAGCAGTGCAACTTGCTCTTTCGATACTTACAAAAGTCAGCAGCCACTGCCCGCTCGGCCTTACCCAGCACATCGTATACTTTAGTACAATATTCTTCTTATACTAATGAAGCTCACCAATCATCTGTTAGTCATTCTCTCGTCTCTGATGCAGGCCCTCCAACAGGCCCAGTGTCACACCGACAGAAGGCCTGGGACGAGCAGGGGGTAAGAAATTGCTGGGCAGTGCATCAGGTGCCTTCATCAGGGCACGCTTACTGGCTGCATCAGGGACAGAGCTAGATATTCTCGCGGTTTCTTTGGCCTTTGCATTAGTGACAACCTGAGCATGTAGATGTGGGTCTTAGGTTGGGAGCACCCTTGTGCCAGCCATAGGTTTGCCAGCTTGTGCCAGCCACAGCTTTGCCAGAGTGTGTGATTTAACAGCGGTTACTATAGAAGATGCATCCAACATGCACATGCTTTTCGATTGATGATGTTTCTACCTCTATAAAAAGACCACCACAAGATACTGAGGTTAGAAGATGGCAGTCTGGGGAGAGAGACATGCTGACATCACATCTACTAATCTGTCTCGTCATATTCGAGCTCTTATTTTGTAGTAAATGCTGTTTTTATATCCATGTTTTGCATCAATAATGGAATGAAAAACTAATACTTGTACCGCGCACTAATCATGATGTAATAATCATGATGTAATGATCATGATGTAATAAATAATCATGATGTAATAGTCATGATTATTGTAATAATCCATGATGCACTAATCATGATGCACTAATCATGATGCACTAATCATGATGCACTAATCATGATGCACTAATCATGATGCACTAATCATGATGCACTAATCATGATGCACTAATCATGATGCACTAATCATGATGCACTAATCATGATGCACTAATCATGACACTAATCTTGATGCACTAATCATGATGCACTAATCTAATCATGATGCACTAATCATGTTGCACTAATCATGATGCACTAATCATGATGCACTAATCATGATGCACTAATCATGACACTAATCTTGATGCACTAATCATGATGTACTAATCTAATCATGATGCACTAATCATGATGCACTAATCATGATGCACTAATCATGATGCACTAATCATGTTGCACTAATCATGATGCACTAATCATGATGCACTAATCATGATGTAATAATCATGATGCACTAATCATGATGCACTAATCTTGATGCACTAATCATGATGCACTAATCACGATGCACTAATCATGATGCACTAATCAGGACACTAATCTTGATGCACTAATCATGATTCATTAATCTAATCATGATGCACTAATCATGATGCACTAATCATGATGCACTAATCATGATGCACTAATCATGATGGACTAATCATGACACTAATCTTGATGCACTAATCATGATGCACTAATCTAATCATGATGCACTAATCATGATGCACTAATCATGATGCACTAATCATGATGCACTAATCATGATGAACTAATCATGATGCACTAATCATGATGCACTAATCATGACACTAATCTTGATGCACTAATCATGATGCACTAATCTAATCATGATGCACTAATCATGATGCACTAATCATGATGCACTAATCATGATGCACTAATCATGATGCACTAATCATGATGCACTAATCATGACACTAATCTTGATGCACAAATCATGATGCACTAATCTAATCATGATGCACTAATCATGATGCACTAATCATGATGTAATAATCATGATGTACTAATCATGATGTAATAGTCATGATGTAATAATCATGAAGATGCAAACATTATATACAAGACTGGGCTTGTCTTGGCTTTCGAGCAAATTTGGACATCGAAAAGTTTTCTGAGGCATATCCCACTTTATCCTCAAACGTCAAATGTAAGAAATACTCGGTTTTAGGAGCTAAGGTGGCCACTTTGGTGTCCGAAGAGAAAATGGCCCTCTGCATGTTCTTCTTCCACCATCGAGTATCTTGATCTGGTGTATATTACAACCATCTATCACTGCAGCAGGTCCTCAGGGAGGAGGGGGGGGGGGGGGGGGGGGAGGAGGGGTTCCTGTTTCTTTGCCTCCCTCAGACACAACCTTCTTCGACTTCCCAGGCAATAATTTAAGCTGAGCCAGCAAAATATCCGCCATGTTTTAGGTTTCAAATTTCAAAAGTTCACTTCACAATGCACGTGGCAACGACCTTCTCAATAATCAACTTGAGATTCACTCTCTCGATGTTTTGACTAGATGCTCTAACCTTCATCAGGAATAATGATACACTAAGATTCATGTGTGCTTCATATATATGTTCCATCCAATCTATGAATCTGCCCAATCTATAGATTGTGCAGCACAATCTATGAATTCATAGATTGGATGCCAATCTATAGATTGTGCTGCACAATCTATGAATGCCTTGCCTGCCAATCAATACACTTCAAAACATGGTAGCATATTAACACCCTTTGCAACAGATTCATAGATTGGATGGGATATATCGACCAATACTTATTATCGACTAGTTATACTGAGCGAGTGTGCAAGCCAAATATCCAAACCCACCCACACCATATGAGATAGTCGACTGGAATTTACAAAGCCTGCGCTACTCCCACGAAAAGAGAAGAAGGGAGAAGAGCTGTTTGTGGGGCAAGTTTCTCTACATTTGGGGACTATAGCAGTTGTGCGACTGTTTGTGGGTCTTTTTTTGACAGAGCAATATTCTTCAAATATCTTTTTTTGCTCTAGCTACACTTGCCATGTCACTTAGTTCTTTATCTGCCAAGTCCATGTGGAACTTTTTCTTGGTACATGTAGCTACATCATTACACTCTCAGTTGCAATCATCACTTTCTCTGTTTCTCTGTTGCAAAGGGTATTAATATGCTACCATGTTTGAAGTGTATTGATTGGCAGGCAATAGATGGGCATTCATAGATTGTGCAGCACAATCTATAGATTGGATGCCAATCTATAGATTGGATGCCAATCTATAGATTGGCATCCAATCTATGAATTCATAGATTGTGCTGCACAATCTATAGATTGGGCAGATTCATAGATTGGATGGAACATATATATATACACATAAACATAGCTATCCATGCAGGTGTTCACCAAACAAGTTTTTGTAGTACCTGAATATGCAAGGAAAGCAGCAAAACCAAACATTTCATAAAAAATTTATATATAATAAATTAATTTTTTTTTAAAGCTGTACACATACACATACCCAAAAACTGAACTCAAAAAAAAAGAAGGAAAAAAAAGAAAAAAAGCACATACCTAAAAGTTACTTTTGATTAAGAACTCGTAACTTAGTGTAACTCAGTGAGTTTTTAATTTTTGTTCCCTTACCACACGTGAACATCACATTAGTTTTCCACTCTAATGATCCCTTACCACATGTGAACATGATAGCATTTTCTAATCTAATGACCCCTTACACACCTGAACATACGCAAGGTGACAGAAAATCTTTGCCATGAAAGAAAGAATATCTAATGGAGTTTTCTGCAGGACAGCAATTACAACACAATAAAACAATATACAATATATATATATATATATATACACACACACACACTATACATATCTGAATATGTTAGATGTTCATGTCTTGATACTTACAAAGCCTGGCATATAAACTCATGGTTTAAACAGTATGGTCCCATGCGAGTGTAATGCTGACTAAGCAATATCTGTTTATGGGTGTGGTGACTCTTAGATCAGGTGTGCTCTATTTCATATGTTATGAGTTCAAGGATGGATGGCATTAGATGAACTCTGCTAACACATCATTGGATGAGCCATAAGGTCTTCACTACCATACTAGGAGGAGTATGTTATCTAGCAGCACCAGCACCTGAGAACAACTACCTGGGTGTTTAAGGTTATCATTAATGAACATTTACAATAAAAAACCAAGTGAGACTCATGTATGTCAGGAGCTGCCATCTCTACCCAGGGAGACTCATGTATGTCAGGAGCTGCCATCGCTACCCAGGGAGACTCATGCATGTCAGGAGCTGCCATCTCTACCCAGGGAGACTCATGAATGTCAGGAGCTACCATCTCCACCCAGGGAGACTCATGCATGTCAGGAGCTACCATCTCTACCCAGGGAGACTCATGCATGTCAGGAGCTGCCATCTCTACCCAGGGAGACTCATGCATGTCAGGAGCTGCCTCTGTACCCAGGGAGACTCACGCATGTCAGGAGCGACCATCTCTACCCAGGGAGACTCATGCATGTCAGGCCATCTCTACGCAGGGAGACTCATGCATGTCAGGAGCTACCATCTCTACCCAGGGAGACTCATGCATGTCAGGCCATCTCTACCCAGGGAGACTCATGCATGTCAGGAGCTGCCATCTCTACCCAGGGAGACTCATGCATGTCAAGAGCTGCCATCTCTACCCAGGGAGACTCATGCATGTCAGGAGCTACCATCTCTACCCAGGGAGACTCATGCATGTCAAGCCATCTCTACCCAGGGAGACTCATGCATGTCAGGAGCTGCCATATCTACCCAGGAGACTCATGCATGTCAGGCCATCTCTACCCAGGGAGACTCATCCATGTCAGGAGCTAGCATCTCTACCCAGGGAGACTCATGCATGTCAGGAGCTGCCATCTCTACCCAGGGAGACTCATGAATGTCAGGAGCTGCCTCTGTACCCAGGGAGACTCATGCATGTCAGGAGCTACCATCTCTACCCAGGGAGACTCATGCATGTCACGCCATCTCTACCCAGGGAGACTCATCCATGTCAGGAGCTACCATCTCTACCCAGGGAGACTCATGCATGTCAGGAGCTGCCTCTGTACCCAGGGAGACTCATGCATGTCAGGAGCTACCATCTCTACCCAGGGAGACTCATGCATGTCACGAGCTGCCATCTCTACCCAGGGAGACTCATGCATGTCAGGAGCGACCATCTCTACCCAGGGAGACTCATGCATGTCAGGTCATCTCTACCCAGGGAGACTCATGCATGTCAGGAGCTACTATCTCTACCCAGGGAGACTCATGCATGTCAGGAGCTACCATCTCTACCCAGGAAGACTCATGCACGTCAGGAACTACCATCTCTACCCAGGGATACTCATGCATGTCAAGCCATCTCTACCCAGGGAGACTCATGCATGTCAGGAGCTACCATCTCTACCCAGGAAGACTCATGCATGTCAGGAACTACCATCTCTACCCAGGGATACTCATGCATGTCAAGCCATCTCTATCAGGGAGACTCATCCATGTCAGGAGCTACCATCTCTACCCAGGGAGACTCATGCATGTCAGGAGCTGCCATCTCTACCCAGGGAGACTCATGCATGTCAGGAGCTGCCATCTCGACCCAGGGAGATTCATGCATGTCAGGAGCTGCCTCTGTACCCAGGGAGACTCATGCATGTCAGGAGCTACCATCTCTACCCAGGGAGACTCATGCATGTCAGGCCATCTCTACCCAGGGAGACTCATGCATGTCAGGAGCTGCCATCTCTACCCAGGGAGACTTATGCATGTCAAGAGCTGCCATCTCTACCCAGGGAGACTCATGCATGTCAGGAGCTACAATCTCTACCCAGGGAGACTCATGCATGTCAAGCCATCTCTACCCAGGGAGACTCATGCATGTCAGGAGCTGCCATATCTACCCAGGAGACTCATGCATGTCAGGCCATCTCTACCCAGGGAGACTCATCCATGTCAGGAGCTAGCATCTCTACCCAGGGAGACTCATGCATGTCAGGAGCTGCCATCTCTACCCAGGGAGACTAATGCATGTCAGGAGCTGCCATCTCTACCCAGTGAGACTCATGCATGTCAGGAGCTGCCTCTGTACCCAGGGAGACTCATGCATGTCAGGAGCTACCATCTCTACCCAGGGAGACTCATGCATATCAGGCCATCTCTACCCAGGGAGACTCATGCATGTCAGGAGCTGCCATCTCTACCCAGGGAGACTCATGCATGTCAGGAGCTGCCATCTCTACCCAGGGAGACTCATGCATGTCAGGAGCTACCATCTCTACCCAGGGAGACTCATGCATGACAGGAGCTACCATCTCTACCCAGGGATACTCATGCATGTCAAGCCATCTCTACCCAGGGAGACTCATGCATGTCAGGAGCTGCCATCTCTACCCAGGGAGACTCATGCATGTCAGGCCATCTCTATCCAGGGAGACTCATGCATGTCAGGAGCTGCCATCTCTACCCAGGGAGACTCATGCATGTCAGGAGCTACCATCTCTACCCAGGGAGACTCATGCATGTCAGGAGCTGCCATCTCTACCCAGGAAGACTCATGCATATCAGGAGCTGCCATCTCTACCCAGGCATGTCAGGAGCTGCCTCTGTACCCAGGGAGATTCATGCATGTCAGGAGCTACCATCTCTACCCAGGGAGACTCATGCATGTCAGGAGCGACCATCTCTACCCAGGGAGACTCATGCATGTCAGGCCATCTCTACCCAGGGAGACTCATGCATGTCAGGAGCGACCATCTCTACCCAGGGAGACTCATGCATGTCAGGCCATCTCTACCCAGGGAGACTCATGCATGTCAGGAGCTGCCTCTGTACCCAGGGAGACTCATGCATGTCAGGAGCTACCATCTCTACCCAGGGAGACTCATGCATGTCACGAGCTGCCATCTCTACCCAGGGAGACTCATGCATGTCAGGAGCGACCATCTCTACCCAGGGAGACTCATGCATGTCAGGTCATCTCTACCCAGGGAGACTCATGCATGTCAGGAGCTACTATCTCTACCCAGGGAGACTCATGCATGTCAGGAGCTACCATCTCTACTCAGGGAGACTCATGCACGTCAGGAGCTACCATCTCTACCCAGGGATACTCATGCATGTCAAGCCATCTCTACCCAGGGAGACTCATGCATGTCAGGAGCTGCCATCTCTACCCAGGGAGACTCATGCATGTCAGGCCATCTCTACCCAGGGAGACTCATCCATGTCAGGAGCTACCATCTCTACCCAGGGAGACTCATGCATGTCAGGAGCTGCCATCTCTACCCAGGGAGACTCATGCATGTCAGGAGCTGCCATCTCGACCCAGGGAGACTCATGCATGTCAGGAGCTACCATCTCTACCCAGGGAGACTCATGCATGTCAGGAGCTACCATCTCTACCCAGGGAGACTCATGCATGTCAGGCCATCTCTACCCAGGGAGACTCATGCATGTCAGGAGCTGCCATCTCTACCCAGGGAGACTCATGCATGTCAAGAGCTGCCATCTCTACCCAGGGAGACTCATGCATGTCAGGAGCTACCATCTTTACCCAGGGAGACTCATGCATGTCAAGCCATCTCTACCCAGGGAGACTCATGCATGTCAGGAGCTGCCATATCTACCCAGGAAGACTCATGCATGTCAGGCCATCTCTACCCAGGGAGACTCATCCATGTCAGGAGCTAGCATCTCTACCCAGGGACACTCATGCATGTAAGGAGCTGCCATCTCTACCCAGGGAGACTCATGCATGTCAGGAGCTGCCATCTCTACCCAGCGAGACTCATGCATGTCAGGAGCTGCCTCTGTACCCAGGGAGACCCATGCATGTCAGGAGCTACCATCTCTACCCAGGGAGACTCATGCATGTCAGGCCATCTCTACCCAGGGAGACTCATGCATGACAGGAGCTGCCATCTCTACCCAGGGAGACTCATGCATGTCAGGAGCTGCCATCTCTACCCAGGGAGACTCATGCATGTCAGGAGCTACCATCTCTACCCAGGGAGACTCATACATGTCAGGAGCTACCATCTCTACCCAGGGAGACTCATGCATGTCAGGCCATCTCTACCCAGGGAGACTCATCCATGTCAGGAGCTACCATCTCTACCCAGGGAGACTCATGCATGTCAGGAGCTGCCATCTCTACCCAGGGAGACTCATGCATGTCAGGAGCTGCCATCTCGACCCAGGGAGACTCATGCATGTCAGGAGCTACCATCTCTACCCAGGGAGACTCATGCATGTCAGGAGCTACCATCTCTACCCAGGGAGACTCATGCATGTCAGGCCATCTCTACCCAGGGAGACTCATGCATGTCAGGAGCTGCCATCTCTACCCAGGGAGACTCATGCATGTCAAGAGCTGCCATCTCTACCCAGGGAGACTCATGCATGTCAGGCCATCTCTACCCAGGGAGACTCATCCATGTCAGGAGCTAGCATCTCTACCCAGGGACACTCATGCATGTAAGGAGCTGCCATCTCTACCCAGGGAGACTCATGCATGTCAGGAGCTACCATCTCTACCCAGGGAGACTCATGCATGTCAGGCCATCTCTACCCAGGGAGACTCATGCATGTCAGGAGCTGCCTCTGTACCCAGGGAGACCCATGCATGTCAGGAGCTACCATCTCTACCCAGGGAGACTCATGCATGTCAGGCCATCTCTACCCAGGGAGACTCATGCATGACAGGAGCTGCCATCTCTACCCAGGGAGACTCATGCATGTCAGGAGCTGCCATCTCTACCCAGGGAGACTCATGCATGTCAGGAGCTACCATCTCTACCCAGGGAGACTCATACATGTCAGGAGCTACCATCTCTACCCAGGGATACTCATGCATGTCAAGCCATCTCTACCCAGGGAGACTCATGCATGTCAGGAGCTACCATCTCTACCCAGGGAGACTCATGCATGTCAGGCCATCTCTACCCAGGGAGACTCATGCATGTCAGGAGATGCCATCTCTACCCAGGAAGACTCATGCATATCAGGAGCTGCCATCTCTACCCAGGCATGTCAGGAGCTGCCTCTGTACCCAGGGAGACTCATGCATGTCAATCCATCTCTACCCAGGGAGACTCATGCATGTCAGGCCATCTCCACCCAGGGAGACTCATGCATGTCAGGAGCTGCCATCTCTACCCAGGGAGACTCATGCATGTCAGGAGCTGCCATCTCTACCCAGGGAGACTCATGCATGTCAGGAGCTACCATCTCTACCCAGGGATACTCATGCATGTCAAGCCATCTCTACCCAGGGAGACTCATGCATGTCAGGAGCTGCCATCTCTACCCAGGGAGACTCATGCATGTCAGGCCATCTCTACCCAGGGAGACTCATCCATGTCAGGAGCTACCATTTCTACCCAGGGAGACTCATGCATGTCAGGAGCTACCATCTCTACCCAGGGAGACTCATGCATGTCAGGAGCTGCCATCTCTACCCAGGAAGACTCATGCATATCAGGAGCTGCCATCTCTACCCAGGCATGTCAGGAGCTGCCTCTGTACTCAGGGAGATTCATGCATGTCAGGAGCTACCATCTCTACCCAGGGAGACTCATGCATGTCAGGAGCGACCATCTCTACCCAGGGAGACTCATGCATGTCAGGCCATCTCTACCCAGGGAGACTCATGCATGTCAGGAGCGACCATCTCTACCCAGGGAGACTCATGCATGTCAGGCCATCTCTACCCAGGGAGACTCATCCATGTCAGGAGCTACCATCTCTACCCAGGGAGACTCATGCATGTCAGGAGCTGCCTCTGTACCCAGGGAGACTCATGCATGTCAGGAGCTACCATCTCTACCCAGGGAGACTCATGCATGTCACGAGCTGCCATCTCTACCCAGGGAGACTCATGCATGTCAGGAGCGACCATCTCTACCCAGGGAGACTCATGCATGTCAGGTCATCTCTACCCATGGAGACTCATGCATGTCAGGAGCTACTATCTCTACCCAGGGAGACTCATGCATGTCAGGAGCTACCATCTCTACTCAGGGAGACTCATGCACGTCAGGAGCTACCATCTCTACCCAGGGATACTCATGCATGTCAAGCCATCTCTACCCATGGAGACTCATGCATGTCAGGAGCTGCCATCTCTACCCAGGGAGACTCATGCATGTCAGGCCATCTCTACCCAGGGAGACTCATCCATGTCAGGAGCTACCATCTCTACCCAGGGAGACTCATGCATGTCAGGAGCTGCCATCTCTACCCAGGGAGACTCATGCATGTCAGGAGCTGCCATCTCGACCCAGGGAGACTCATGCATGTCAGGAGCTGCCTCTGTACCCAGGGAGACTCATGCATGTCAGGAGCTACCATCTCTACCCAGGGAGACTCATGCATGTCAGGCCATCTCTACCCAGGGAGACTCATGCATGTCAGGAGCTGCCATCTCTACCCAGGGAGACTCATGCATGTCAAGAGCTGCCATCTCTACCCAGGGAGACTCATGCATGTCAGGAGCTACCATCTTTACCCAGGGAGACTCATGCATGTCAAGCCATCTCTACCCAGGGATCCTCATGCATGTCAGGAGCTGCCATATCTACCCAGGGAGACTCATGCATATCAGGCCATCTCTACCCAGGGAGACTCATCCATGTCAGGAGCTAGCATCTCTACCCAGGGAGACTCATGCATGTAAGGAGCTGCCATCTCTACCCAGGGAGACTCATGCATGTCAGGAGCTGCCATCTCTACCCAGCGAGACTCATGCATGTCAGGATCTGCCTCTGTACCCAGGGAGACTCATGCATGTCAGTAGCTACCATCTCTACCCAGGGAGACTCATGCATGTCAGGCCATCTCTACCCAGGGAGACTCATGCATGTCAGGAGCTGCCATCTCTACCCAGGGAGACTCATGCATGTCAGGAGCTGCCATCTCTACCCAGGGAGACTCATGCATGTCAGGAGCTACCATCTCTACCCAGGGAGACTCCTACATGTCAGGCCATCTCTACCCAGGGAGACTCATGCATGTGAGGAGATGCCATCTCTACCCAGGAAGACTCATGCATATCAGGAGCTGCCATCTCTACCCAGGCATGTCAGGAGCTGCCTCTGTACCCAGGGAGACTCATGCATGTCAATCCATCTCTACCCAGGGAGACTCATGCATGTCAGGAGCTGCCATATCTACCCAGGGAGACTCATGCATGTCAGGCCATCTCTACCCAGGAGACTCATGCATGTCAGGAGCTGCCATCTCTACCCAGGGAGACTCATCCATGTCAGGAGCTACCATCTCTACCCAGGGAGACTCATGCATGTCAGGAGCTGCCATCTCTACCCAGGTAGACTCATGCATGTCAGGAGCTGCCATCTCGACCCAGGGAGACTCATGCATGTCAGGAGCTGCCTCTGTACCCAGGAAGACTCATGCATGTCAGGAGCTACCATCTCTACCCAGGGAGACTCATGCATGTCAGGCCATCTCTACCCAGGGAGACTCATGCATGTCAGGAGCTGCCATCTCTACCCAGGGAGACTCATGCATGTCAGGCCATCTCTACCCAGGGAGACTTATCCATGTCAGGAGCTACCATTTCTACCCAGGGAGACTCATGCATGTCAGGAGCTGCCATCTCTACCCAGGGAGACTCATGCATGTCAGGAGCTACCATCTCTACCCAGGGAGACTCATGCATGTCAGGCCATCTCTACCCAGGGAGACTCATGCATGTCAGGAGATGCCATCTCTACCCAGGAAGACTCATGCATATCAGGAGCTGCCATCTCTACCCAGGCATGTCAGGAGCTGCCTCTGTACCCAGGGAGACTCATGCATGTCAATCCATCTCTACCCAGGGAGACTCATGCATGTCAGGAGCTGCCATATCTACCCAGGGAGACTCATGCATGTCAGGCCATCTCTACCCAGGGAGACTCATCCATGTCAGGAGCTACCATCTCTACCCAGGGAGACTCATGCATGTCAGGAGCTGCCATCTCTACCCAGGGAGACTCATGCATGTCAGGAGCTGCCATCTCGACCCAGGGAGACTCATGCATGTCAGGAGCTGCCTCTGTACCCAGGAAGACTCATGCATGTCAGGAGCTACCATCTCTACCCAGGGAGACTCATGCATGTCAGGCCATCTCTACCCAGGGAGACTCATGCATGTCAGGAGCGACCATCTCTACCCAGGGAGATTCATGCATGTCAGGTCATCTCTACCCAGGGAGACTCATGCATGTCAGGAGCTACTATCTCTACCCAGGGAGACTCATGCATGTCAGGAGCTACCATCTCTACTCAGGGAGACTCATGCACGTCAGGAGCTACCATCTCTACCCAGGGATACTCATGCATGTCAAGCCATCTCTACCCAGGGAGACTCATGCATGTCAGGAGCTGCCATCTCTACCCAGGGAGACTCATGCATGTCAGGCCATCTCTACCCAGGGAGACTCATCCATGTCAGGAGCTACCATCTCTACCCAGGGAGACTCATGCATGTCAGGAGCTGCC